>CM039618.1:20486362-20860231 GCA_022457205.1 Saccharum spontaneum | reverse complement strand
TAGTTGCAAATTCTTACTTGCTGTAATATGTGTGAATCTTACATGGAATGAATTATAGATTTATATGTTTTACATATAAACAATTGTCTATTTTTGCCTATCTAAAAGTTTTGTATTAATTTTATCCACAAATTAAAGAAGCCTTGATTAACCATGAAGGTTATTGTTTTTTGTGCCCTACTACCATGTAGGTAGAATGGAAACTGAATTTCTATAAGCTCACCACTCCTACATGAATATTAGCAAAAAAGCTATATTTGTAGCTTGTAGCTACCTTGCACTTCTCCCATATGTGATTGGCTAGCTAGTATGCTATGTCTATATAGTTCCCGTTGAACAAGAAATATTTTGCTTTCAATGCGTTGCATGCATAAGCAATATATTGGTCTATGGCCAAGTAGCCTAAGATCAGGGAGAGTTGCTTAAAATGAAATTGTCTAAATGGAGAAGTGACCCATTTGAATGGGTTGAATATAGTGGAAATTGAATAATAGATAAAACACTTAATGATGAATTGGGATTTATGGAAGAAAAGGCATTTGGTTAGAAAATTATAGAAGAAATTCTTTGTAAGTTGAAGGTTGCATATCTTACTTTTGAAGTATATGGTCCGTTTTTATGTATGAGTCCATTGGATCATTTTTTGGCTAAACAATAAAGAAGCTAGATAATGAAATAGTTTTTTGAACTACGATATGTGCAAATCAGGGGGAGAACACCCCAAAGTTTACAGGAATGACGAACATTCTCTATTACACTTTATGTATTCTAGCTCATTGCATATAATGAATAATAACCCCTGTATTTAAATATGTGCGTGAATATTTCCTATTAATTTTATCACAGCATACATGAATGGGCCTCACTTGTAGTTGGAGATACATGAATTTGATTATTTTTTGGCCCATGATAGGGAATATCTTTTGAAGTATGCTATTAAAGATCTAATATTGGCATTAGAGGGAGAGAAAGCCTATGTTGAATGCCAAATATTTTTCCAAGGAAGGAAAGTGATCTTAAGAGAAAATATTCCTTTAAGCTTCAAGCAGAAATAGTATCATGCACTAAATCAAACAATAGTTTAACTAATTGCTCTTGTGAAGCAAGAAGCGGAGCATATGCCAGATATATTTGAAATGAGAGAGTATTTGAAGTTATAGAAAAACCAGAAGTTGTGTTTACTAGTAGTAAACTAAATATTGTATACTATCAAACTAAAATCTATGGGGGACGCCTGTGGATTCTAGTTTAGTGTATACTTGTGAAATGAAATAAGAACAAACTCCTCCATTCTCTTGAGAGAACACCTCATGAAGAAGGTCAAGCACCTCATGAAGAGAATCATCACGAAGATGAAATCCAACACACTAAACGCGCGCATCATAGTGTTGGGTACGCAGAACAATAAATCATCTCTTGTCTAGAAAATAACAAAGAGACAGAATGATCTCATATTTGAGAATATTGGAGAAAATAATAGTTGTCGACAACGCTACCTCTATAATTGTAAATATTTCTCTTATGAGAACCCGGATCCGGAAAACAAAGTCCATGGCAAAGTCGTCTGTAGCGATTATATCGGGTCACTGAAGGAAGCAATTGAGGTTGAATCTCCTACTAAGAAGAAATAAATGTTCTGCTATGTCTCTGGCAAATGAATTGAATGAATATGGAATATGCAGTTAATAAGTGGATTATGAAAATCCATATAATTCTTGAAGAATATAAATCATAACATATGAAAATTAAATCTCATATAAGTATTAAGAAGTCTAAGGTAGAATATGTTCATGAATGAATATTTATATCTCAGAGAGCATGTCCTAGAAGGAAGAGTCATCAAATGACTTTGTAGTGAATAACACTATCTCATTGTGTATATCACATAACAATCTCTCATGAAGTAGAGAATATATCTTATAGAAGAGAAATATTATTCACCAAAAATGAGAAAGTACCTGAAGGAGTCAATCCATGAAGGATTTACCAGTCGATTCTTTAATAAACACCATTAATCCCTGAAGTGAATAGAGACCTGAGAGAAAGAAAATGATGAATCATATAAACACTCAGAAAGTGTATATTGTAAAGCTAGCAATGAAGTGTTGATATCCTCTAAATACCATGAAGTATAAGAGTAGTGGTGATTTTGGCAATTGAATTGTCCCCTAAATGTCATATGTGAGACTGGATTTTTATTATTTAGTGGTATAATCAAAATCTTGAAGATTTATAGAACATATAATTTGAAAATCTACTAAGGAAGAATAATAAGTTTGGTGTACTATCTAGAAGATATTGAATATTGTAAGTTATTTACCCCATAATCCTCTAATATGATTTATTACCCTGAAGGATAAATTTTTGTCTTGCACAACTAATAAGTGGTCATTTATGCATGAAGTATATCGCTCTTATTTTCTCATATTATAATTCATAGAAGAATTTCGAGCCAACATTTGAAGGATATAGTATTATGGTACTGCACACCATTATTAAGCATATATTTATGAAATGTAATGGCTTGAGCAATGTAGTTCAAAGGATGGCTTTATAAGGGGGAGCATATTTTATTGCATCTACCTTGAAGGTAAACCACCAGAATTACAAAATCAAGTAGATCATATTTGCTAAAACATTGAAGTTTATGCATATATCATGAAGATCAATATCTATTCTGAAGACTAGAATATCCTGAAGAATACATAACCAAGAAGGTTAAATGTTATACTCTTTTTTTCCTATGTGAGTTTTTACTTGAAGGTTTCTCACACAAGGTTTTTAATGAGACAACATGTGCAATGCAATTAACGAATGTGATGTACTCTTTCTCCAAGAACCGTTTTTCCCACTGGGTTTTCGGATGGAGTTTTTTTAACGAGACATATGCATATCGTGGTAATCGCCCAAGGGGAGTGTTGTAAAACATACGGACTTAATCCTAGAAGGATAGAAGAAGGGAGATCCTAATTCTAGTCCGTTTGTATATGGCTCTTACCAAAACTCTTAGCCCTTGGCAGGACTATATATACGTGGGAGCTCTATGTTGTAATTACCAATATTCAGAGGAATAAAGAATAGTCTCCCTACATATTGTGTCTATGTGTTCTATTTTCATCTACTGCGTTGATCATGAGAGACGGAGAGGGAAAGGTTCGAACTGCTGGCAACATGTTTTATAACAATCCCATCCCATCAGTGACCCGCCGTAACACAATCGCTCGCTCTGCTCGCCCACTCTCCCACCGCTCCTCCACTTCCACTCTTTGCCATGCCTGCGTGCAGTTCTCCGGGCCAGGTCGCTGCTACCCCTCCCTCCCTCCCTCCCCCCTCCGCGTCCTCCATGCGATCCCACCGGAGATTAGGACGACGACGGCGGCTCTGACGAGGTAGATCGGTTCTTCTCTATTCTGAGCCCTCCTCCTCCTTCTCCTCTGGATCTGAGTGCTCCTCCTCCTCTGGATCTGAGGCATGCGACAGTGACTAGAGTTCCGGCGAGCTCTGGGTCTTATTCCCTCTTCTCTCCAGCGAGCTTGAGGGTCATGGGTCAGGGGCTATTTTTGTATGTTTTTTTTTGCTGGTTCTCCCATGTTGCAATGGGTGTTTTGGGGACGTTGCAACAAATATTTTTTGAATATTACAATGGGACTTTTTGGTCATTGCAACAGATGTTTTTTGCGATGTTACAGTACTACTGCTTGAGATGTTGTAGTATATAATTTTCGATGTTGCAGCGCATAATTTTTGATGTTGCAGTACATATTTGTTTGATGTTGTAGTACATGTTTGTTTTATGTTGCAGTACATGTTTTTCGATGTTACAATACATATTTTTTCGATGTTGCAGTACATATTTTTCGTTGTTGTGGTACATATTTTTCGATGTTGTAGTGTATGTTTCAATGTTACACTACATTTTTTCGATGTTGCAGTATTTACAACCCAATGTTGCACTATATAGTTTTTCTGTATGTTTTGCAATGTTGCAGTTGAAATGTTTCATGCTCTTTTGGGACAGGGGCACGGTGGGGGAATAGGGTGCGGTGCGTTGGGGAACGGGGGACAGGGGCGCGGTGGAGAGCAGGGAATAGGGGTGGGTCCTATTCTATTCCGTTCCGGCGGCGGGGGGGGGGGGTTCTGTGCGCACGGGGCGGGTGGGGTTCCGTAAGGGACCAGCATCCGGACGCACTCACACGCTAGACGTCCGGGCGCAAGAATCATCGAAGTAACTAACAATGTCCCCTCTATGCTGAGATGACATTGTCTTATAGCTCGAGATGGCCTGGGACTAGGCCGTTGGGATACTTAATGGTGTGCTCTCGATCATGACGTGGTCAAAAGGCTGTTAAGCCTCTAATGACTCGGTTAGTTATGAACTAAGCTGAGATCAACTCTAGCATTGACAGCTCATGGTTAGTATGATATATACTCCATCCATCCTCTAATATCAAGTGTTTGCATGTTCAATTTGAGTGTCAATCAACCACATTTGATCGTGGTTGTCGATCAAACCACTAATAAAATCACTAAACTTGTAGGGTCTATGTTTCTCATAGGGGGTCTTATAGTGTTGCAGGCGACCGGTGTTCTGGGCTGGCTGTACGGTGGGGTAGCAATCAGTTGGGCATGCAGTGGTGCTCATGCACTATTATAGAATTCATTTTTGCCAATGGTATTTTCACCGCCAGTTTGCCCCAGTCCATTGGTGATACTTTCCGAATATCATTGTCGGTTGGTAACAAGAACCGATAGATAGTTCATCGTCACTGCTGATTTGTATCACCAATTGTAGCCCTCAGCATTCGGGTTACCCAAAATTTTCGGGTCGGGTAGCTTGGGTAATAGAAATCACTACCCAATGTTTGTCCTGAAAAATCACTACACGTTATTTCAGGTACCAGATAATTCGGGTTCGGGTATACCCGATCTACCTGAGAGTAAAAAAAATAGACCAGGATGCATCGACGTAGGGTGCATGCACCGTGCGGGAGCTAGACGGCAGCTGTTGCGTCGCGCTCGGGTCGTCATTCAATGTGATGGCCGGAGTAGATGGCGGGTGAGGGAAGCGTTTGCCGGGCACTGCAGCCACTCGTGACGCAGCGTCGCGCCTCCGCGTCGGCGTCGGGCGGCCTTGGGTGGGCGCGGCAGGTGCTCTCCTCTCAGCTATGTGGTCTCGCGCTGCGGCAGAGTTGCCGTGCCTGGTGGGGTTCGGCTGTTTGATCATTTGGGGAGCATCAGGGATTAGGGATTTGGGGGCTGGGGTCACATGCATAGGCGGGGGCTGGTCGAGTGGAGGCTATCTGGAGCAGTGCAGTTGGGCTGCATGCTACTGGTGCTGGGCCATGAGCCCATGATAGTAGGGACTTTGATAGGCTCTGAATTCTATCCGGTAATTCGGGTACCACGAGTCGTTACCTAAATTACCCAAATTAATTTCGGGTATCTACATTCACTATCCGAAATTGTATTTGGGTAATTCAGGTACAGATTCGGGTAGTTTGGGTTTGAGTATTGGTATCGGGTATTTTGCCCAGGCTTAACCAACTGGCGGTGAAAAACACCCCATTTTCACTACTGGATCATAATATGAACCATTGGTGGAAATTGTTTTCTCCGATAGTGTGTATTAAGAACGGGTAGAGATAACAAGGGTCAAGCACAGTAAAACTAATATTTTTTTTCAAATCAAGTTAGACGAAGATAGATCTTATATCAACTTTGTAGTTGGCCTCATTTTTATTTGAAATCATTTATGGTTCTAAAATTTTGTTTGAAGTTCTCATATTTTTAAATTCAATTTTTTTGAATTGTCTAGATGAACTCGAATGAATAAACGATCATACCAAAGTTGTAGATCTCGAGATCTACACCTTTGTAGTTAAAACATTTTTTTATTTGAATTCATTTAGGGCCAAATATTCGTCACAATACCAGTTGCGACCAGCTTCAACTAGCCTAGAAGAAGAAATTTTATTTATATGACCTTGGATGGAAAAATAACCCCAACCAACTTTGTAGTTGGTGACATTTTCATTTGAAATCATTTATGGTCCCAAAATAACATTTGAAGTTCTCATATTTTGATATTCAAATTTTTTGAAACGTCCAAACGAACTTCAATGGAGAAACGACCAAAACCAAAGTTGTTTGATCTCAACGAGATGTACAACTTTGTAGTTGGTGACTTTTTCATTTGAAACCAAAAGTTTTGTTTCAAGTTCTCACAATTTAAAATTCCAAAATTTTCAAATGATCTTGGATAGAAAATTGACTAGAATTAAAGTAGTAGATCTCAAAGGATCTAAAACTTTCCGGTTGAAACTTTTTTAATTTGAATTCATTTAGGGCGTCAAATATCCATTATAATATTAGAAAAGTCAATATAAAAGAAAAATGCTACCCACTCATCACAACGTGACTTTCAGGTGCAGAATTTAGAGGAGCTATGTGCAAGGTCATATAAGATGAATGAAGTTGTCGTGATGACAGTTGATAAAGTACACAAGGACAACATAGGCAACATTCATGATGCAATAGTGAGTCTGGTGGATGTTGAGGCTATAGTGAACGAGCTAATAGAGAGCAGGAGTTGGCAAAGGTGGAAGGTGGCCTAGACAAGGGCATTGTAACGGAACCGACCAATTATACGAGATTAAGTAAGAAAATCTTCCGCCGAAGCAGATAATTTAGCAAACTTAAGCCCGTATAACCCGGTAGTCCATGAAACCACGAAGGATTTCAAACCAACCAACATACAAACCAAGATCGTACAAGTTTAGCAGCCATAGTCACATATTACATAATGTTCGCAATGACAGTTGAATACATCAGAGTTTAGAACATAAAGTTTTTACAAACCAAGTTCTTAATGAAATAATGAAAGCACATAGTTTTAAAGCCACACACACTTTTTTAGTTCAGATACAGTGCCAGGCGATAGTCATTTCCAACAAAAGCATCAGATGAGAAATACAGAGCGACCATTGCCCTTGGTCCTAATTGTCGCCCATCGCCAGGTACAGGCAGTTGATGCAATAGCTGTAGTATATCTGACCATCTACAACAACAATGGGAATAACTCCCTGAGTACGAGAAGGTACTTAGCTAGACTTACCCATCTTAAACCAAAATAAAGTGACACCAAGGAGTATGCAAGGATTTCTTATAGTGGACTAGCCGACTCATTTGCGAAAAGCATAAGCTATCACGAAGAAACTATTTTTAAGTATTTTGCATCATCTTTATTATAACCTATCAAGCTAAGTAAGCACCTATGCTATAGCCATCACTTATTAACCAATAACATCCATTTACCATTGCAGGTTTAGCCTTTATCACATCATCCTCATAACCATTCATGTTCCATCATCATTACTACGATGCCGTAAGTCAAGTCAAGTGCTCACTATCCAGGAGCGATGGCGATTCGAATCGATTCCTAACCAGTTGGTGATTTATTTCTCACACAAACCACACTCACCCGCTAAAGTGAGCTACATGTCACCAATGACACTTTCTACGTAGACGCCGCGGGATAACAATCATGGACTGCACTACCCAGGGACCACCCGACAGCCACGATGCACCATGGGCTCACTCTTCGCGTCCCCGTTATACCCCCTTCAGCACCAATATGCCAATCCGAGTTTATCCCGGCCCGAATAGTGTCACTAGCTTCGTGGTCAAAAGGTACTTTATTCGGCCAGCTAAATGTGAGGCATGCGTTCAATATGACAAGAGGGACGAGCAACGATCGGTCCTTAACCGACACAGACGAAAAACTCATAGCACCCCAGAACCCTGTCTGGTTGCCTCCAACTTTTTCGTCTGGTCTCCAATTATCCATCAACACGTGGTTACTTCCAAGGTATCAACCATTCCAAGCTAAATTATTCCAGTAATCACCTATAATTGCAGGTGACAGGAAATCACCAATCGGTAATGGTCTAAGCAGGGCTAAGCAGTATTCGATCCTAAACCTATCAGGGTAAGAAGGTAATAAGGTAGGCAAGGATAGTAGTAAATGCATCAACGGTTTCACCCAACTCCTATACTTAATGCAATAATATATATAACTTATATATAAAAGATTGCTTTCATAAAGTGGGAGACTTAGAATGCTCCGAGGCTTGCCTCGTTCGAAGGAACTGGGTTGGTGGTCCACACACTCAGGTAGATCCTCTTCTTTCTCGTCTACCTCTGGCACCTCCTGTGCCTGGGTTTCTTGTGGATCGGACCTGGTCTGCTCCTCTTGAATTGCTACTTGCAACTCCTCCTGCGATCCTGTATGATGCAATTGCATAAGTAAATATGCAAACAGTGCATCAGATGCGGTGGCATGCGATAATCATGATGACATGATATGCAGATGAACACATTGGGACTTTATTGGATATCATAAAGGAAAACCCCTTTTACAAGGTAGTCAACATCGTCTAAGGATAGTTAACACTAGTGCATGTCATCTACTGCATTCTCTTATGCTAATAACTCTCGTTCTTTTCTGCTAACTAACATGTAGCCCTAACATAAGTGCTACTACACTTTATCAACATAACCACATTAACTTGTCAAGTAACATCAGCAAGTGATTTGATGCTTCAAAGATACACCAAAGCTTCATTGTTAAACTAATTATACATAAAGAATATCATTTTATATTCAATTTAAACTAGGGTTACAACAACAACGTATATTTCTATTGCATAGAAAAATCTATGAAAATTACGGTAGCATAGTCCTACTCTAAGTAGTCTACCATAAAACAGCCTACACAAAAATGACAAGCTATGGCATATAAATGAGCATGAAAAATACTTTGTACTTTGAAAAGTATCAAACAACAAAATTGGTATTTTTTCTATGTTCTACACAGTAAACAAACACTGTACAAAAATTATCATATGCATATTTTATACAAATTTTGCTCTCTATTAAAATAACAAAAATCAGCCAATAAAGGCACTTGAACTAGACATCAATATTTTTTTATAGAACATGACTGACATATATTTTTCATGCAAAACACTTCGCAAAAGAGGACTAACAAAACTGGAACCATAATTTTCTGAGCTTCCTATGATTTATTATGCATTTTCTAAGAAAACATCAATTATAAGAATTAAATAAAACCCTATACAAAAGTATCACAAATTTGACATGCAATATTTTTATACTGTAGATCTACTCCTAAGAGGTCTACTAAAATTTGTTTCATCATTTTTTGAGTCATATTGAGCAAGTTATGATTTTCCAAAGCATTTATGTAATTTCTGAAAATTATTTTTCAATCCCCTTTAAAACCAGCCGCTGAAATTGCTATGTCTACCTGATGCAGTATACCCACGCTCGTCATCAACGACTGATAGTGGGACCTGAGGCCCCACATGTCATTCACTCGAGAGGGGGAGGAGCCACCAACGCTGATAGCTCGCCGTCATCGAGGTTCCCGGCCTCGGGGTGAGCCCCACTGTGCTCCCCACCGCGAGGCGAGTCAGGTGCATCGAACGATTGCGCCAGTGGAGCTCTGGTAAGGTCCTGCCGACGGTGATGGCGGAGTGGTGGCGCAGCTTAACGGCGGCCAGCCATCTCTGGCCTAGAGAGGGCATGGGGAGAGGCGTACGAGCACCGGGGAAGCAAGGCGAACGAGATGCGCGCACGGAGGGGGAGTGAAGGGGAGGAGTCCACGGAGCAGAGTTCTCTGGTGAGCTCGACCAGTACTCCGGCAAGCGATTCCCGTGGAGAGGATGCTTACCACGGGAAGCTGAGGCAAGCGCGGGTAGCACGAGAGAGGGGCAGAGCTCGGAGCAAGGCAGAGAGGCTGGCGGTGAGCTAAGGTGGCCAGACGGGCAACTCCGGTGAACGCGCGCGTGCGGGCGGTGGCGGAGGCTCACCTACGCGTGCTTTGCTGCCGCTAGCTTAGTGGGGAGGCAAATGAGATGGAGCAAGGGAAGGCGGACGCGGCGCTGCAGGTGTAAGCGAGCACATGGGGCATGGGGACCACCGGGAGGCCAGGTGCCGCCGTCGCCGGCACATGGCGGCCACAGGGCGAGCGGCTCCTGCCGCGGTCGGGCGTGGCGCGCAGGAAAGGAGGCTGGCGGAGTGGACGGGCTGGGTCGGCTTCGCGTAGCGGGTCGAAAGTGAGGGGCATGACCCAGTAAAGAGAAAATAACTTTTTCATTTTATTTTTCAAATTCAAATTTACTTAAACAACCCCAAATTCAAAATTTGAACAATTAAAAAGCATTTTCAAAACTTGCTCACAAAACAAAAGTTGTTTAGAATTTAACTCTCTACAACTTTGCTTAAAGATGTATTTTCAAATTCTAACTAGATTTTGAATTAGAGATTCAAAGTTCATTTTAATTCAAAAACTCAATTTTCTAACTTATTTTCAAAAGCAAATTTTGAGAAACATTTGAATACAAAACCTGCTCCAAATTTCAAACTAGACATTTCTAAAATATTTGCACTACCAAACCAACTTGTTTATTGACCTAAACAAGCACACTCATGGTATAGTTCTATATAAACAAGCTATTACAACATCTACATTTCAAAGTTATGTTACACATGTTTCAATCCAATGTTACACTTATATTGCATGTGATTATGAATGCAAGATGATGCTCATGCTCATGATTTGAAATGCTTGATGCATGCTTAACACCCGAGGTGTTACAAGCATCAACACAAAATTCAAGAGCTTCGAAGTGGCAACTGTTGGGCGGCACCATTCACCGGAGGTTCCCACAATGTTCGCAAGAGACTGTTCGGGCACATGGTGGCCAATAGAAGTGTAATGTTAGTTGTCACTCAAATGATCCATGATTTCCTCGAAGGAAATCCACAGATAACATCATAATGTGATACACTAGGAAGACCAAGCCATCACATTATCATAATTCAGTTGATATCACGGTTCATACATTGTGGAATTACAAATTTACAAGATATTACAACACTTGGTAACACACCTAAGTACAACATATATTAGCGGAATCATTTACTAAACTGCAGTAGAGTAGATGTGGCGCTTTAGTGGGTGGAGGCTCCTCCTTCACGGGCAATCATTAGAGTAGGCGTGAGTGTCAGCGGGCGTAGAGTTCATGTCCTCAACCAAACTTGAGTGTAGGAACGAGACCACCTAATCCTTCTATCCTCCGTTGTCGTCGTCATGGATGACATGCAAACCTGCTTTGCGTTTGCTTTGTGGTAAGTGGAATGCAAGGGTAGAGCAAAAGTGCTATATATGGCTATAGGTTTCCTATGCAAGTTCATCCATATTTTATAATAATTCATCAAGTTTTAACCCATCTCATTCACACATTCACCCATCCCATCACACACATCTCACCACACTCTCACTCTCTATGCGACAAGGATGACTCCCTCTCGTGCCTTGCCTCATCAGCTCATGCCAAAATCCAACACCAAACCCAGGGGGAGAAGAAGAAAAGACTTCACTCACTAATCAAGGGAAGCGTTGGTTATAGGATGTCTATATCTATGGACACGGCTATACCTATAGATCAATCAACTCTATAGAGCGTGTACACCTGGAACCACAAGATCACCATCATCGACGGTGCCCTGCATAGGCTGATACCGGGTGTTGACGTGGATCAATGATGTGGCAGTTCCTTGGCCTCTATTCCACCTTGGCCTATATAAGGACACCCCTACCCCCTCCTAGAGGCCATCTCTCTTTCAGATCAATACTTAACACTAGGAGAATTAGGGATAGACTTTTCAATGTAGTAGATTAGTTCTAGATGAGAGTTAGGGAGAGTCGAGCTACGCTCAGGTTCTAGAGAATTGTTCAGATGTCTGGTATATCTTTGTATCTTACCTTTGCAAGACTTATGCTTTAATATATTTATCTTCTCTATTTAGTTTTATGCGTTTCATATGCATGGTTAGCATAGTTATTATACCTTGGCATGGGATCTCCGCTCACATCAAGTGCTCTAGTTATAGATCATAACTAGAGTAGTAACCACTAGCATAGATATGGTGTCTAGGTTAGAGTTTACTTGAGATTATGCTCAATCCCATAGATAGTTGTGGTAGCCCCAGAGGTGACAGCTCTGACCACGGCTTTGTAATCCACCATGTTTGGATTGGTGTTTGTAGAGCTTTAGGCAGCGTTGGTATTTATTAACACACACAGAAAATTCCACAAGCACATGCATACCATTATAGCTTTTACCCAGGAGTATTCTAGAGTATCGTATTTATCCACAGGAAGCAATGGTTAAAGAGACGGATAGATCACCATCATGTGTCTACTAACTTAATATACCAACTAGACTAAAGTGGGGATAAGTGGTAAATGATATGAGTTATGAATAATGACACACACATGAGAGAATACCATAATAAATGAGTAGTTTAGCTAAGTTCAGAGGACAACGGGTGAGTTTAAGGTTCCTAAATACTTCTCTATTACTTTGGTTCTATGAGGTGTAACTAATTCATAGGTAGCTATAGTGATCACACAATAACACTTTAGAGTAGTAGTACCTTTCCAACTTTCGATAGGGGTGAGAAAGCATAGTTGGGGGAAGGCTGCCTAAAGCTCTATGAACACCAATTCGAACTAGGTGGATTACAAAGGCTTGGTTAGAGCTGTCACCTCTGGGGCTACCACAACTATCCATGGGATTGGGCGCAATCTCAGGTAAACTCTAACCTAGACACCATGTCCATGCTAGCGATTACTACTCTAGTCACAATCTATAATTAAAGCACTCGATGCGAGAAGAGATCCCATGCTAAGGTATGATAACTATGCTAACCATGCATATGAAAGGCATGAAAGTAAATAGAGAAGATAAATATATTAAAGCATAAGTCTTACAAAGGTAAGATACAAAGATATACCAGACCTCCAAAGAATTCTCCAGAACCTGAGCATAGTCGACTCTCCCTAACTCTCATCTAGAACTAATCTACTACATTGAAAAGTCTAGCTGTAATTCTCCTGGTGTTGTGCCTTGATCTGAATGAGAGATGGCCTCCTAGAGGGTGTTTGGGCATCCTTATATAGGAGAGATGGAGTAGCGACCAAGGAATTGCCACGTTATCAATCCACGTCACCTCCCTCGACCACCATTGGATAAACCGACCTAAAACCGCCTTAAAATCAAGGAAGTAGATTGCAGGAAGGAGTACAAGGCACCGGAGGGTGAGCGGGCTCTGGGCTAGGCTGGGCAGCCTCCCCCATGGGCCGGCCAGCTCACTACGGTGGAGTCTCAGCCCACGCTTCGTCGTGGTGTCTTCTGGAACCTTCTAGAGCTGTCTTTCATAGTTTTCACGAATAGAATCACTTGTTGTTGTCAGATAGCCTGTTTGGAGTGTATGATAGTGGTCCTAGGGCTATTTTCTAGATAAATCCTCCTGCATACAAATATTCACCAAAGCTTGTGGAATTCATTAGTTTAAACCCCTATACCTATGTTTGGTGATGGAATTAAGTATATATGCAGGTTATGTTGATGGTTCATAAATGGTGTTAGAAATCTTGAACTCACCCGTTGTCATCTCAACTTAGCTAAACTACTCATTTATTATGGAATTCTCTCATGTGTGTGTCATTATTCATAACTCATATCATTTACCACTTATCTCCACTTTAGTCTAGTTAGTATATTAAGTTAGTAGACACATGATGGTGATCTATCAGTTTCTTTAACCATTGCTTCCCTATGGATAAATACGATATTATGGAATACTCCTAGGTAAAAGCTATAACGGTATCCGTGCACTTACAGAATTCTCTATGTGCGTTAATAAATACCAACACTAGGTTACCTTCCAATCGGTGCGATGCCACCCTACCACTCAACCCTAGGCCACCCCGGAGTCCACTAAAACGCTGAGTTCATCGAAACGCTAAGACAACCTATACACATAGAGAAAATGCTAAGACAACCTATACACCCAGAGGTAACTATGCTGTGTTAGGAGGGTGCGAGCCATACACTCATACCTTCCTACACTATCCACTTCCAACCTAGCAGTGTGGAGTTGTCCTAGCTGGTCAGCATCCATCCCCCGCCCAGTCAGGAACAAGTGGCATGAATGTAGGGTCCTATGATTCGGTTCTCTCGACATACCAATCCTTAGGGGGACTAGATAGGATATCTTCTCAAGGGGATAACCAACGTGACAGCACCTCCATCACGGGGCTTCATCCCACAAAGACACTCCACCCCGGGATCTCCTCATCTCACATGCACCCGCCAAAGGTACCTCTCGTAGGGGATGCCCAAGTTGCATCCCAGCGGCAAGACTCGTCCCTGTTGACGGTCCTTAAGTATCAATTATAACTATCAAATAAATAGAGAAAAGGACCCAAATGAAACCAACACCTAGACTTAGGGTTTTATCTGACAGAATTCCACGAGTTTTGCTATTTATCTATTTCTGCAGGGGGTTATCAGGAAATACGGAAGAAAGGCCCACATGTCGGATTAATGACGGGATATTAACCGAACACGTAATTATCTTACATCTAGAAGAGTCCAGAAGCCACGAGAACGAACGGGAGGCGTAACAGAGCTGGGGACAGGGCGCCCGCCCTAGTCCCTAGGGCGCCCGCCCTGCTGGCTCAGCCAATCAGGCTCCGCCTCGAGGATTATGCTCCACCGACCTAGAGGATCAAGGAAAACCGTCCGTTCAATGTCGGTTTGATCCGACGGCCCAGATTCATCCGAAAGGGCTATATAAGCAAGGCCCCTGCCCCTGGAGGAGAGGCCCTCGTCTCATACTTCAAATCCTAATTCAGGAGGAGAGCCTCTGATCAAGCCCTAGAGCCACCACATCAACTAGATCTCTAGTTAGCATAGCTACATAGGATTAGAACTAGAAGGAGTCAATCTTCGATTGGTTCCCGGATCTGTCAAGAGGATTCTTGGTAATTCCTCTATTGTTCTTCAATTGTTCATCATTGTTCTTCAATATTATGAATATGACTTTGTTCTATTTCAATATATTGGTTATGACTTTGCTCTACTTGATTATATTTGCAATTATATTGTTCTTAGTTTATCATAGTTATATGCTTGGCTTAGTTAGATTGGAATTATATACATGCCTAGGATCGTATAGCATTTATCCATGTGTACAGTGGGTGAATGATAATTATTGTGTAGACGTGGTGTCTATACCGTATTTATCTGCGATTGCACCCTATATGCCGGATTGTGGGGTAGTTCGCGATAGTGACAGCTTCGTTGATCCTTATATAGTCCCCCTCTCGTGTATAGGGCAGGCAGAGCAACACTATTACAGGGGAGTGATTGCTATGTTCTTCATCTTCCTTGCTAATATTCACTATGCATGGATATAGTCTTTTCTCACCATGATTGCCAAGTATAATTGCACTAACTATGATATGCTAGACTTTATAGTTAATAATAACTTAGGGAATATCTTTGTAGTTCATCCTAATTCCATGCTAATGACTTGCTAGAATATCTGTTGAGGTGCTTATCATTATTATATGTGGCTAGCTGATCAGATTAATTATCTTTGTCACCATTATCACTTTACCTTTACTTAATGTGACATTTATACCTGTATAAAGAGATTGATAAATACTCTCGGTTATACATGCAATGATGTGTACTCAGTTCCATATTCTCATTCCATTATCAACCATGATACTTAGAAATCCCTTCTCAGTGGTAAAAATATAAATAACGATACCTGGAATACTTCCCGGTTAAAATGCTACATCGGTATTAATCTGTGCGCTTGCAGATCCCTTTTATTATTTATCTTGATGAGCAAATGCATATTTCAATACCGCGTCTCTCATGTCATGCTGGGGATGACAACTTGGCTTAAGTGACATGAGGGATAGGTTTGGCATTTTTGGCGCCGTTATCAGAATTAGAAAACTAAGTCTACTTTTGGTAGTGACGTTAAGAATGCCCAACAAGCATTTTTGGCACCGTTGCCGGGGAAGGTTGATTACTAAGTAGGAATGAATACGGAACTTTGAGTCATCATTTGCATCACTAATCTGATCGAGCTTATCAATTCTCTTATACAGTTTTACCCCTGTATTTTCCATTTTGATTATTTATTGTAGGGTGATGCATGAATAGAAGACATCTTCCAGACAACTTTGTTGACGATCCCGAAGCCTTATTCAGAAGAACAAGAGCCAAGCTCAAGAAGACATCGTCAACACTTCAGCACAAAGCTTCATCCAAATCCGAAGACCGCCGAAGTTTCATCCGGAATTTGTCGACTGAATTCGAAGCCATGGCGAACAAGTCGATCCGCGAGTTCTCAGCTCCCACTACGGACAACATCCGCACTGGACCTGCCGCGGCCATCGACAAGAACTTCGAGCTCAAGCCTGGGGTCATCAACATGGTGCAAGCTAACCAGTTCTGTGGGAAGCCACATGAAGACGCTAGTGCTCATCTTCAACACTTCCTGGAGATCTGCAGCACTTTCACCATGGCTGAAGTCCCCAGAGACGCCATACTACTTCGCCTTTTCCCATTCTCACTGTTGGGGAGAGCGAAGCAGTGGTTCTATGCTACAAAGGAGAAGAACACTACGTGGGCACTCTGCTCTACGAACTTTCTGGCCAAATTATTTCCCATGGGCAAGACCAATGCTCTCCATGGGAAGATTACAAGTTTTCAGCAACAACATGATGAATCCGTTCCAGAAGCATGGGAGCGTTTCCAAGACTACATCCTAGAATGTCCCCATCATGGAATGGAAAGCTGGCTACTGATGCAGACATTTTATCATGGGCTCATTAACAGTGCCCGTGAAACCATGGATGCTACAGCTGGAGGAGCATTCCTATCACTCACCATACCTCAAGCCACAGCTCTTGTGGAGAAGATGACATCCAACCAAGGTTGGAATGAAGAAAGAACTCAGACACGCAAGAGAGGTGGAGGTATGCACCAGCTCAAGGAGGTAGACATGCTGTCTGCCAAGCTAGACCTACTCATGAAGAAGCTCGATGATCGAGCTGGAGAAAAGAAAGAAGTCATGCACGTCTACGACTCCCACATGACTTGTGAGGAGTGTGGAGGTACTGGACACTCGGGCAATCACTGTCCTGAGTTGTTGGAGGACGTGAACTACATCAACAATAACAACAACAACTACTACAACCGTCCTCAGCAGAATCAAGGTTGGAATCAACAGAGGCCTAACTACTCAGGTAATTACCAAGGTAACAATTCTTTCAATAATAATAATAATTATCCACCTTTGAGAGAGTTAGTGTCCAACCAAGGAAAGCTAATGGATAACCTGTCTAAGAAATTGGCATCTAATGATAAAATACTAGAAAATATAAATAATAGAATGGATAATTTCTCTACTACCATCAAGAACCAGATTAGCTTTAATAAAATGATTGAATCTCAGTTGAATCAAATAGCTGCTGCTGTTCCTGCTACTAACCCCGGTATACCATCACAACCGGAAGGACTAGAATCTACAAATCTTGTAGACATGTTTGATGCAGGAGATTACTGGAGTAACCCTATCGTGGAAGTAAGTACTGACCGTCTGCCGGTCAAGAGAGGCGATCCAGGACGCCCCGTCATCCCGATCTCCATCGGCATGCGAGACTTCCCAGAAGCACTCTGTGACTTTGGCTCCAGCGTCAACATCATGCCCAGGGTACTCTATGAAAAACTCTTTTCACAACCATTATTAGAAACAACCATGTGTTTGCAGCTTGCAGATAGGACACTGAGTTTCCCGAGAGGAATATTGAAGAACATCTGTGTCCGAGTGGGTTCCTCGTACGCTCCAGCAGACTTCGTAGTGATAGAGACCGGTTCTGATGAGAGGGCTCCCGTCATCCTAGGGAGACCATTCCTGAACACCGCGGGAGCTGTCATCTATGCTAGTGCTGCCAAGATCAGTTTCTACATCAAGGGGAGGAAGGAAACGTTTTCCTTCAAGAACAAGACCGCACAAATCCCAGAGCAACCCCAATATAAACCAAGGAAGAGGACCAACAGGAGGAACAAGAGCAAGAAGCAAGTATGGACCGAGACAGCTAAGATGGTCACTGCCGTGCACAAAGGTCAAGATCGCCAACTCAAGTCACCGTTCTTGCCTAAGAAGGACGACCCAGGTATGCCAAGCATTTATTGCTCTATTAATGGGTCCCACTTCTACAAGACACTTTGCGACACTGGGCCGGGCGTCAACATAATGGCCAAGGTCACCTATGAACTTCTGTTCGGAACCATGCCCTTAAACCCAACATATATTCAGCTCCAGATGGCAGATCAGACATTCCGACAGGTCAAAGGTACAGTAACTGACGTCCCTGTCAAGATAGACGATCACTTTGTCCATACAGACTTTCAGGTTATTGACATGGGAGAAGATGAATATGATCCACCCATCATCCTTGGAAGACCATTCCTAAGTACTGTCAAAGCAATCATTTACATTGGAACTGGAGAAGTCCACATGCACTTCCCCTCTGAGAAGGTACGTCTTTACTTTACTGACCCTAACTATGTATTTGAAGAATCCAAGCAGGTCAGGACAAGAAGAAGGCGGCGTAACCACAATCAGAAGCAACAGGTCATCAAGGACGGATGGGCAGATTATGAAGGAGAAGTGGTAAGATCTGAAGACATACCACTCAACCAACACTGTCCTGAGGAGACCAAAGCACCGAGACAGGTATAGAAAGAAAAGACAGTTGTACATGAAGAGGAGGCGCCGCCGGAACCACCGACTACGCCATCCACCAAGTCCCAGGACGACTGAACGAATAAGAGTCCCGTTCGGAGGACTTAAAAACACCGAACGCCTTGCCAAGAGGTAACTTGGTAGTTATCCTTTCCTTTTAATTATTTACTTTATCTTAAATAGTTTGCTTAGTTAATCATATTCATACTATCTTAAAAAGAAAATAAAAATGTTAAAAACCCTAAAGCCCCATGTGAGTATGCGAGTGACATAAAACCCATAAGTACATTCACTGTGGTGGCATAAAAAATATATATATATATATAATAAATACATCAATATTTTCTTCTGCTTTATAAAAGAAAAAAAACAACATAAAAAAATCAAGGAGGCTCAGCATGATAAAGGCTAGATATTTATGCTAACACTTAATCAGTTCCACAAAGCTTTGTTGTCTATTTGAGCTTCACAGAATTCAAGGAGACTAGCAGACAGAGGACATTCTAATCGATGTCAGGGTGCTGCCGACTTTCAAATACACCTCCGCCATCTGCTAGCTACATCAGAAGAGATTATGTCAAGATCCAGCTTGGGGGAGAGCACCTCCATTATCTTGCTAAGTATTTCTATCTTTATCTTTATATTTATATATACTTCTACCCTATAAAAATAAAAATATACATAATTATGAAAAAACCAAATAAAGATTTTGTGCTTATATATATATACCTATATCTTTTGCTTAGTGTGTTTTAATAAATAAATAAAGTGGCTATGCTAAACTGAATCTAAATAATAATAAAACTCTAGCATGGATATGATGAATAGTTGCTTTGCCTAACTTTCAAATTTGAAGTCCTCTCTCTAAGTTTAGACATAACTGTTATCATTTAAAGCTTGCTCTAAACCTGAACTTGTGGGAAGAGAACTTGATCTAAAGTCTAAGTTGTTAACGGATATGATATGGGAAGGTTAAGCTGCTGTTTATCTATTCCTAGAGATGCTAGAATTCTAGAGAATTTTATCTTTGAAAATCTTAAAATGCTACATGATGAGTTCCTGTATGATGAGAGTTTAAGTTCCTACCACAGCCATACATACATGCTTGCTAGACTTTAAGCCATACCTTTACTTTTTACTGCTTATGAGCATTGAGTGTAGTCAAGCTGTGTAGACCCTTAGGAGCTTGTCATGCGGTTAAAATCAAGATTCACTTGCACGATCACTCATACATGCTGCTTCTACTCCGGAAGTACGCATCCACATATATCCACTCATTCTCATCTCCAGATCCACATAAAATTATTCTACTCCTAATCCGGGAGAGAATAGCCAAAAATATTTTCCCATTCTTGTTATCCCCTGTGAAATAAATGCTCAAGCTATTTTGGTTACTACCACTTGCTATATTGTTCTAAGGAGATGAGTGCTCTATACGAGGAAATAAAAAGGGGCAAGTGCCCAGAACCTCGAAAAGAAAAAGATACGAGGAAATAAAAAGGAGCAAGTGCTCGGAACCTCGATGAAAAAAAAGAGAAAAAGTGTGAGAAGAGAGGTAAAAATGGACAAGTGTCCGACAGTAGAATTAGGGGTACAAGATACTGTCACACCCGGTTTTAAGGATAAAACCAGACATACACTATATGTGAAATAAAGTAGTCAAATCTCACATATAGCCACAGATAAGTGTAATATCAAGAAACAAATGCTTAATATACATAACACAATGGTATAAAATATACCTTAAAGAGCAACACAGCGGAAAGACAACTTCGAACACCGGGTGTAGACTTCACTCCAGGAACAAACTAACTGGTTGATCACAAGCCTAACAATTCCAGAATCTAACAGTCTGGTACCCTTCCTGAGATGTGGGAAATAGCAAGAGTGAGTCCATGTCGAACTCAGCAAATATATCATGGGGTTTATGAAGCTCAAAAGGTTTGACACGGGTTTACTGCAATAGCTTTTAGTGAGTCATCTTTTTAGCATTTGAGTAGCAACAAGTTACCATAAGCCCAAATAACCTCATGATCATGTAAACGTGAATAACGTATAGCAATAAAAAAATAATCATTAGTGAGCATCAATATCATCAGTATTATCATTATCATCAGTGTCATCATTTATTCTGTAAGGGTCCAAGGCCACTCGTGACCGTGAGCACGGCTGTTATAACAGTTTTACACTCTGCAGAGGTTGTACACTTTCACTGTGAGTCATGATTACCCATATGCCCGGGATCGCGACTCCCAAAACACTTCCAAGGTGAGCAGGCAGGGAATCACTATGAAGCCTTTCAAAGGTTCGTCTAACAAGTTAGGGCCGCTAGGTTTCAGAAGCCAGTCCGTGTGATACACCACGCAGGGATCCACAGTCTGCTTTACCCCATTTGCGCCACAAGGGTAACCTCTAACAAGCTAGAAAAGGTCCTCATACTGAACTAAAGCCAGAGCCATATAGCCCTCACAGTTGTACTGTAAGTCCCGGATGTTCGCTTACAGAAAAGTCCTTAAGGAGAGAAACTAGAGCATCATAAAAACAATCAAATATGCTCTAGCCCTCTTAAGCCGTGTTGCTATAAAGCATCTTTTAAACGTTTATTGCATATATCATTAGTCAAGTTACAGATCATGGTTATTTATCTTGAGCACTAGCATAAATACTACCCAATGCAATGTCCCATGGGTGTCAAGGTATAAGATACAAAAACTAGGATATCCTTAGTGGTAACAAGGTAGACACATGCACATGAATTAAGTATATTAAAGGTGAATAGGAAACAAGGATGATCCCATGCTATACTTGCCTTAAATTGAGATCCTTTCTCTGATCCAAATCTTCAATTAATAGCTTCTTGAATCTCCACGTAAATCTCACCGACTGGACTTGATCAATAAATCACCACACACACATCGAGCAATCATACACGAAGCAAACAATAAATAATAATTAGAACAGTACACCAAACATATAAAACAATATGTGAAAAGGTTTTAAAGATGTTCTACGCATTGCTACGAACACACAGACACGAAAAGCACGCTAATCGAAACTATGGTTGAAAAGATACATCTACCGAAAGATTTTATTGTATAAAACGGAAAATTATAGGTCTCATTTGTTTTAACTATATAAAATCATATAGTTCATTTGTCTTAAAATACTTTTTATAGATATTCAAAAGTGACTTAGACTAAATTACATTTAAATTTAGAAAACTAAAGGAGAAATCAATAATATTTTATTTATAAATCTAGTTGCACAGTTATTAATCAAGTTAGATCTAAACTATGAAATTCCAGAGATTTTGATAAAGAAAACATTAATACTAATACGTAGTTCATGTTGTTATAAATCCATTGCAATTTGAACGGACTAATTCGGAATTAAAACAAATAAGTTATGAATTAAACGAGATTTTCTTTAGTAAAATAATAGATTAAATCTAACATCGAAACTTAAAGATAGAAAACCAATCAACAGTAGCACTAACAGTATAAAAAGTTTGTAAAACTCTTCTACACGTTACCACGATCACATAGACGTAAAGATCACGAAATTTGGATTTAAAACGTGAAAGTTATGAGTTTTCTAAGATTTCCTATAGATAAATAATTACTTTAATATAAACTCGAAAATAAATTATCACAAACCTACTGTACAGTACTACCAACATGTAGAGCTCGCAAATACGAATCTAACGCAATTTGAATGGATCAAATCGGAGTTAAAACGAAGATTCCACGGCTAAAACAATCTGAGTGGCAAAACTGTAAATATGAGAAAGCGTATTTTTCTTTTTCCGAAACGAATTACGTTTTCATTTAATCAAAGCGTATTCTGAGCTTTACGCGTTAGGACTGCGGGTTATATACTTGAAAACCGCAGGGTCTCTTTTGCAAGATCACCAGCGAACCGGTACGTTCTAATCTAAGCCATCCGTTTTAGATCTGACGGTCCAGATCAGTCGGGGGAGGGGACGGGCGGCGCTCCGGCCGGTTGAAACCGACGGCGATCCTCCGCGGTGGCGCCATGGCCGGAGCATTGCCGGAGTTGGCATCCCAGCGATTTTGACCACCAAACGACACGCAACCGGTACCAACAGAAAGAGGACCTCGACGCGAACTCACCCGCGTAGAAGATAGGACCGGAGGATGGGCTGAGGGCGGTGATTAGCTCGGGATGGCGGCGGTGAAGCTTGAGCTCGCGGTGACACCCTCCCGAGACCCACCACTGCTTCGAAACGGCCGAGATAGGATCGACGAGGGTGCGGCTCGGCTTTTATAGCCCAAGGAAGCAACGGGTTAGGAAAGGGGAAGGATTTGATGGCGGATTTGAGCTCCCGTATCCGACGGGAAAGAGGAAGGCGGCGGCGGCGTTTTGGAAAGCTCGGGAGGAAGAAGATGGAAAGGGGAGACAGTCGCTAACAAGCGGGTCCCACCTGTCGGCGACTCAGAGCGAGGAACGGCCGCGCGCGCGCAAGACGGGCCGGCTGCTGGGCTTGGGCTCGGCCCAGGAGGAGAAGGCGGCGCGGGAGAGGATGGGCCGCGCGCGGGGAAACACGGGCCGGCTGCGGCTACGGTAAGAGAAGCAGCCCGGGAAGAAAGAATTCCTTTTCTTTTTCTTTTCCGAATTTTCAAATCCATTTTTCAAATGATTTTCAAATTAAATTTGAATTTAATTCAAACCACTCAACACAAAACTCCAAATGCAGCAGCATGAATGCTCAATCATGTTTCTACCCTTATATTTGATTTTAAATTTATAAAATTATTCTTATTCTATAATTGCATGCTTCACCAAAAATAAATAAAAATCATATTCTCCTATTTTTCATTCTTTTCAAAATTTTAGGGTGTTACAATTCTACCCCCCTTAAGATGAATCTCGTCCCGAGATTCGGAAGATGATGATAAAAGAGATAATGACACTTTGTCTTTATTTGATCCACATTTTCCAAATTGCATCTTTCGTTCAGAGTTATGAGACAGTTTCTCATATCCCGACTGACTAATCTACCTAAACATGATCATCTCACCTATTGAGCTCCTCCAAAATTATTTGTTCCTCTGCTATGACTTCTGTAAACTCATGGTCCACTTTGCTATCCTTGGTGTACCTATCTTCTAATTGATCATTTTCGTCTCCCTTAGGTAAAAGTTGACCACCTTGATACTCAATTCTTTTCCATGTCGGTGTTGTTAAGAGCATTGTGCACCGAGTACCATGAATCACTCCTTTGTGTGCACAGAGCCATCCATTACCAAGAACCATGCGAATTTTAAGTGACTCCAACACAATGAGTGTTGCGGTGAAGTTTTCCTTGTTTATGACAAGACTAACATTCGGGCATATCTGAGCTGCCTGCATTTCTCCCACTGGGGTTTGAACTAACAAAGGCCTCCTCATTGAACACTTCACCATCTTGCACGTCTCTACCATGTCGGCGGAAATGAAAGAATGCGAAGCACTAGGGTCAAATAAAGCAAAAACTTGTACTGAGCTTACTTGAATATAACCTCCCACTACTTTGGTAACTCCATGAATTTTATCCATATCCACATTGCTCAATCTTCCATTGCCATAGTTTTGCTGCGCTTTGCTTCCTTGAACAGACTTCTTATGGGCTTTCCTTTTTTCGCTTTCATTGTTGTGGATTCTGACTTAGTTCACTCCCAACTTGCTCTTCAACATTGTTGTTTTGATAGTGCTTAGCTTCATCATACCCATAACATTCTTCAATGGCAGAAACATCAGTCTTTTTCCACATATTAGTGCGAAACATCATATAGGGCTTCTGAGTCATGAGACACTACACTTCCTGTTATCAAGTGACCAACATCAGCAACACGAACAAGTATAGATGATCATGAGCTATCTAAAGGGACAACTCTCATCTCCATGGATCCAAAGTTATCAACCTTGTTCACAGGACATTTTTGCTCATGAGTGGCAACTCAATCATGGAGATTAACCAATACTTCCAAATAAAGAGTTCAATCTTAATAAACCTTCTTTACATTGGCTACCCCCCTTAAAATAAGGGACACTGAATAGGTAGCTTGAACCCTTTTCTAGATGAGCCAAAAAGTGTTCTGACATCCCAATGATTCTCTTGTGTATGGGTAAGAACAAGAAATCTGAAATTTCTCGCGAGTAGAAAATCAGTAGTGCAGTAAAACAGCTGTAACTCTCATTCTGTTAGTCCAATGAAGCTGTAGTTTACACCGATGGAAAACTTATGAGATTCTCTACAACTTTCTAATAGAACATACTTCCAGGCTCTGTAGTTAACTTGGTCGAAAACAGTACATATCAGAAACTACTCCAGGTTTATGACAGCACAGATACATTGCCTTATGCTTTTTGTATCTCCCAAACCAAAACAGCTTTGGAGATGGTTCTTACATTTAGAGAAAGATATTGAAATCTACTCTTGTCCAGAATTTTCTCATGATTTTTTTTTGGTCTTTCAAGAACAGAGATATAAGTTGATAAAGACAGGCTGCTTCGAAAGACAAGATATAGATAGCAGAAGATAACCAAAACCCAGCTATTTATTTCATTAATCCTTATACCTTATACATATAAACTAAATGAAATCATGGACAAAACCCACGAGATCATTCCACTCATTACAAAATTCCAACTCAAGCATAAACATAAGCACAAAGCAACTAATCACTTAAAAGTTCATAAGCCACACATTAAGATGACTCAACTTGGCTACTAACGGTTTTATTACACGGGACATAATTCCTATTTCTTAAACATGATGTGATTGCAGCAGCATCGGGAGTACATAGAGTCTCTTATATTCCTGAGTCCTCTATATTGACATCTGAATCTCTGCATCCCTCTTTACCATTCTTATAACTCATACCTTAAGATGGGTCAACCTGGTATCCCTCAGGTATAGATTTAATACCCTCATACTCAATCCTTTCTCCTGAAAGTGTAGTTAAAAACACTGAACGTTGGGCATACTCAATCACTCCTTTACAAGTAGATAACCAGTCTATTCCCAGGATAACATCAATGCCCATTAATTCCAAAACAATGAGGTTTACCTTAAAATTTACCCCCTTTATGTCAAGACTAACTTTTGGGCATACGCGGTCTGCTTTTATTTCACCTCTTGGAGTTTCAACCATCACTGTTTTCCCCCTTGGAAGCATAAGTATGTTATGATCTTTTACATATTGTCTAGATATGAACGAATGTGAGGCACTGGGGTCAAGCAAAACCTTGGCGTTTCCTGAACTTACTGGTATTGATCCAAACACGACCTCCTTAGCTCCAGGAATGGTGGAAATATCCACATGTTTCAACCTTCCATGGATGTAATTTCTCTTTAATTTATTTCCCTGCACATGATCCTTTTGGACGTCCTGCCCTGGGTCTTGCTGTCGTTGATTCTTTTGCGGGCAAGATTTGACATAATGTCCTTCCTGCTGGCAATGATAACACTTTCTCTTAGCTGGATCTTTTGTGATGTCATACTCCACGGAACTATTGTTTGGTATGCTGCTATCTTGCTGGCCATAAAAGTTCACCTTCGTACCTTTGGCTTGTTTCTTAGCTTGTTTGGCCTTTCGGGGTTGATACTCCTTATAGGTAATTGTCCACCCATCTATGACTACTTCATGGGGAGTAGTTTTAGCTGAAGAAGCTTCTAACTCTTTAAGGTTTGGATTTATTTGACAAGGGATCGAAGCTGCATGTGACATTGTAGTATAACTCGATTGCTGATTGCTTTCCTCAAGTGGTTCTAATGAGATTGCCTTCCTCTTCTTGTCCTTGTTGATCTCAAAATTTGGATCCACCCTGACTTTCCCCTTATTAGACTCGTTTTGAAGACAGGGAAAACCGTAATGCCTACAACAATGACATTGTTTCTGCTCTCCAAGTGCCTTACTATCAATATCTTTATTGGGTTTCATATTCTTCCAAGCTTCTGCTACTTGTATCTTCTCTGGCCCCTTGGATATGTTGGTCTGACCTTGAGTTGAGCATTGTTGAGAATTTCCATGTTGAGCCATTTCTTCTGATATTTGATTTTGTATTGCTAATGGCTTCTTGTCAAAAGTGAGCAAAAGCGACACAGTTCAGTCCTCTTAACCTCTGAAGTCCAAATTCTTCTCGTCACGAGCCGTCTAATAGACAAGGAGAAAAGGTTCAAAAATAGAGACAAGGTTTTTATAACAGAACGGGGATAGAATTAAGCATAACTTTGAGAAAATAACAAAGTTAAAGAGAAAGCAAGAAATAGGCAAAATGGAGACATGCTAAACGTCCAGTTCTAACTAGGCTTGCGTCCTACAGTCAGCATTGCTCTGATACCACTCTGTCACACCCGGTTTTAAGGATAAAACCAGACATACACTATATGTGAAATAAAGTAGTCAAATCTCACATATAGCCACAAATAAGTGTAATATCAAGAAACAAATGCTTAATATACATAACACAATGGTATAAAATATACCTTAAAGAGCAACACAGCGGAAAGATAACTTCGAACACCGGGTGTAGACTTCACTCCAGGAACAAACTAACTGGTTGATCACAAGCCTAACAATTCCAGAATCTAACAGTCTGGTACCCTTCCTGAGATGTGGGAAATAGCAAGAGTGAGTCCATGTCGAACTCAGCAAATATATCATGGGGTTTATGAAGCTCAAAAGGTTTGACACGGGTTTACTGCAATAGCTTTTAGTGAGTCATCTTTTTAGCATTTGAGTAGCAACAAGTTACCATAAGCCCAAATAACCTCATGATCATGTAAACGTGAATAACGTATAGCAATAAAAA
This sequence comes from Saccharum spontaneum, assembly GCA_022457205.1. Taxonomy (NCBI): domain Eukaryota; kingdom Viridiplantae; phylum Streptophyta; class Magnoliopsida; order Poales; family Poaceae; genus Saccharum; species Saccharum spontaneum. The sequence continues at coordinate 20,832,706 of CM039618.1, read as the reverse complement.
AATAATCATTAGTGAGCATCAATATCATCAGTATTATCATTATCATCAGTGTCATCATTTATTCTGTAAGGGTCCAAGGCCACTCGTGACCGTGAGCACGGCTGTTATAACAGTTTTACACTCTGCAGAGGTTGTACACTTTCACTGTGAGTCATGATTACCCATATGCCCGGGATCGCGACTCCCAAAACACTTCCAAGGTGAGCAGGCAGGGAATCACTATGAAGCCTTTCAAAGGTTCGTCTAACAAGTTAGGGCCGCTAGGTTTCAGAAGTCAGTCCGTGTGATACACCACGCAGGGATCCACAGTCTGCTTTACCCCATTTGCGCCACAAGGGTAACCTCTAACAAGCTAGAAAAGGTCCTCATACTGAACTAAAGTCAGAGCCATATAGCCCTCACAGTTGTACTGTAAGTCCCGGATGTTCGCTTACAGATAAGTCCTTAAGGAGAGAAACTAGAGCATCATAAAAACAATCAAATATGCTCTAGCCCTCTTAAGCCGTGTTGCTATAAAGCATCTTTTAAACGTTTATTGCATATATCATTAGTCAAGTTACAGATCATGGTTATTTATCTTGAGCACTAGCATAAATACTACCCAATGCAATGTCCCATGGGTGTCAAGGTATAAGATACAAAAACTAGGATATCCTTAGTGGTAACAAGGTAGACACATGCACATGAATTAAGTATATTAAAGGTGAATAGGAAACAAGGATGATCCCATGCTATACTTGCCTTAAATTGAGATCCTTTCTCTGATCCAAATCTTCAATTAATAGCTTCTTGAATCTCCACGTAAATCTCACCGACTGGACTTGATCAATAAATCACCACACACACATCGAGCAATCATACACGAAGCAAACAATAAATAATAATTAGAACAGTACACCAAACATATAAAACAATATGTGAAAAGGTTTTAAAGATGTTCTACGCATTGCTACGAACACACAGACACGAAAAGCACGCTAATCGAAACTATGGTTGAAAAGATACATCTACCGAAAGATTTTATTGTATAAAACGGAAAATTATAGGTCTCATTTGTTTTAACTATATAAAATCATATAGTTCATTTGTCTTAAAATACTTTTTATAGAAATTCAAAAGTGACTTAGACTAAATTACATTTAAATTTAGAAAACTAAAGGAGAAATCAATAATATTTTATTTATAAATCTAGTTGCATAGTTATTAATCAAGTTAGATCTAAACTATGAAATTCCAGAGATTTTGATAAAGAAAACATTAATACTAATACGTAGTTCATGTTGTTATAAATCCATTGCAATTTGAACGGACTAATTCGGAATTAAAACAAATAAGTTATGAATTAAACGAGATTTTCTTTAGTAAAATAATAGATTAAATCTAACATCGAAACTTAAAGATAGAAAACCAATCAACAGTATCACTAACAGTATAAAAAGTTTGTAAAACTCTTCTACATGTTACCACGATCACATAGACGTAAAGATCACGAAATTTGGATTTAAAACGTGAAAGTTATGAGTTTTCTAAGATTTCCTATAGATAAATAATTACTTTAATATAAACTCGAAAATAAATTATCACAAACCTACTGTACAGTACTACCAACATGTAGAGCTCGCAAATACGAATCTAACGCAATTTGAATGGATCAAATCGGAGTTAAAACGAAGATTCCACGGCTAAAACAATCTGAGTGGCAAAACTGTAAATATGAGAAAGCGTATTTTTCTTTTTCCGAAACGAATTACGCTTTCATTTAATCAAAGCGTATTCTGAGCTTTATGCGTTAGGACTGCGGGTTATATACTTGAAAACCGCAGGGTCTCTTTTGCAAGATCACCAGCGAACCGGTACGTTCTAATCTAAGCCATCTGTTTTAGATCTGACGGTCCAGATCAGTCGGGGGAGGGGACGGGCGGCGCTCCGGCCGGTTGAAACCGACGGCGATCCTCCGCGGTGGCGCCATGGCCGGAGCATCGCCGGAGTTGGCATCCCAGCGATTTTGACCACCAAACAACACGCAACCGGTACCAACAGAAAGAGGACCTCGACGCGAACTCACCCGCGTAGAAGATAGGACCGGTGGATGGGCTGAGGGCGGTGATTAGCTCGGGATGGCGGCGGTGAAGCTTGAGCTCGCGGTGACACCCTCCCGAGACCCACCACTGCTTCGAAACGGCCGAGATAGGATCGACGAGGGTGCGGCTCGGCTTTTATAGCCCAAGGAAGCAACGGGTTAGGAAAGGGGAAGGATTTGATGGCGGATTTGAGCTCCCGTATCCGACGGGAAAGAGGAAGGCGGCGGCGGCATTTTGGAAAGCTCGGGAGGAAGAAGATGGAAAGGGGAGACAGTCGCTGACAAGCGGGTCCCACCTGTCGGCGACTCAGAGCGAGGAACGGCCGCGCGCGCGCAAGACGGGCCGGCTGCTGGGCTTGGGCTCGGCCCAGGAGGAGAAGGCGGCGCGGGAGAGGATGGGCCGCGCGCGGGGAAACACGGGCCAGCTGCGGCTGCGGTAAGAGAAGCAGCCCGGGAAGAAAGAATTCCTTTTCTTTTTCTTTTCCGAATTTTCAAATCCATTTTTCAAATGATTTTCAAATTAAATTTGAATTTAATTCAAACCACTCAACACAAAACTCCAAATGCAGCAGCATGAATGCTCAATCATGTTTCTACCCTTATATTTGATTTTAAATTTATAAAATTATTCTTATTCTATAATTGCATGCTTCACCAAAAATAAATAAAAATCATATTCTCCTATTTTTCATTCTTTTCAAAATTTTAGGGTGTTACAGATACCCACCTGAGAAAAAAAAAGAAGAAAATATAGAGCACCTCATTCTCCTCAAGAGCTTTAAAAGCAAGAAAGGTACGTATCCCCTCAAAAAGAGCAAAAGTAGAATTAGACTTTCATCATTGTTATCATCATTACCACCATACACCATTTATTCGCCACACATGCACATCTTGATTTGACTTATTGGCTTGTTTCTCTGGATCCATGGTTTGACTATGCAATAAATGTCTTGTAAGTATGTATACCTTATCTCCCACCGATGAGCTCCAGATATCAAAAGCCTTATTAGAATAGGATGAGAGAGAAGGCAATGTCACTCTGCCTTATACCACAAATACTACATACTTTGCTTTGAGAGAAGGCAGACATCATTACTGCTTTGGTGAGGATCCAGAAATACCACAAAAGAGAGACCTGAGAGAGTCATACAAGGAATCTCTGAGTTTTATTTGAAAATCTGCAAAAAACTCCAAGAGCTATAGCTAATCAAGAATAAGAGACATGGCGCTTGACTAGACTGTTCTATCTTTTAACCGCTCAAGACAAAGGTGACGGTTGCAAGCCCCATGGTGAAAGGTATAATGAGTAAGTTTTAAGTCTTGACAGTTTACTTTAACTCAGAGATGAGACTCTATTTGAAAGCATGTGTACCGTCAAAATTCAAAGGCATTTCAGCAACTACTGAGTCTCTCCTTGCTCAGGGACGAGCAAGAGGTAAGCTTGGGGGAGTTTGTTGACGGTCCTTAAGTATCAATTATAACTATCAAATAAATAGAGAAAAGGATCCAAATGAAACCAACACCTAGACTTAGGGTTTTATCTGACAGAATTCCACGAGTTTTGCTGTTTATCTATTTCTGCAGGGGGTTATCAGGAAATACGGAAGAAAGGCCCACATGTCGGATTAATGACGGGATATTAACCGAACACGTAATTATCTTACATCTAGAAGAGTCTAGAAGCCACGAGAACAAACGGGAGGCGTAACAGAGCCGGGGACAGGGCGCCCGCCCTAGTCCCTAGGGCGCCCGCCCTGCTGGCTCAGCCAATCAGGCTCCGCCTCGAGGATTATGCTCCACCGACCTAGAGGATCAAGGAAAACCGTCCGTTCAATGTCGGTTTGATCCGACGGCCCAGATTCATCCGAATGGGCTATATAAGCAAGGCCCCTGCCCTTGGAGGAGAGGCCCTCGTCTCATACTTCAAACCCTAATTCAGGAGGAGAGCCTCTGATCAAGCCCTAGAGCCACCACATCAACTAGATCTCTAGTTAGCATAGCTACATAGGATTAGAACTAGAAGGAGTCAATCTTCGATTGGTTCCCGGATCTGTCAAGAGGATTCTTGGTAATTCCTCTATTGTTCTTCAATTGTTCATCATTGTTCTTCAATATTATGAATATGACTTTGTTCTATTTCAATATATTGGTTATGACTTTGCTCTACTTGATTATATTTGCAATTATATTGTTCTTAGTTTATCATAGTTATATGCTTGGCTTAGTTAGATTGGAATTATATACATGCCTAGGATCGTATAGCGTTTATCCGTGTGTACAGTGGGTGAATGATAATTATTGTGTAGACGTGGTGTCTATACCGTATTTATCTGCGATTGCACCCTATATGCCGGATTGTGGGGTAGTTCGCGATAGTGACAGCTTTGTTGATTCTTATATAGTCCCCCTCTCGTGTATAGGGCAGGCAGAGCAACACTATTACAGGGGAGTGATTGCTATGTTCTTCATCTTCCTTGCTAATATTCACTATGCATGGATATAGTCTTTTCTCACCATGATTGCCAAGTATAATTGCACTAACTATGATATGCTAGACTTTATAGTTAATAATAACTTAGGGAATATCTTTGTAGTTCATCCTAATTCCATGCTAATGACTTGCTAGAATATCTGTTGAGGTGCTTATCATTATTATATGTGGCTAGCTGATCAGATTAATTATCTTTGTCACCATTATCACTTTACCTTTACTTAATGTGACATTTATACCTGTATAAAGAGATTGATAAATACTCTCGGTTATACATGCAATGATGTGTACTCAGTTCCATATTCTCATTCCATTATCAACCATGATACTTAGAAATCCCTTCTCAGTGGTAAAAATATAAATAACGATACCTGGAATACTTCCCGGTTAAAATGCTACATCGGTATTAATCTGTGCGCTTGCAGATCCCTTTTATTATTTATCTTGATGAGCAAATGCATATTTCAATACCGCGTCTCTCATGTCATGCTGGGGATGACAACTTGGCTTAAGTGGCATGAGGGATAGGTTTGGCATTTTTGGCGCCGTTATCAGAATTAGAAAACTAAGTCTACTTTTGGTAGTGACGTTAAGAATGCCCAACAGTCCCAAGGCTCGTCGTAGAATCTTGCCTGATCGAACCAACCCTCACCACACACCCAAGACGCATGCCAAGATCTCCCCGGTTATTACCACATTATCGGCACCATGTTCCTTAACCACTCACAAACATTCCTCCACCAAGGATCACATCATAGATATAATGCATAGTAAAAGCAGTAGTAAGTAAGTGAGCATCTAGCCTATTAGCAGGTGTGTAGGGATATAGGTTGTGATAAGGTAATGGCTTTCAAGCAATTCTACAATGCAATCTATTCATAGATCATTTGCATAAAAGTAAAGCATTAGGAGCTACATTATTGCATGCCTAATAGGATTCTACGAGGTTGGGTGGGACGTGGCACCTGTTGATTGATTATCTCCGAGTTCCTCAGTGTAATCGTAGTTGTTCCGTTCCAAGTCCTATTATCGTTCGCATGTCCTTCCTCTAATGGGTTCCAGTCCAATCAATGTTATCCTCGACGCAACTACCGCAATAGAGCAACAAACAAGACAAAAGAGCAATCAATCTCTGGACCAAGAAAGACTGCAAATAATGAGGCAACAATACACGGGAAGATCAAATAACACTAAAAGAACACTGAAGGAAAAAGGACTTAGCCCTCATGGAGGATGTCCGATCCTTGGGCTTAAAAGAAAACAGAAGTGGTGTCCGCTAAGCACAAGCTCGAGTCACAGCCTAGCCAATAATTCCCGGACCGATCTTGTCGACCTGTATGGCTTCAAGAATAATGGCCTAGACCCTAGCCCAACTTAAGCAAACACCACGACAAACAAGGCTAGCCCTCACGAAGCGAGTTTGTTTTCCTTGGGCTTAAAAGGAGAAAGTTGGCTAGGCACGTCCAAGTCACATCCTCAGTAGAGACGGCACTCTAATGGTTGATTGAGTCGACTCGCAAGGTTATGAGAACATAACATAAATGCTAACCTTTCTAACTAGAAGTGATAGGTCAGTCTTTGATCTGATCATCATGGCTAAAGACAGGATCAAACAGAGTGAGCTAAAGGGGAAAAGGGAGCAGTTCTAGTTTGTCTCTCAATCTGTATGCCATTATAATTAACGAGAATGGAAGAAAGGGTGGAATAGAAAGAGAAAAGAGAGGAGCATTGGTCTGCTTCTTCCAATCCACACACCATGGCAAAATACAGAGCATCGAAAGGAAGTGAAGCATAAGAGAACATGAACACCCAAGTCCACTATAGGGTACCTCAACCTACGTGCACTAATTGGCACCAAGACACCCCTAGGGTCTTAGAGGTGTGGTTTGTTGACGGTAGTTATTGTTCATTTTAAACCATCAATAAACATGAAAAAAGGGCATATATCAACCTCCAACATAGAATTAGGGTTAAAACTAACATAATTCCACAAGTTTTGGTGAATTTGTGTTTCTACAGGGGTTTATCAGGAAAAGGAGGCAAGATATCAAGGACGTCGAGCTAAAAAGCATATTGCACCGTGAAACCAAGTTGAGAAGAATCTAGAAGACACGAGAATGTGACCCAACAAAAGGGGGGCCACCTGGAAGAGACCTAGGTCAACCAACCCCAACCAAGGTCAACCGACCTAGGGGCCCACCTGTCAGCCTCACGCTCTTACGCCGGTTCCTCCACTGCCTTAGGTGTGGCAGAATCGCCCAGTTTAGCACGCTTTCGGGGTGCTTATCTTCCACTAGACACTAAGTGCCTTGAAAGTGAGCTAAACCCAATGATTCCATCGAGCACACCCAACAGGAGAACTCGAAACAATCCACATTTTCCACCCAGGATCCAATAATGAGTACAAGCTTACAATACTTAGTCCATTTCATACAATACAGAGTCTCAGAAATAGTTATTACAATACCAGAGTTTAGAGTGCAATAAATTAAACAGCGGAAATAAAGTAAACATCTAGCGGAGCGATATGAGAATCCGTCTGTGCCCACCAGAAGAATCCTCCACACAAGGCCTAACTGCTCAAGGTGCACCTGCAACAGGGGTAAAATAAACCTTGAGTACACGATGTACTCTTAAGACTTACCCGACTGGAAAATATATTTCCTGACTCTCAAGGTTATGATAGGCTTTATAGCTTGTGGGTTTCTTATTTGTGAAAAGCAGCACTAAGAGTGTGTCCTTAATTCTAAAACTTTTAGAAGCCGTGTTTTATTCATTAACCAATATTCTATGTAAGCACCTATGCTATAACCAAGCAAGGGTTGAGCAAATCCGGACCATTTCTCCACCTTTCAATTTCCAATTCTTACTACAATGCCAGAGCGTAGTCAAGCCGTGCCGTCACGCAGAAACGGCGATTCGGGAATCAATGTGCCCAGCTAGGTACCCCAAAAAACACATGCCTCGCTTGTACCCCAGGCACAAGCAAGACCAACCTGTTCCCCTCCTATCATGGGTTTCCAGGTCCCCGTCCAAACTTGGACTCCTAGCTCCCGCACTTGAGGCCCGGCCTCAATGCAGTGCTAAGACCTCCACCTATCCCTACCTCGAATCAGTCGGTCCAGAAAGAGCCGGAGCCCATGACAAGAGAGTAACAAGCCTTCCCGCTCCCATAAGCAAGTATGTGCTCGGGATAATAAATCTGTGACTTGACCAGGGTCCATGCAATGAATGGTCCTTAATTGACACGGACAGAGAAACAGTGCAACCCAGTTATGCCCCGTGGCCGCGAGACACAACTTGCTACACCCACCAATACCATACCACATCCCTGCCCGGTCGCCAATTCCTTTCCACCATTTTATCCAGCATGTAATAATAATATGAGTAACCCTCTATTGTGAGTAACGACAGGTTACTCACTCTACCGATGAACCTAAGCAAGGCAACTACGTGATCCTGTACTAGTAAGACTCTTGGGTATATATATATATATATGTATATATATATATATATATATATATATATATATGCATGTGGGTATCAACAAATTCCTACAACGTAAATGCACCACATTTAATTATATAAAGATTTGCAAAATAAGGGTTATGCACCGGGGCTTGCCTTGGGCAGGTGCAAAGTCAGAGGTGTCAGTCACGGGTGGCTCCTGGAACTCCTCTGGTATGAAGATCTCCTCCTCGTACTCCTCGATGACCTCCTCGTAGTCCTGCTCCTCTGCGGCCACGTACTCAACTTCCTCGTGATCTACATGCATGCAATGATAAAACGACACTGAACAAGGTGACCACAGTAGCTCTTACAACAACACTACTGCTACTACCAACCAAGCTACTAAGCTAGCCAAACCCCAGTAACTAGAATGCACACTATCTATCGATTGCAGACTTACTACCCGCACTGCTAGGGAAACTTAGCTACCCTATCAAACAAGCTATTCGAAGGCTATGAAAATTACAGCAAGCATCTAGTGACATCATGAAGCTACTGTAAAAGTTTTAGAGCTAGAGCTACCCTAGATTTGCCACAAAAATTCCTACAAGATTGGTTGCCTTAAGATTCACTACCTTTTGCATTGATTTAATCAACCTATCAACATCACAGCAACGCATGAAAGGAAGGTACCACTTGACAGATCATGAATTTAGGAACTCAACTAAAGTGGTTTCACAATTTTTGGACATCTACACAAGTCGTTAAAATTCATCAAAGTTTAGCTCTAAACTAAATTACCAAGGCATTTCTAAAATCATGAGAACAAGCAAACCACCCTCTCGGCATGGCCCAACTGCGCGGCCCAACTCGCGCAGCGCACACGCACAAGCTCGGCCCATGCGACGCGGCCCACACGCGGGAGCCCGCGCGCGCTGGCGGTCTTGCAAAAGAGACCATGAACTTAACCTAATTTGCGCGAGGGTTGAAAACACTATTCCTACAGTCAGGTTAAATGCAAAAAGGTACTCCCCCTTTCCCTTCTTCTCAACGGGGAAGTCCCCGACGTCCCCGCGCTCGGCGGCGCGGCGCCGGTTGGCACAACGCGGCTACGCCAGCTAGCTAGGGCTTGTGTAGACCAAGCCAACGAGTCGACCTCCAACCACGACCCTAACCCCTACCCTAAGCGGCGATGCGGAGCAGCGGGGCACACAGGTGCAAGCGGCCACGGTACGCGGCCGCCCGTGATGGCGGCACAGGCGTTCAAGTGCACAAGGGCGGCTACGGGCCTAACGAACTAGCTCATGAGCACCAGGAGCCTACAAAATACCTGGCTGAGGTGACGGTTGGAGGAAGGGTTGACGGAGTTGAGCTGGCCACGCGTGACCGGGCGGTGTGGCGGCGCTCTGAGGTGGACACAGCCGCGCCAGCTGCTACGAGAGGTGGTAGAGGCATAGTAGAGGCGTGCAGGGTGAAGAGGGATCCAAGACGAGTTAGGTGGTGCAGCCAATTGACTCGAGATGGTCTAGGGGGATGGCCAATGGTGAGGGGTGGTTCGATGCTGACACCGTGGTGGCGGGGCAGCGCTCCTAAAATTGGGACTCGGGGGGGGGGGGGGCAAGGCTCGAGGTGGGGGCAGGTTAGTCAGCTGGCAGCTTCACAACGAAGCAGCGAATAGGGCGGAGCGGACGCAGACGGCTCCAGCATGCCGGAGGGGGATGGTGCAGGTCCAACGGCCATGGCGGTAGAGGAGGGAGGGGAGGTCAACCCTCGGGTCACCTCGCAGGGTGGGATGGGGTCGACTGGGCAGGGTGACACACGCGCAGAGATCACGTCTAACATACGCGCATGATTTGGTAAACAAGCGGCGCGTGAGCAGCGGTCAGCCGACCGATAGTGGAACAGGAGGCAGGGCATGGCGTGACGTCAAGGACCTAGCATCGGCCGCGTCGCAGCACGTGACGTGGGGGGAAAGAAAGTGCAGCAGGCAGCGCGGGGTAGCGAGGTACAGCGGCTAACCACGGACAGACCAGGGCTTGCTGGCCTGCCCAGCCCAACAGCGTGGCCAGGCGCTGGCACAGAGCAGCCCACGATGGTGACAGTGAACCCAGAGACCAACAACCGAGACAGGGTTACGAACATGAATTTTAAAGCACGTGAAACCACCAACCAGGCTGGACTTCGGCTCAACCAACTACACCACACCCGAGAGGGCACCTAGGGCTTCCTAGAGCAACCAAAAACCAACCCTGCTCCTAAGCCCACTTTCAAGAAATGAAGTCACCAAAACAGCGTCGTCAAACAGCAAGCAAGCTATGCTCCTAAGCATATTTTAGGTTTTCCAAATTTGATTTCCAAGCCACTCTAAAAACTAGCTAGCCAAAATACTAATCCACCGTAAGGGTTGCATTATACTCTACAAAGCTAGTACTTCAATTCTTATTAAGGTGTTGCATACAAGTTCTATAACAGTTTTGCCAAATAAAATTCGTTTTTGACCCTTAAGCGATACAACACGGTTAACACGACAACTTCCATTTAACATTTTCGTTAGCCATTTAGAATTTAACAAAATGATTCTATGAACTACAACACAGGCTGAAAACCTAAATACAATGCTCAAGACATGTTTTGGTGAGTTGACACGTGCGGTAACACCGAGGGTGTTACATTAGGGTTTGCATCTTCACCATTGATCAAGGTTGGTTTGATCTGAGGGCTCTGGTTCATCCCACCAGCCTATATAAGCAAGCTCTACTCCCCTCCTAGGAGAGAAGTCATTAAGCCAAGGAGCTAGAAAATCAAAAGGATCTTTTCTCCACTAGAGAATTAGATTAGCTACTCAAAGTTCTAGTATAGGCTAGAGTTTTCGTAGAGTTCGGGCTCCTACTCAGGATTCTGGATTCATCATCATCTAGATGCTGGTATAGCCATTGTATCCCTCTTGTTATGACTTTATTCTATTTCAATATGTTTTTGTTTATTATGTTCCTAGTTTACTCTAGTAGTATATTTGATATAGTCATGATTGATAATGAGTTTATGCATAAGATCACAAAGCGCTTAATTCAATACTCGGGTGAGTAAATTGGTCGACATTATGTAAGCATGGTGCTTAGATATTATTTGCCTATAGATGCACTCTATATGTTGGGTCATGTGGTAGATCGCAGAAGTGACACTCCCGTTGAGTCCTTTGTAGTCCACTCCCCGTATGTAGAACAAGTAGAACGTGGTTGCGAAGGAAGTCTTGCTCTGTTCTTGATTTTCCTTAGTAATGTTCCTTATGCATACATGAAGAGTCATTATGCTATACATGATTATATATGTGCTAGAGTGTATGAAAGACTTAGTAAATAAGAAACTACATAAGAATTCAATCTCTTAACTAATCGCCTATCTAATCTTACTAAAACTTATGAGTAGTCTATCTCTGGGTATTATCAATGTTTATACTTATCATTTATTATTGGCTTACCCCTGTTGAAGTATGTGCTATGTGATTGATTCCATCATAAGTAGTGCATACTTGTTTATCATCTCTAGCCACCCCCATAGCTCCTCCATGTAGTAAAATATAAATAATGATACCTAGAATATTCCCGGTAAAATGCTACAATGGTAATCTATCTGTGCACTTGCGGATATCTATATATTCTTATCTCAGAGTTTACAAGTGTTCTTTTAACTACCAACATTTCTAGCATCATGCTAGGGATGACAACTTAGTATAGAGTGATGCTAAGAAATATCAACAAGCATTTTTGGCGCCATCGCCGGGGAGGGGCAATAAAGGCTATAGAGAGAATGATCAAATGCATACTTATTGATGGAATCATAACTTGTACCTCTGCTTTTACAGGCTTACCCTTGTTTGTTTTTTTATTTATATCATATACAGGGTATTGCAGGGTTGGTTGTGATTCACCAGACTCATTCATCAGAATCAAATCAAACAAGAAAAAGCTCAACATCAGTTTTTGAAGCTATGGCTAACAAGACACTGTGTGAGTTTACTGTTTAAAGCACTACGAATATCCGCATTGGACCAACACTTAACACCAACAACCTTGAGTTCAAGCTCAAGCCAGGCCTCATTAACATGGTGCAAGCTACCCCATTCAATGGATGGACACCTGAAGATGCTAGTGCTCATCTTCAGAATTTCCTAGAAATTAGTAGCACAATTGTCATCAAGAACGTTGCTCAAGACATCATACTACTTCGCTTGTTTCCATTCTCCTTAGTGGGAAAAGTGAAGCAGTGGTTCTACACCAACAAAGATAACATCAACACATGGACAAAGTGTTCAAAAGCCTTTCTAGAAAAGTTCTTCCCTATATGCAAGACCAATGCCTTAAGAGGAAAGATTTCAAACTTCCAACAGCAGAAAGGAGAAACCATTCTAGAAGCATGGGAGCATTTCCAAGAATATGTTTCAGATTGTCCCCATCATGGAATGGAAGAGTGGTTGCTTATGCAAGGATTCTATCCTGGATTCATTCTGAGGGCTCGTGAACAACTAGATGCCACTGCTGGAGGATCATTTATGCCACTCACTCTTAGGAAAGCTGAAGTTCTTATGGAAAGGATAGCTAAAAATCAAAGCCGGTCCCAAGACAACATTCAACACTGTCACCAGAGTGAAGAGGCACTATCAATAAGATGGACGTACTATTGAATTGGCTCGAACAGCGAGACAATTACAAGAGAGATCGTCAGGCTATTCAAGATGCCTTCAATGCTCAAAACAGATGTGGAGAATACTTAAGAGTGGAATTCCCTAAATCCCAAGAAGACATAAACACTGTCATCAACAATTCTGCTCCACTACAACAGAAGCATGGATGGATTCAACAGTGATCCAACTACCAAGGTAAGTACCCAGGTAATTACTCCAAACAACCATCCTTGAGAGAATTGATTCTAGAGCAAGCTAAGATTAATGATAATATTGCTAAAAAGCTTGCTGCTAATGATAAAATTCTAGAAAACATAAATATTAAAATGTATATTTTCTTCTACCATAAAAGATCAACCTAGCTATAACAAAAAAGATAGAACCACAAATAGCACAGTTATCTGCTGCACTATCTTTTGTTGTTAACCACGAGCAGGTCAATGATATAACCACAAGAGGTGGCAAGTCTACCCGAGATCCCTCATATCCAAAAGGGACAGGAAGGACATCGGTAGCACTGGTAGTACTAGAAGAAAAGAAAGATGACGAAGTGAAAGAAGTTGTCCCACAAGAGTCACAAGATCAAGAAATGAGATAAGATTTTCATGACACCAACTTCTTATTATTCCCACACAGAAATCGAAGAATCCAAATGGATGAGCAGTTTGGTAAGTTTATAGAGGTCATTTAGAAATTATATATCAATATACCACTGCTAGATGCTATACAGGTCCCTACCTATGCAAAGTACCTCAGAGACATTTTGAACAATAAGAGACCACTGCCCACCACTGAGATGATTAAGCTGACAGAAGACTGTAGTGTGGCCATCCTCAACATATCACCTGCAAAGAAGAAGGATCCCAGATGTCCCAGTATAGACTGCTCGATTGGAGATCAACACTTTAACAATGCACTGTGTGACCTTGGAGCAAGTGTCAGTGTGATGCTCAAGGCGGTCTTTGACAACCTCAGTTATTCAACGCTGGAGCCAACATCAATGTGCATACAATTGGCCGATCAATCAGTTCACTACCCTGTGGGAATTGCCGAAAATGTTCTGATAATGATAAGAGATTTCTTTGTGCCAGTAGACTTCATGGTACTAGATATGCAACCGGACTCAAAAGTGTCACTCATCCTTGGGAGACCCTTTTTGAGCACCGCCAATGCTCACATCGATGTCAAAGCAGGAGAAATCAGATTCAACATAAATGGAAAAGAAGAACGATTCGCATTCAAGCCAAGACCAGAACTCAATCTCACAGTAAACATGGTATGGCAAGAAAAGGAGGATCAATCATCAGGACTACCATCTCCGGGATCAGATGGTTCACCCAAAGAATAAACAATGGAGAAGTCCGGTTCGGCGGGCTTAAAAATTTTGAACGCTCGCCAGGAGGTAACTTGGTAGTTATCCATATTTATTTTTTGCATTGCATATTCACTTTCATCACTGATATTGGAAATAAAATAAAAATTCTCATCATCGCATAGTAAAAAATCTAGGCCCCATATGAATAATTTTTACGGGGCGTAAAACTCCGTAAGAAATATTTACGGTGGAGGCACAAAAATATAAAAATACCATCATTTTTCATAGTTTCATAAAAGTAATATTTTTGCATAGTATATACATAGAAAATACAGGTCTACTGGACCCACACTTGGGACCCACATGTCATAGCATATCTCATCTTTTAATATGCTCCATTCATTTTTATTCGTGCACCTGGTGCCTCCATCATTCTGCAATCAAGTTGGCACATTATTTTGCTTGGATTCCACGCGAGATGGCACTAAGATTGAGCACCACACAAATGGGCCCATGGTGGGGTCGGCTGACTCTACCCTTGGTTGGCCGACCCACCTCCACCTCCGACTATAAATTGCTTCCTCTTACCTTCATTTCTCCTCACACCACACTCCATTCTGCCTCCTATGTCCAGAAACTCATAGTGAAAATTTGGAGAGCTTGAGAGTTGAGTAGAGTGAGTAGGAAAGTGAATTGAGAGGAAGAGAAGGTAGTGAAGTTTTGCTAAGTTCTTGAGAGGAAAATCTTGAAAGTTAGGAGGAGAGAGCTCCTTAGTAGAATTGTTGTCCACAACATAGTTAAAGTAATCATCAATTCTTGGACGACTAACCTTGGACGATTGATTTCACGGACAACTTACTACTGATTTATTTTGCTAATTTTCTTCACAAGTTATTGTTGTCTACTAAGTTTTTGCAGGGTGAGTGGTTTCTGGAGGAAGATTTCCTGCTTAGAATTGTCTCGATTGCTCTAGAGTAACTCTTCGGCAAGAACTAAAATGAACATCGGCTCTTCGCTGGCTCAATCTTCACCATCTCCGTCAACAACCACCATGAACATCCTAATGGGGAAAAGGACATGAAGCTAAGGGGAGGAGAGAGATCAAAGTACATGGCATTAAAGGATCATACCTCACCCTCATGAGCGTCTATGACCGGCGGCCGCCCCCCCCCCGACGTCAAAGGAATTGGGGAGGGATAAACAGGAGCTGCGCCAAGCACTGGGTGCATGTGGACCGGAGGGAGTGAGAGGAGAGATGGACCTGGTCCACCATGAGCTGAGCCATCGGTCTATAGGACCGCAACCCCTAGTCCACCGTGAACCACCCACGTGAAGACCAAGCCCGGTAGAGATCCAGTTGCGCCACGTGGCCAGTCTCTCGCGGTGACACGTCTTCGGGCCGGGCCGGCCCAACCCGGCCCAAGTCCGGCCCATCCAGGCCCAAGACCCGGCCCAATCAACTTTGACCATTGACCCGGTCAACGTTGACTGGACCCCGCCTGTCAGCCGCACTATTCATGGACCCCACGTGTCAGTGACACTATTCACCACAGCAAATCACGGCCTGCCACGTGTCGAGCCCTGGTTAATCAACCTTATTTTCTCTTTCAGATAATATTTAAATCTTCGGAAATTCATAATTAATTAACCATAGCTCAGAAAAATGCCAAACCGGAGTCCAAATTTTTCTAAAAATAAGCTCTACGTCGTAGGCCTATGCTTGAGTATATTTGGATCTTTTGGTTTCCAGTTGCTTCTTTGTGCACCTCTATAGGAACCGCTAACGTGGCTATATATGTTACGTTTAACAGACCCGGAGGAGCCACCGACTGAGGAGTTCAACCCTGACTACACCGACGACTTGGGTGACGACCTGCCAGGTGCCACGCCCCACCCACTCGTAGATCCTATTACGCATTGCAAATGATTAGAATTGCTAGTGCTTTATTTATCACTGCAAATAATGTTGATAGGTTGCATGGTAGTCACTGCTTTTGAGCCATTTACCTTGTTGCAACCTTACTCCTGCTCACCCTGCTGTTAGGCTAGACACTGTTATATTACTTGTTACTTCTGCTTTACTCTTACTCGCATTATATCTGTGATGTGATGCTGGTGAGTGAGAGGCGTTTGAGATAAGGCACGAGGTGCCGTAAACCTGTTAATAACCTGATAATAAACCTAGGGGAGATCTTGGCGTGAGTCTTAGGTGTGTATGGTGAGGGTCGAGTCGACCGAGCAGGATCTACGACGAGTCGTGAGGACAAGTCTTGCCGGAGGATGCTACCTGGGCGTTCGCCTTGTGGGGTGCCTGTGGCGGGTACATGTGACAGGGAGAGGTCCCAGGGTGGAGTGTCTTCGTGGGATGAAGCCCCGGGATGGGAGGTGCTGTGATGGCACGGGGTGCCGGGTGTTCCGTTGAGCGGAAAATGGTTTTCCCCTTGTGAAGATATCCTGCTTAGTCATCCTAAGGACTGATACGTCCGTGGACCGGGTCTTAGGAATCCTTGCACATCCCCTCGCTTCTGTGGGGAGGAGATGGACGTTCGACTTGCTAGTGTGGTGCCACTACTATTGAGAGGTTAGCGGATAGTGTAGGGAGGTACGGGCAAGAGGACCCACACCCTTCCAAGATAGCATAGTACTCAGGGGCCAGGTACTACGTCTCATAGTCTCAGCGTGTCAGTGGTACTCCGACACGGCCCCAGTTCTGAGTGATAGGGTGGTACCGTTTCTAGTCGGAAGGCAGCTTGGAATCAGCTTAGACGAGGCATCGTCGAGGATAGCTATCTTGTGGGATGTGTAAACCTCTACAGAGTTTCTGGTTGATCGATCGATACATATGCCAAACCTTTCGGCTATGGACATTTCCTACGTACAGTTTCACTTGACTAGTGAGAGGAGTCCTTCTACCTTGCCTGGGTTGCAGAGCAGTGTTCCGGCTGAGGCCATTGAGACATGGACGAGAGGGAGTCGTCCATGCCAATGCGAGAGTGAGTTGAGATATGATGTGGTGATGAGATGTGTGATGGGATGGGATAACATGTGTGAATGAGATGGGTTAAAATTTGATAAACTTAGATTATTAAAACATTGAATAATCACATAGGAAACCACAACCAAAGATAGGTTTCTCTTCTCAACCCCAAATTGCATCCAGTTCCACAAACCAAATGCATCATAGGGTGGGCGATGCGTGGCTAGTACCAAGTGTACTGATAGATTTTTGGTAGGCTCGGAGCCCGAGTATGACGAGGAGGACGACTGGGAAGAGTAGGGGTTCGCCCTACGCTCAAGCTTGGTGCGAGGAGTCCTAGTTTCCACTGCTGTCTACGAGAAGCTGTTCCAGATGCTGTGTGTGAGCATGTTCCACCCTGCGTGGCGATGATAATAATTAATGTAAACCTTCTATTTGTACTCTGATATTCGTGTATGACTCTGTTATTCGACTGAGATTGGGTAATGGCATGAACTTGTTCATCTATTACACGTCGAATCTGTGGCATTCCCTTCGCGGAATGCAGGATCGTTTCATACATCTTACTAGAACTTTGTTAATTAGAAAAACTGTTTAAACCCCACAAAAACAACTAATCTTCAAATGGTTGACCGCTAACCCTTCATCCTAATCTATGCCACAAGTTTTTGATGTTCTTGTTGGAGTATTTTATAGGATGACACATATGATCAAGAGCAAGTTCATCCAGTCGTCTTCACTCCACTTGTGGATAAGGAGGGCATCCGTTGGTACCATGCTCTAAGGAGGATCACTCAATATTCAACATTCGACCACGACAACATCCAGCTTAGGGGAGAAGCATCCCCGTATCTAGCTAAGTATTTCTTTCTTGTTTGGTTTTACTATTTTTAAGTTTGCTATATTTGTTAAAAATAATAAAATAAAAATTTGTATTAGCTAGTTATATATATTAGTCAGGTGTGATCTTAAATCTTAAAAACAAAATAAAAGGTGTGTCTAGTTTACTTTAATTTATTTTAAGAGGAATAAAAGAAGAGGAACTCAGAATAATCTTCAAATGGAAATGATGAATAGTTGCTCTATTGTAATTCCTTTAAGGTACCTAGTTTCCAGCCTTAAATTCTTCTAAGTTTTGGATAAGATTGTTTTGATATAAGGATTTACTCTGAACGTGAAACTCATGGGTAACAAATGCTTGATCTAAGTCTAGGTAATCGACGAATATGATATGAGGAGGTCTGAGCTACTGTTTATCTTGTTCCTAGTGATACTAAAGTTCTAGAGGTTTACTTTTGAAAAACGCAAAAATATTACATGATGATTTCCTGTATGACAAAGCTTGAATTCCCACCAGAGCCATACATGTTATTTAGGCTAGGAAAATTTCCACATATATGCTACTTACTTTTGCATTGACTTTTAACAAGCTTTGTTGATGCCTTATCAGAGATTTGTCATGCTCTTAAAATCAAGATCACGTACACACCACCCACATATGCGCTACTCTAACATTGGGGGTAGGCACAAAAACATACTTTCTATCTAGATCCACTCAAAAATGTTCTACTCCTACACTGGGGGTGAACACAAAAATATGCTTGTTAGTTTTTCATCCACCAAATAAATGCTTCAAATAGCTCTGTTAAAGTTTTGTTGCAGAAAAGAGGCATGGGGCTATGCAATAGTTATTCATGAAAAAAGAGAGAAGAAAAAAAGAAGAGAGTTGAAATAAACGGATAAGTGTCCAAGATATCTAAAACAATGGGTACTTAGATGCCAATGCGAGAGTGAGTTGAGATATGATGTGGTGATGAGATGTGTGATGGGATGGGATAACATGTGTGAATGAGATGGGTTAAAATTTGATAAACTTAGATTATTAAAATATTGAATAATCACATAGGAAACCACAACCAAAGATAGGTTTCTCTTCTCAACCCCAAATTGCATCCAGTTCCACAAACCAAATGCATCATAGGGTGGGCGATGCGTGGCTAGTACCAAGTGTACTGATAGATTTTTGGTAGGCTCGGAGCCCGAGTATGACGAGGAGGACGACTGGGAAGAGTAGGGGTTCGCCCTACGCTCAAGCTTGGTGCGAGGAGTCCTAGTTTCCACTGCTGTCTACGAGAAGCTGTTCCAGATGCTGTGTGTGAGCATGTTCCACCCTGCGTGGCGATGATAATAATTAATGTAAACCTTCTATTTGTACTCTGATATTCGTGTATGACTCTGTTATTCGACTGAGATTGGGTAATGGCATGAACTTGTTCATCTATTACACGTCGAATCTGTGGCATTCCCTTCGCGGAATGCAGGATCGTTTCATACATCTTACTAGAACTTTGTTAATTAGAAAAACTGTTTAAACCCCACAAAAACAACTAATCTTCAAATGGTTGACCGCTAACCCTTCATCCTAATCTATGCCACAAGTTTTTGATGTTCTTGTTGGAGTATTTTATAGGATGACACATATGATCAAGAGCAAGTTCATCCAGTCGTCTTCACTCCACTTGTGGATAAGGAGGGCATCCGTTGGTACCATGCTCTAAGGAGGATCACTCAATATTCAACATTCGACCACGACAACATCCAGCTTAGGGGAGAAGCATCCCCGTATCTAGCTAAGTATTTCTTTCTTGTTTGGTTTTACTATTTTTAAGTTTGCTATATTTGTTAAAAATAATAAAATAAAAATTTGTATTAGCTAGTTATATATATTAGTCAGGTGTGATCTTAAATCTTGAAAACAAAATAAAAGGTGTGTCTAGTTTACTTTAATTTATTTTAAGAGGAATAAAAGAAGAGGAACTCAGAATAATCTTCAAATGGAAATGATGAATAGTTGCTCTATTGTAATTCCTTTAAGGTACCTAGTTTCCAGCCTTAAATTCTTCTAAGTTTTGGATAAGATTGTTTTGATATAAGGATTTACTCTGAACGTGAAACTCATGGGTAACAAATGCTTGATCTAAGTCTAGGTAATCGACGAATATGATATGAGGAGGTCTGAGCTACTGTTTATCTTGTTCCTAGTGATACTAAAGTTCTAGAGGTTTACTTTTGAAAAACGCAAAAATATTACATGATGATTTCCTGTATGACAAAGCTTGAATTCCCACCAGAGCCATACATGTTATTTAGGCTAGGAAAATTTCCACATATATGCTACTTACTTTTGCATTGACTTTTAACAAGCTTTGTTGATGCCTTATCAGAGATTTGTCATGCTCTTAAAATCAAGATCACGTACATACCACCCACATATGCGCTACTCTAACATTGGGGGTAGGCACAAAAACATACTTTCTATCTAGATCCACTCAAAAATGTTCTACTCCTACACTGGGGGTGAACACAAAAATATGCTTGTTAGTTTTTCATCCACCAAATAAATGCTTCAAATAGCTCTGTTAAAGTTTTGTTGCAGAAAAGAGGCATGGGGCTATGCAATAGTTATTCATGAAAAAAGAGAGAAGAAAAAAAGAAGAGAGTTGAAATAAACGGATAAGTGTCCAAGATATCTAAAACAATGGGTACTTAGATGCCCGCCTGAAAAAAGAAGATGAATAAGATAGCCCCTGCTCTCTAGCAAGTGTTTTTGAGTTTCAAAAGATAGATATATTTTCAAGGAGCAGAGTAGAATTAGGATTAGCCATAATATATATCCACCATATATCCACACACATGCACATCTTGATTTGATTGTATGACTTAACTCTCTTTGGATCCATTGTTTGACTTTACAATATATACATTGCAAGTATGCTCTAGCTTTCTCCCTACCTATGAACTCCACATAAAATTTAGTGGTAGGAAGAGAAAAAGGAATAACACCTTTATTGCCTTGGTTAGAATCCACAAATACTACATATATTGAGAGACTTGAGAGTGTCATACAATGGAATCTCTGAGTTTTATTTTAAAAATTTATAAAAACTCTGGAGCAATGGTTGAACAAAGAACTTGAGACATAGTACTTGACTTGATCATTCTGTCTTTCAATTACTCAAGACCCAAGTGAAGACTATGAAGCTCCATGGTTGAAGATAATATGGGTAAGTTTGAAAGTCAAATCAGTTTATTCTAATCCAGAGGAGAATTTTTTATTGAACGCATGTGTACTTTTGAGGCGTGAAAATATTATAGCAACTCCTAATCCATTTTTTGCTAAGTTTAGCTTTGCTAAGGGACTAGCAAAGGTTAAGCTTGGGGAAGCTTATTGACGGTGGTTAACGACCATATTTAATAGTCAAATAAACATGCATAAAGGGCACAATTGAGATCACCAACAAAGGTTTAGGGTTTAAACTAATAAATTCTATGAGTTTTGGTAAATCTGTGTTTTCAGTAGGGTTTATCCAGAAAACCTCTAAGGGGACCAATTCGTCAAAGGGAACGATGGAATTCCATCGTAAAAACTATGTAGGAAGACTCTAGAACATTCAAAAAGGCAAACCACTGAAGCTTGGGCCATTTGGCCACGATAGTGGGCCAGTCGGTATGGGCCCTATGCCGGCTAGCATCCCACGGAGCCCACTCACGGTTAGCTTCCAGAAGGTTGCTCCACCGCCTCTTAGGATTGCATCTACGTTGTTCCTTAAGTCGGTTTGATCCGAGGGCTCACGGTGGACGCTTCGGCCTATAAATACAGCCCTGTACCCCCTCACTAGAGCTATCCTAAAACCCTAATTCATATTCTCTAGTCAGGATCAATAGAGAGGGGTCCCATGAAAGGATCTACCTCTCAGAGCCAGCTATCAAGAGAAGATTAGTTCTCATTAGGATCTGGTCTTTAGAAATAGAGAGAGGGGAGAAGTTAGAGTTTGGAGGAGGTGCCGGCCTGTCAGTGCTCCCTCTACGGCTTGTACCTTGGCGGAAGTTAACCTACATCTGAGATTTCTTTGGTAATCAACTTCTACTTTAAGTAAGCATCATATTTATATTGTTCTTTTGGTTTGCAACTCTTTTGAGTGCTTTATTCCTGTTCTAGAGGGAGTAAAGTATTAATTGTAAGTGTAAGCATGGTGCTTATACTAAGGTTAATCATGGATGCACCCTGCATCCCGGATCGGTGGTAGCAGCGGGTGGTGACAACCTCGTCTATCCTTTGTAGTCCACCTCCCGTTTGTAGGACTAGCAGGGCTTTTAGGTGCTTGTAGGGAAGAAACTCTGCATTTGTTCCTTATAAGACATCTCCCTAGATAGAATAGTGGAAGACAAGCTTACCTAGATTAGAATTAGAACACTTTAGTGGTCTACTCTACACTCCTGACTTTTTTAAGTCTTATTGCCACTCTGGGTTAAGTTGGACCATAGTTAGCCTCACACATTTCCCTATGGATATGATTTTTAAAACCTCTGGGTGAAAGCTACAGCGGTATCCATGTGCTTGTAGATTTATCTATGTGCGTTAATTTATACCAATAATGACTAAAATGGATCACCAATATAGACTTAGGGGATTTAACTGACAGTTTCCATGAGTTTCGGTGAATATGTGTTTTCAGCAAGATTTAACCAGAAAACCACCAAGGAGGGCTTATTCGTCAAAGGAAAATCACGCTTATCCATGATGGTATCTACGTGGGAAGACTCTAAAAGACTCCTGAGGGTATTCCACTGAAGCAAGGCTTGTGCCATTGACAAGTGGGGCTTATGGGCCCCCATGTCAGCCTCCCATTGCTATGTCGGTTCTCCACCGCCTTAAGGATCACATCTACGCCATCCATTTAAGTCAGTTTGATCCAAGGGTCTAGGATGCTTGAAGGGCCCTATATATACCTGCCTATACCCCCTCCTCCAGGGGAGATAAGGCATTTAATCCTGAGAGCCTGAGGGCCAGAAACCCTAATTCATATGTCCACCAGGATCAGAGCTAGCAATTAAGAGAAGATTAGTCCTCAATAGGATCTAATCTTGTATTAGAAATAGAGAGATAGAGTGAGAGGAAAGAGTTTTGGAGGAGTCCCAGCCTGTCGGTGCTCTCTCTACGGCTTGTACCCTGGAGGAATCAAGTTCTTCTAGAGCTTGCTTCTGAGATTCTCTGGTAATCGACCTCTAATTCAAGTAAGCATCTTGTTCAAATTTTTCTTTAGGTTTGTGACTCTTTTTGAGTACTTTAATCCTTGTAGCCCCTAGGTTAAAGTAGTATTCGCAGTGTAAGCATGGTGCTTAGACTTGGTTACAGGTGGATGTACCCTACTTTTCGGATTGGTGGTAGCTCACGATGGTGACTCTTATAGCCTCGTTGAATCCTTTGTAGTCCACCTCCTGTCCATAGGCCTAGCAGGACCTTGTTCCTATAAGAAACATATGTTGGCTGTGTTTTCTTTAGTAATTTCCCTAGAATTGAGCAATAGAAGACAAAACTTACCAAAGTTGGAGCTAGAAGACCTTTGCAATCTCCCCTATACTCATGTTATCTAGCCTTGATTGTGAAGTTGGGTTAAGTTAGATTTACTTATTCTCACACATGTTTCCTTGAGTTTGATATAAAACTAGGATACTTCCAGTGAAGTGCTACATCGGTATAATATCCCTGCGCTTGCAGATTATTCTGTGTGCGTTAATATATACCGACAGTTACTTGTGTGCTTTCGGTCACTTGAGCGATGACCTAGTGTTTGAAGGCCGAGGCCTAGAACAACATTGGCGCCCACCATGGTTGTTGCTCGAGCTTTTCATGGCCGAAAGGAAAGGGACCAAGACAACGAGCGAGAGGGCCGAATCGTCCAAGGTGAAGGCCCTAGCTACCGAAGCAGATGCAACGAACATTGCCATGACAGTAGCGATAGCAACCACGATGGTGGAACCGGTAATTACAGAACCAATGGGCCAATGGGAGGCAAGGCCAGAAGGGGACGTGCAAGATTTGCCCGAAGACCAAGACAGAAACAATGACGAAGAGGGTGAAATCGCTAACCAAGCTAGGGGGCTAAAAAGATTGGACGAATATTAGCAGGAAATTGTAAGGTTACAACAAGAAATGGAACAATTACTACAATAGGCAGTAGCACGAAACAAAGCTGAGCAAACTTAGAGGCCCATCAGGCAAGCCGAATCTCAAACAGAGAGATTGCTTAGAGAAATCCGATAGTTGCAAAGAGCAGAGGCTGCTAGCACAGGCCACGCTACCAAAAACATAGTGCTCCCAGAGATTGAAGCGCTAGGCCGACAAAACGTACGACCCATCTTCCCCGTTGTCTAAAGAATTGCAACAGCACCCATGGCCAGTAGGTTACAAGCCACACATTCCAACTTTTGACTAGAAAACCAACCCTAAAAAGTTCATAGTGGGCTATGAAATGGCAGTGTTTTCGGCTGGAGAAGACGCAACGACCTAGCAAAATCACTCATCTTAGCAGTTGAAGATGTCGCCCATGATTGGTACACATCCCTTAAGCCACTTTCGATCAATTCCTAGCAACAAGTAAGAGCAGAGCTTCTGGCTCCTTTTCAAGGATACGTGCTAGGAATGAAAACCACAAGACAGATCTCTTGAATTGTAGCCAGCAAGATAACGAATCACTGTCTAAATTCTTGGAAAGATTCATCTAGTTGAAGGCCCAAGTACCGAATGTGCCAGAAGCAATGGTGATAGCAGCAGCAATTGAAGGTTTGGCCATCGGGCAATGTGCGGCGCATTTTGCAAGGGAACCGCTGACTACTTTGAAAGAACTCTTTGAAGTAATGAGACAGTATGCCAGGTCAGACGACTATTTCAAACGTCGAAAAGCGGCACACAACCAACTTAGGCAAGCAGCTAAGATCTCAAGAACTCCATAGGCACCAAATCAGCATAAAAGTGAGACCATTCCGCTCAATTAACAATCTGCAAGAAGACTCGGGGCAATCGGCACCAGAGCAGTCTAATGATCCACTTATTTGCTTTGAGGAATATAAGTTTCTAAGGAATATAATGAGCTAATCTATAACATAGCAACATGTAGAAGAAAACTTCGCCTACAATGTTCACATGTATCATGGCACATCTATGTTTACATGAGACATTTTAATTACCAATGTTTTCCTTGATACTTCTATTCCACACACTACTACAAAATTGGTATTCAGAGACAACCCGGTCCTTCTGTAGAGGCGGCCATATGTGCCTCCACCTCTGTTAGACTGCCCGTCGATGTGGAATTATGCACCAGCAGATCATATGAGCCATCCATAGTTTCATGGGTGGTTGACAGTAGAAGGCAGTGCACATCTAGTTGTAGTTTAAGCTTGATTTGGATCAAGTGAAGCTTGAGGCTTGTTGCTCTTGGTCCTTGTCAATACCAAGACAATCTCAGTAATTGGAGTTCTTGGTGATCATGGGAGTCTTCTTTAGAAGCTTTTTGTGCTAATTTAGAAGCCTGCCAATCTGGAGATGCAGAAGTGCATTTGATTCGCGAGGACTTTAGACTTAGTGCCTCAAGAAGAACATATACACTTTGGTGAGGTGCTGCAGAAATGTTCGGAAGAGTGCCACCAACGTAATACTTCAAGAATTTGGCGTTTTATTGTTGATTTCATTACTTTCCTCATGTAATGAGTATTTGTTTATTACCATCTTGCAATGTTCAATAACTTGCTAATTATGTAGCTTAATGTTACACCAAGAATGTACAGTATGATGACAGCTTGACTAGAATGATAGGCTAATGTTATTTTTGAACTACAATTATACAGTTAGGTTCCTATATATTCCTGAGTAAATTTTAGTTAGTCCAATTCACCCCGGTAGCCCATGACATTTTCTGTTGCCCTTGGCCATTTCTGAAAATTAGCACCAAGAAAATAACCAGCATGTATTCATGATTAATCATTACACATTACATGTTTTTAATAGATATAGAATTGTAGAATACATTTAAAAGATCAATTTGCAACACAACTTACAGACACACATTTGAACCAGCTATATATACATTGTAAATAAAAAGGCATATATAAGCATCGATTTATCCAAAGCATTTATGTACGAACTTAAAGGCTTCGGAAGGTTTTGCCTACTCAGTGGGGTAGGAAGGCTCCATTGCTAGGCCACACATGCCCCTCTTGTCCGAAATATCCTTCTCCATTCTCAGGTAACCATTCTCGCCCCAGGTGGTGCCCCATGAGTTCTTCATCAGCCAGTACTTGGTGCCATCACTGGTCTGTCCGTAACCAATGGCTGCTATCCCATGGTCCAGGTCAGTACCGCATGAACCAGTCATCACACCACCAGAGTAGAACTGAAACGTCATGTCTCCACCATCCACTGCCACCGACACGGGTTGGTTGGCCACAGCCTTCATCAGGGCAGCCTCATTGTTTGCAGGCACATCCTGGTAGCCCTTGACGGTTGCGGCACTGTTTGATCCACTCTTGCACTTGCCATCTGTAGCTGAGTAAGGATAGCTAGACTCCGTGGTTAGGCCGCCGTTCTTGATGATGAACTTGAAAGCATCGTCCATCAAACCACCCTCACAACCCTGATCCTCACCATGGACATCGCAATCCACTAACTCTTGTTCTGAGAGGGAGATGAGCTTGCCGGTGCTTATTTTCACAATGCCTTCTGTGGCAGCCACAGCCGAGAACGCCCAGCAGCAGCCTGCAATTAATTATTATGTGTTGACGTATGTTATTGCACTCTAGTTTACATCAAAATATGATAATAATAGTGTTGTCACAATAAGTGTATATGTATCATTTTTCTTAGCTGCTAAATATACTTACCACATTGACCTTGATCCTTGATGGGAGTGACGGCGCCCTTGGTCCTCCAGTCGATGGTCGCCGGAAGCGCATCGACACTAACATTTTCATACCTAAATCCGGTAGGGACCTTCACGGGGCTAGGTTTGAAGCCCTTGTTGGTCTTGGTAGCCCTGAACTCGTCATTGGTAAGGTCGGCGAACTGGTTGACGCCAAGCCAGAACTTGCGGTTCCCACCAGCATTGAACGACTCGATGAACTTAACATTAGCCTTAAACACCTTGAACCGCTGAGCCTTCTCGGTGGCGTCTTTGTAGACGCGGTTGTACTGCACCATCCACTGCTCATGCCTCGCCACCATGGCTGAGTCGTTGTTGAGGTCACGAGCAGCTAGGGCTGCACAGCAGAAAGCGAAGCCGAGGATTGCCAAGATCAATGCCTTGAGGGTGGCCATGGTCGATCACTCGATCGATCAGGCCTGTGAATTGGTTGCTGATGAGCTGTTGTGCACTATGCCTATTGATTTGGTGATTGGAGCTGGGTGGTACGGGTATGTATATATAGCTACAGACGTGTATTATTCTTTTATAAGTTGTAAGTATGAAGGGATACGGTACGGTGCTTCTACGCTGTATTGTGTGGAAAAGGGACAGCTACGTGGCCGTGACGTATTGCCAGATGGTATGAATTATTTTACTTGTGCTCCAGACGTGCATTTCCCGCTCTGCTTTGGATTCTTAAGGCATTATAAATAAAGATTATAAGCGCCACATTTGATCACAACATTCAATGACATATATCAGATAAAAATTGGAAAAAGTGTATTGGCTGTTAGAACTTAATTTTATTTGGGATCTTAATGAACCTAATCACATGAACACCTAATCCATTGCTTAATTAATTACGCTTTACAATTACAGACTTAGAGATGTAGATGCAGCCACCGCCACCATCAATTGATGGTTTTTGGTCCAGATCTGGTGGCAGCAATGGATCAGGTCACTCACTGCAAGGAACTGAATCTGCAAATATGTGGCAATGCATTTTTGCAGGACAAGAGTGACATGGCTTCGGAGGTGGAATTTCGAAGAGCAGTTACCTGTAGCAGCTAGTTTCTTAATTTTATTTGTGTATCAGCAGCTATTTTGATGCATGTGTGAACCTGATGCATATGTGAACCTGAAACTTGATGCTATCTTGAAGCATGTGTGAACTGAAACCTGATTCTGTCGAGATGATATTTGTAGTGTGAAACCTGATGCTATCTTGATGTATGAAGAGAGTTCATCTGTGTGAACTGAAACCTGATGCAAGATATGCCGTGTTTGAAAGAGTTTTAGAAAAAATAGTGACAATCGAGATCGTTCTGCGCATTTTCAGCTCAAGAAGGATTTGGAACATATTTGGACAAAGTTGGACGTCGTCAAAATATATCTTGAGTTTGAAATATACTATATGTAATTCCTTTAATATATATGTAATCCTTTAATATATGTTATCACTTTAATATATACGTATGCACTCACAAGTATTATGTTGATTAATATACTTTAGTTACAATGTTTATTTGATGGCATGGCGTATATATTTTAGCTGCCGAATTACTATGTTTAGTTTAGGTATAATTTCAAATGACTACATAGTTGCATGGCACATTGGATCACAATATCATGATACATTAACTGCTGCAGCTTGTCTTGGAAATAGTGAAATGAAGCCCCCCACTGAGAAAGGTAGTTTAATTTCTCAAACCAAGTATGCATAGCTGAACCACAACATAGGCGAGTCTCTGGATGTTGAGGGTCGCTGCGACTCTCTGGCGACTCGGAGGGAGTATCAAACCTAGACCAGATCTAGCATTTCGGAGGGGAGAAACCCCAGGTTCCATTCCAATCTTCATCCACAAACCAATAAATCTCAAGTCCTGGTCCTCCCTACTTCTCGCGAGGAGTGGGCACGGTTTTCCCGCGTCACTGGCAGCGGTGGGGGAGCCACGACGGGGGTGGGCTGCGGCAGTGGTGGGTGTTGTGGCGGTGGTGGCGGGAGGTTCGGTGACGGGGGCGGGCGCTGAGTCAGTGGGGGAGGCGGTTATAGCGTGGTGTTGGCTTGCCTTGGGCGGTGGTGTGTATTGAGCTGGGATGGGCAAGCCAGGCACAAGTGGCTGTGGTGCGGGTCTGGAAGGCTGCTGAAGGGCTTGAAGCTTTCAGAAGAGGAGAGAAACAAGGTGAAAGGAACTAGGCGGAAGGAGGGAGACGATGGGGAACAAGCCCCAAAGGTGGTGGGGAGGCTCTTCGTGCAAAAGGGGGTAATGCGGATGGGTTGGCGCAAGCTCTTGGGAGGATTTGGTGCCCGAGGCAGGGGATTTGATACAAGGAGCTTGGGAAAAACTTGTTCCTCTTCACCTTTCTACAGGCAGGGGGGAAGAGGAGAGCCATCTTGGAGGGTCCATGGGAGTTTGGGGGTGACCTCCTAGTGGTGGTAGAATTTGACAGCAACAAGCGGCTGAAAGACCTGGAGTTCACACATATCCCAGTCTGGGTCCAATTGTTTGATTGCCCACTGGGGATGATGGATTCGACAAATGGGATGATGTTTGGAAACCAGATTAGGAGAGCTCTAGCAGTGGAAACAGAGGATGATGGAACAGTGGTTGGCGGGTTTTTGCGAATTAAGGTGAAGATTGACACTCGCAAGCCACTGAGGCGTGGTATTTTGGTGGAAGGGGAAGAGGGCAAGGAGGATTGCTGGTGTCGGATCTGCTATGAGTTCATCCCAAAATTTTGTTATGGCTGTGGGCGGCTTGGCCATGTGGAGGAGTCTGATTCTTGTATTGAGGAGGAAGCGAGGATTAGGCAGTATGGGGACTGGATGCTGGTGACCCCAACACGCTGGAAGGGGCAGGGCAAACAGAAGCACAGATGGCCGGAAGGGGGAGTTCAGGTAGTACAAAATTTGGGAGGAGCAGGGATTGCGGCAAGCTAAGTTTGGCTCGGGATCGGGGCAGGCCACCAACACGTCTTTGAAGACGAGCTCCTATCTTGATCTATAGCTGAAAGATGATGGCACTAGTCCGATTAAAACATTTGCCAAAGTAGTATAGGAGCGGTTCGGGAAGCCAAAGGTTCTAGACTATGAGGAAGAGGATGATGGTGGAGTACAGTACAAGGAGGAGTTGGGGGGACAGCAACAAGAAGTAGGGGGAAACTGCAGGAGGAAGGGGCAAAGTTGGTGGACAACAGTGTGGCGTCGAGTCTTGAACAAGTGAAGGCACCTGACAATGTTGGGTTTTTTGTTGTGCAAGGCGAGGACGGGCGGCTAGATGGGGAAAAGGAGATGGATGTGGATGGTTTTTCGGTGAGGGTGATGGGGATAGGGAAGGAAGATGCACAGGGAGTGGGAATGTTCTAGGGGCTACAAAGGGAGGGCAAAATCTGGTACCACTTGGTGTTGGGGGCAAGGGTCTAGAGGTGGCTGTTGGAGGGGGGAAGAAGCCTGGTTCATATCAACGGAGGTCATGGGCTTCGGGGGACAAGGCTGAAGCAAAAGTGGGGGTATAGAGAAGAAAAGGCGCCAGGAATCGAAGGCCCCTATTGCTGATTTGGAACCAAAAAAGAAGAGGGTGATAGAGGCTGCAGCAGAGGTGGTCGAGGAGTAGGGTAGGGATGAAATGGCAGGATTGTTGGGTCAGTCCTGCCTGACCAAATGAGACTTAAAGCTGGAACTGCTAGGGATTGGGGAATGGCCCGGCAATTTGTGGCCTTTTAGAGCTACAGAAGGAGGAGGTCCCTGATGTTTTGTTTCTCTCAGAAACTTAGCATGACAGCAAGTAGCTGGAATGGTTGCGGTGGAGGTTGGGTTTGACTAGTATGGTGGTGAAAGATAGTGTAGGGGTGAGTGGAGGCCTTGCTGTTTTTGGAGGAAAGACCTTGATCTGACGGTCAAGAGCATGTCCAAATAACATATAGACATGGTAATAAAGGAGGAAGATGGTTTTGAATGGAGGTTCTCGGGGATTTATGGAGAATCCAGGAAGGAGAAGGAGAATACTTGGGATACACTCCGAACTTTTACATGGGTGCCTTTCTTTACCATGGGTTTGCGCGGGCGACTTCAATGATGTCCTTGTTGGCAGTGCTTAACTCACATTTCTAACCGCCAACTTTCATATAAAAACTGTTAAAGTAAACACCAAACCTAGAATTAGGACTTATAACTAATCAATTCTATGAGTTTTAGTGAATTTTTCATTTGCAGGACACAAACATGGAATATGTAGAAAAAGAGTCAAAGTACGCAACCAGGAAAGCGCAAAACAAACTCTATGCAAACAAATATAGAGAAGGCCCGCTCACCTGACGAATCTGGGCCAAAAACCCACGTGGAAGCAGTGTAGGCCCAACATGCAACTTCCATGCAGAAGGCGGTCGCGGGAAGGCAGCACCTAGGTGTAGCTGCACCCAGGGTGCGCCCGCACCCCTGGATGTAGGCACCGCCTCCCCCTTCCACGTGGCGTCTCCTGGTGGCTCCTCTAAGGTGGTTGCATGCGGGTTCCCTCCAAAAATATCCTCAAACCGACCTCCCCTTGCTCCACCATCTCAATGCATGGAGGCATGCAAAGAAGCACAACTCCACTCCATCTCCACCATTGATCTTATGACGGTTTGATCCAAGGGCCATGGTGAAGAAGCACACAGATCGCTGACATGGCACATTGAGTGGCCTCCATTTTTCCTCTCATCACCTGGGATGCATCATTACAAATTTTTGAGAGGCTAATGCATGCAAGGTCTACACACGCCATTCCATGCTTCATAGAGGTAACAATGTTGGCAGCTTGGGAACTTTGGAAGGTGCGCAGCGACAAAGTCTTCCACAGGAGGGATCCAACTTTCGCTCGATGGCTGGGCAATTTTAAAAGTCAATGCTTGTTACAATCTTGTAGATTTAAGGCTGATCTTCGATCATCCTTCTGTGTTTGGCTCGATGCTTTTAGTTAAACTCTGTATGTATACTCTCCCTCTTTTTTAAAATTAATGAAATTGGCTACCACTGTGGGGTTCTCCCCCATAGTTTTTGTTGTCAAAAAAAAAGGAGGCCACCCCCTCCTCATTTGAACACCACCACAAGGAAGAAGAGCAGCCTCACTTGAGATAGAGCAACACTCCAAAGGGCTTAGGCCCTAGTAGCTAACTAGAGTAGTAAGGGAGAGATGTGAGGGAGAGCTTGGGGAAGCACCGAACTTGTCGGTGTCTCCCCGTCTTGTACCTCAATGAACACCTGCGCTATACTTCATCGAGTTTTCCTGCTAAGTGAGTTCATGATTCTTACGGTATACAAGGCTTTTGATTAGTTAAGCTTTACTTTTACTTATTTCCGGGTTCATTGTCCGTCCCCATGGCGGATACTCTAGTAGAGGGCTCCCGATAAATACGCATCACCCTATACAACGCCAGAGTAGTAGTCGATAGTGTAGACATGGGTCTAGGCTAGGCTACATTCGTTTGCCTCGTACTCCATGGTTGAGGGGTAGGCAGCAGGTGGTGACAGCCCTGTCCGTCCCTTGTAATCCTCCACGTTTAGGTGCAGCGTAGAGCTATAGGCCGGTATCGCCTGTCAGACCATGTGCACTCTAGTGCCTGAAGTAAGCAAGTAATAGTAGAGTTTATCTATCCTTAGACTCTAAACTGTAGGAATCCTCTCTACCCTCTACCAAGTCTATCCTTGTGTTGTCCTTGGATGAACTAGATAGAAGATTTACCTCCGTTCCCTGTGGAAAATATGATACCCTGAATACTTCCGGGTGAAGTGCTACAATGGTAATTCCGTGCGCTTGTGGATTATTTCTATATGCGCTAAGAAATACCAATAGTCCTTTTTGCTCATGAGAAGGAGGGGGCCGTTGAGGGAGGAGGCAGCCATGGAGAATTTTAGGATGGCATTGGAAGATTGCGATCTTCATGATCTAGGCTGTGTGGGTGATCTGTTTACTTGGCGCAACAATCATCACAATGCGGGGAGCTACACTAGAGAGCGGTTGGATCGGGCCCTTGGTAACACAGCATGGAGATGCAAATTTCCTCTAGTCTGGGTTATAAACGGCGATTCATGGCACTCAGACCATAGACCCATGATTGTGGAGGTGGGCGAAAGGGAGTTGCAGAGGTGGGATGGTCTAAGGGAGGTACTGAGATATTTTGAAGCTCGGTGGCTAGAGGAGGATTGTGCAGCTAAGGTGGAGGAGGCTTGGAATTCAGCCTTGCTGGAGGGCACCACCACCCTTTTGGAGTTGAAAAGCCAGTTTCTGGGTGAGCTGTGGGAGTGGGACTGGTTGGTCATGGGAGAGCTGGAGAAGAGGGTGAAAAATGCTAGGAGGGAACTAGAAAGATGCAGAAGGCAGGGGATCTCCCAGGAGAATGTAAATCGGGAGCATGTACTGCGATATAAATTAGAAAGATTGGGGATCAGCTGCATGTGTTCTGGAAACAACGTGCTCACAATTCTTGGCTGCTGCAAGGCGATTGGAATACTAAATTTTTCCATGCCTGTGCATCAGAGAGGAGAAAAAATGGGGTGAAACGTCTAGTTGAGGAGGGGGTGGTGTTGTGGAGGGAGATAGACTCAATTCTTACATAGCTAATCAATACCAAGCTCTATTTTTAACACAGGCTGGAGGAGAGGTTGATGAGGTGACCAGCTGTGTTCAGCCATGCGTAACACGCATGCTGAATGAATTCCTAATGGCCCCATATTCAGGAGAGGAGGTGTGGAAGGCACTGGACAGTATTGGAGACCTCAAAGCCCCTGGGGTGGACGGCATCCCAGCTGTTTTTTACAAGAGGTTTTGGGGCCTAATTGTAGATCGGGTGAAAGGGGAAGTGCTGGTTGTTCTAAATGGAGGGGAAATGCCACCTGGATGGAACGGCACAATAATTGTTCTTATTCCCAAGGTCATAAACCAGAAAAACTCAAAGAGCTTCAACCGATCAGCTTGTGCACCTTCCTGTATAAGCTTATCTCCAAAGTGATTGCTAACAGGCTGAAAGTGTGGTGCTGCCAGAGGTTATTTCTCATTCTCAAAGTGCCTTTGTCCCCAGGCGGCTAATAACTGACAATGTCTTATTGGCATATGAGTTAACACACTATCTAAAAAACAAGAGGAGCGTGTCAAATGGGGTGTCAGCAATTATGCTAGATATGAGTAAGGCCTATGACCAAGTCGAGTGGGGCTTTTTGCATAGTATGATGATCAAGTTGGGCTTCAGACAACAGTGGGCTGATTTGGTGATGAGATGCATCTCAACAGTGAACTACCGCATCAAAGTCAACAGTGAGTACACAGAGACGAGTATACCACAACGGGGGCTTCGACAGGGGATCCCCTATCTCCCTACCTCTTTATCATTTGTGTTGAGGGGCTGTCCACTATGCTAGAAAAAGGCGGAGACTAACTGAAAAATTGTGGGCATCAAGGTGTGTCGTGCTGCTCCAAGTGTCAACCATCTCTTTTTTGCGGATGATTCACTAATCTTGATGAGAGCGTGAAATGAGGAAGCACAAGAGCTAAAGAGAATTCTGGGGATTTATGAGAGGGTGTCTAGACAAATGATTAACAAGGACAAATCATCTATTTTGTTCAGCCCTAACACAACAAGAGCAGTGAGGGTCCAAATGAAAGCCACCCTCTCGATCTCACAAGAGAAGTGGGGAGAAAGGTACCTGGGGCTTCCAGTCTCCATTGGGATATCAAAGAAGAATACCTTTGCATATCTCAAAAAAAGGATCTGGTTCCGTGTACAGGGTTGGCAGGAAAAAATGCTTTCGAAGGCTGGAAAAGAAATTTTAGTTAAGGCTGTGGCCTAGGCCATCCCACCATGTCCTGTTTTGACATAACCAAGACCCTGCGCGATGAAATTAGTGCAGTGGTGGGCAGGTACTAGTGGAGTGAGCAACTGGAGATTGGGATGAACAACTGGTACGTGACACATTCTGGGATGATGATGCTGAGACTATTTTGACAATCCCAGCTGGAGAAGGCTCGCCGGATCGGTCAGCTTGGCACTTCGATTCAATGGGGCTTTTCTCTGTTAAATCGGCATACAAGTTGGCTGTGCAAACCCGAGACAGCGAGGTTGGGCGGACAGCTGGGATGTCTGCGGAGGGGGGTTCAATACACACTCAATTCCCTTGGCACAAAATATGGCACCTGAAAGTGCCAAACAAGGTCCAAATTTTTCTTCTGGCAATTTATTCACAATGCTTGCCAGTTCAGAATAATCTGAAAAGAAAGAAAGTCAAAACTGAAACTCTATGTCCTATGTGCAACAGACTTAATGAAGATTGCGGCCATCTGTTTTTTAAATGTAAGAGGGCCCGGGAGTGCTGGAGGTCCATGGATTTTGAGGAAGTGTGGTGCAGCTTAGCGAGGTGCAGTTCAGGAAAGGAAGTAGCACTAAAGATATGGGCAATGCAACTGGATCTCCATTGTGGTTTGGCTGTGGAGATGGTGGATGGCTAGGAACAAAGCTAATGCGGGAGAAAGGGTGCAAGCTGCTGGAGAGGTGGACAACGCAGTCCTGTACCACCTGAATGAGTTTGCTAAATTGAAAGGCCCAAACAAGACACCAAGACGGGATGTGCAGCCAATGTGGGTGCCACCACAAGAAGAATTCTACAAACTAAATGTTGATGCGGCGTTCTTGACCCTCACAAGAAAGGGAGGATGGGGTTCTGCGGCAAGGGACAACACAGGCTTCGTGCTAGACATTGGGGCGGGTTCCATCCAAAGGGCAGTGAGCGTTCTTCAAGCTGAAGCTCTGGCAGTTTTCCATGGTCTGAGCAGAGCAGTGCAGCTGGGAATGACAAGGATCATCCTGGAGACGGACGCTTCAAACTTGGGCAAGGCTTTAACAACAGATCAGTTGGATGGTTGTCCACAGGGTGCCTTTTTAGACAAATCCACGAAATGATGGTGAGCAACTTTGTTTCTTATTCCATCTCAATTTGTCCTAGAACTTGTAATAGGGTGGCCGATTGTATGGCCAACCATGGTGTAGCACCCTACCTGATGGAGGGCATGTGTTTTGGTGCCAGGCACCAAGCTTTGTAACCGAACTTGTCTCTGACGATTTGCCAGGAGCCTGTGATCTATAAATCGCTTTGAGTTTCAAAAAAAAAGTCTGCATAGCTGACATGACAGTCTTGGAAAATGAAAACCCCCACTGAGACTGGCCTCAGAGATGTAGATGTGCCTCTGGTGGGCTGCTGATGTCTTCGTGCCTGCTCAGGGGCAGGCATGGTGTTAGTCTACAACGTAGATGAGCCATGGTGTTAGTGTAGTCTGTAGATGTGGACGCCAGCATTCGGAGGGTTGGCAAGGGGCTTCTGGTCTTTAGCACCGTACCCAAGCTCGTCTTGATCGGTACGTCGATTTAGGTCAGTTTGAGTAAGTAACTGTTGACGGTTCTTAAGTATCAATTATAACCATCAAATAAATAAAGAAAAGGACCTATATGCAAGCAACACCTAGAATTAGGGTTTGATCTAACAGAATTCCACGAGTTTTGCTGTTTATCTATTTCTGCAGGGGGTTATCAGGAAATACGGAAGAAAGGCCCACATGTCAGATTAATGACGGGATATTAACCGAACACGTAATTA
The DNA here is from genome assembly GCA_022457205.1 of Saccharum spontaneum. Lineage (NCBI taxonomy): Eukaryota > Viridiplantae > Streptophyta > Magnoliopsida > Poales > Poaceae > Saccharum > Saccharum spontaneum. The sequence continues at coordinate 20,796,356 of CM039618.1, read as the reverse complement.
TCTTACATCTAGAAGATTTCAGAAGCCACGGGAACGAACGGGAGCCGTAACGGGGCCGGACACAGGGTGCCCGCCCTGTGCCCTAGGGCGCCCGCCCTGCCCCCGGGACCAATCAGGTCGAGTCTCGCGGATTATGCTCCACCGCCTTTGAGGATCAAGGAAAACCGTAGGATGAAGGTCGGTTTGATCCGACGGTCCAGATTCATCCGAAAGGGCTATATAAGCAAGGCCCCTGACCCCTGGTGGAGGGGACCCCAATTCATTATTCAGTTGCATATCTCTAGTTAGGGTTTAGAGAGAGAGGTTCCCTCTAGGGTTCCCACCTCTTAGGGCTTAGCATCCAATGTGAGAGTAGAATTAGTTCTACTAGATTGAGAGAGATAGAGTGGAGGTGTAGATCAGAGGAAGCCGGCCTGTCGGTGTCTACTCCGAGGTTGTACCTGCGGGAGCAAGTTCTTCTAACCCGAGGCTTGTTCTCAGGATTCTTCAGTATTTCAACTTCTAAATTCTAGTAAGTTCTTTGTTTTATTGTTCTTTGGTTTATGAGTTTACTTTGATCTCTTCGCGTAGAGTTTAGAGTAATCATCTCTAGCGTAAACGTGGTGTTTAAGCTAGGATACTCATAGATATCCCCTCGTCTAGCCGGACCGTGGTAGTAGCGAGGAACGTGACAATTCCGAGTTACCTTTGTATTCCATATCCCGTTAGCAGGATCGATAGGGTTTATAGGTGCGGGTTGAACATCCTTTGTGGCGTCTAGATTCCGTAAACCTCCCCAATAGAACAGTAGATCATCCTTACCAAGGTTAGAAGAAGAGTGCGGTTGTAGTCTTCTCTATACATCACTCACATCGAATCATAGTGGTTGTAGCCTAAAGGTTAGTAGTAATAGATTTGGTTAGTCAGATGCACTCTTTCTCCTAAAGGTAAAAATATAAATACGATACCCAGGATAACATCTCGGGTGAAGTGCTCACCGATATCCGTGCGCTTGCGAATCCTATTTCCTAATTGCGTTACCAAATATCAACAAGCATTTCTGGCGCCGTTGCCGGGGAGAAAGACGGTTTGCTGAGATAACCTTGAATCTTACTACTAGCTTGTACCTATACTTTTATCTTTCTTTTTATTCCTTATCTTTTTATATTCTTTATTCTTACCTTATGGAGAACCAAGATTCTAAATCAATCTATCAATTTGCAACACCTTCAGCAACTGACCTTTTACCATGGGAGTCATCACAGCCTATCCAAACATCCCAGTATAAGTTAAATTCAAGGTTGATTGCGATGATTCAAAATTTATCTTTTTCGGGAAAGGAAGACGAAAACCCTTACCTTCATATTAGAGATTTTGAGCAGACATGCGATTGTCTTCGCATTGATGGCATCTCTAATAAGACTTTACGTTGGAAGCTTTTTTCTTTTTCTTTAAGAGGAGAAGCTAGACGATGGTATAGTCAGAAGGTAAGTCAACAGCAAGGTGAATGGGGAGTTTTAAGAGCCAACTTTTGTCTAGATTTTTATTCCCTTGACCGTACTGGTGACCTTAGACTCGAAGTCCTATCTTTTAAACAAAAAGATAATGAAACTTTGGGGAAATCCTGGAAACGTTTTTCTGATCTTTTAGAATCTGGTCCAAAACTTTTGCTTGAAGACACTGTTCTTTTATTTCATTTTTTTCGAGGTCTTCAGAAAGATAATAAACAAATGCTGCATACTATGGCTAGAGGTTCTTTCTTTCGTATCCCTACTGATGAAGCTAAGGGGATCTTGAATAGAATCCTAGAAGCTGAGATGGATAATGCCCTCCATGATAAAACCTACGAAGCCCAAGTAGACACTCTGCCAAATTTTTCATCTACTTTAGCTATCCCAGGTTCTGAGCCACAAAAGGAAGAAATTCTACCATCTGATTTCATGCTAGACATAGAATCCGATCTCTTTGCCGATTTTGGAAACATTTCAAACTACCATTCTATAGACCGACCCCAAAACGGCCAATTTAGCATTTGTTTACCAAGTGAACGTCAATTGAGAGAGCTTATCTCGGTTATGAGTAGCGAATGGTTAGAGGAGTCAGAGCTTTCCTCTGAAGTAATCCGAGTGGACACACCCTCTATAACTATACGCTGTGCTTATAATTCTGATCAATTTAACGCTCTCTATAATCCTGTTGTGGGGATCAATATTATGTCCGAAGCTTTTGCACTTAATTTATTTGGGAAACTTGTTTTAACCCCCACAACAAAGGTCATAAAGGAATCTTCGGGACGATTAGTCCCCAGTCTTGGAATTATTAATGTCCTACCCTTTATGGTAGAAGGCTCCATGGTTCATTTGAACTTTTATATCTTTGATATATGGGGTTTCGACCTACTGATTGGACAACCTTTTAGAAGACTCCTTTATGAAGGTCAAACTGGAAAGCTCCACATTTCCTTGGGAAAGGATTTTAAACTTCCAATTACAATAACTCACTCCTTGAATAATAAGACCGAGCCATATCTTTTGCCTGATCCTATGGAGGAGGTAAAGGCTGCATCTCTAGAACTTTTAGATGATCCAGACTTAGAAGAGGAAGCCCCCTTCTTCACTGAAGAAGAGGCCGAACCTTCTGAACCTGAACCCTTAGATGAGTTTGCAGAAACACCTAGACCCCCCATAGAACTCAAAACTTTACCACCCGGTCTTACCTATGCTTTCCTAAACAATAATCCAGAGTTTCCTGTGATCATTAGTAATAAACTCACTCAGGAGCAAACTCTGCGATTAATGACCATTCTTGAAAAACACCACTCTGTTTTCGGCTACTCACTTCAAGATCTCACAGGAATCAGTCCTATGATTTGTACCCATCGTATTCTGACAGATCCTTCTGTTACACCCTCTCGAGAGCCTCAACGTAGACTTAATAACGCGATGAGAGAGGTAGTTAAAAAAGAAGTTATAAAGTTGCTGCATGCAGGGATTATATATCCTGTGCCACATAGTGAGTGGGTAAGCCCTGTTCAAGTAGTGCCTAAAAAGGGAGGCATGACTGTTGTTACTAATGATAAGAATGAGCTAATTCCGCAACGCACCGTCACTGGGTGGCGGATGTGCATAGACTATAGAAAACTTAATAAAGCCACGAAAAAGGATCATTTTCCTTTGCCTTTTATAGATGAGATGCTTGAGCGGTTAGCAAAACACTCGTTTTTCTGTTTTTTAGATGGATATTCAGGGTATCACCAGATCCCTATCCATCCTGATGATCAAAGCAAAACCACTTTTACATGCCCATATGGAACGTATGCTTATCGTAGAATGTCTTTTGGGTTATGTAATGCACCAGCTTCTTTTCAAAGATGTATGATGTCTATATTTTCTGATATGATTGAAGAGATTATGGAAGTTTTCATGGATGATTTCTCAGTTTATGGAAAAACTTTTGATGTTGTCTTGAGAACTTAGATAAGATTTTGCAAAGATGTGAAGAAAAGCACTTAATCCTTAATTGGGAAAAATGTCATTTTATGGTTAGAGAAGGAATAGTGCTAGGACACCTAGTGTCTGAAAGAGGTATTGAGGTAGATAGAGCTAAAATTGAAGTAATTGAACAACTACCTCCACCTGTGAATATAAAAGGAATTCGAAGTTTTCTTGGCCATGCTGGTTTTTATCGCAGATTTATAAAAGACTTTTCATTTATTGCGAGACCACTTACTCTTTTGCTAGCCAAGGATGCTCCTTTCGAATTTGATGATGCATGTCTAAATTCTTTCAATTTATTAAAGCAAGCACTCATCTCTGCACCAATCATTCAACCCCCTGATTGGTCGTTGCCTTTTGAAATTATGTGTGATGCTAGTGATTATGCTGTGGGGGCAGTTTTGGGACAAACTAAAGATAAAAAGCATCATGCAATTGCTTATGCAAGTAAAACTTTGACAGGAGCTCAACTTAATTATGCAACCACTGAAAAAGAGCTTCTGGCTGTTGTTTTTGCCATTGATAAATTTAGATCTTATTTAGTTGGAGCTAAGATAATTGTTTACACTGATCATGCTGCACTAAAATATTTGCTCACTAAGAAAGATGCTAAACCTCGCTTAATCAGATGGATTTTATTACTCCAAGAATTTGACTTAGAAATAAAAGATAAAAAGGGAGTAGAAAATTCTGTTGCTGATCACTTGTCTAGAATGTACTTTAAGAATTCACAGGAACCCCCCATTAATGACTCACTCCGGGACGACATGCTTTACGGGATTAACAGATCTGACCCCTGGTATGCAGATATTGTTAATTTTATGGTTTCAGGTTATGTACCACCCGGAGCAAACAAGAAGAAGCTTATTCAGGAAAGTCGTTCACATATATGGGATGAGCCATATCTCTTCCGAGTATGCGCTGATGGCCTACTTAGAAGATGTGTGACCACTGAGGAAGGATTGAAGATCATCGACAGATGTCACTCATCACCATACGGAGGTCACTATGGAGCATTCCATACACATTCAAAGATCTGGCAATGTGGATTCTACTGGCCTACGATGTATGATGACACGAAGCAATATATCAGAAGATGTGGGCCATGTCAAAGGCACGGAAACATAAATACAAGGGATGCCATGCCACTCACCAACAACCTTCAGATTGAACTCTTTGATGTCTGGGGAATAGACTACATGGGTCCATTTCCCCCATCTAAGAAGTGTGAGTTCATCTTGGTGGCGATTGATTACGTCTCCAAGTGGGTAGAGGCACTACCTTGCAAACATGCCGACAATATCAGTTCGAAGAGGATGTTTGAGGAAATCATATTTCCAAGATTTGGAGTCCCCAGGATAGTAATAAGTGATGGAGGATCACACTTCATTGACAAGCGCTTCGAGCACTATCTATCAAGACATGGAATCCGTCACAACGTCGCTACTCCCTATCATCCTCAGACAAGTGGCCAAGCAGAGACTTCTAACAAGCAAATCAAGAACATTCTTCAGAAGACGGTGAACGAGATGGGAACGGCATGGAAGGACAAGTTACCCGATGCACTCTGGGCTTACCGGACAGCATACAAGACCCCAATTGGAATGTCTCCATACCAATTGGTATACGGAAAGACCTGTCACCTACCTGTTGAACTTGAGTTCAAGGCACACTGGGCCATAAAAAGATGGAATATGGACCTAGATATCGCCGGAAAACATAGAAGAATGCAATTATCGGAGTTAGAAGAATGGCGGGAGAAAGCATATCACAATTCAAAGATCTACAAAGAAAGAGTCAAGAGATGGCATGACAAGAGGATCAAGAAGAAGGAGTTCTCACCCGGAGATAAGGTGTTACTTTTTAATTCCAGGGTGAAGCTTTTCGGGCATGGAAAGCTCCGGAGCAAATGGGAAGGACCATTCAAGGTAATTCATTCATCATCCCACGGAGCTATCACACTTCAAAATGACGAAGGTACGTTATTCAAGGTAAATGGTCAACGTCTTAAATTATTTTTAGAGCCCAATAAAGAATTAGAAGAAATAGACGTGATCAATTTTTACCTTCCAATTAAAAATTAAAGCCAGGATGACCTTGCCGACGCCAACAAGAGGATCGATGAGTTAGAGCATAGTCTTAGGAGGCGTGAGCGTCGCTGAGCTATCTAGATTAGATCTTGGGGCTATATATGTCTTAGTTATTATTAGATTCGATTAGGTTCGCTTATAATCAGTTTAGATCTATTATATTCGGTTATTATTATTATTCGGTTGTAATAAATGCCTCAAGATTAATAAAGATTATTATTAGTATGTCTTGTGTGTCTCTACTTTACTTTTGTGCAAGAAAGCAGAAAACAAGTATGGGGGAGATTCCCTGACATGTCACACACACTTCGATCGCACCACTCCATGAACCAGGTACACACTCTGCACACTTTTATTACACACTTACACACTCACCTTAGTTTGTGCAGAATTTTATCTCTCTAAACATGATAAATTAAAAGGATAAAAATGCTTATAATCATGATCAATCTCACTCTGTGATATTTCCTGGAAACCTGCAATTATTAAAATTATTTCAAAACCCTGTGTTGCTAAAAGTCATTGTGGAATAAGAGATGGTAAGGGTATGAGTACCTTATTCTTAGTATCTTTATTGCTTGGAGAATTTGTTTTAAAAATCTCAAAATTATAGCTACCATCCTCAAGTTTTATATGCCTGCTAAACATGAAAATATTAATTAAAGCTATCTGCTTTGTATTGAGTTTGTTCAAAACAAGTTAGACCCTTGTTGAGAGATTTATCATACTCCTAAGATCAAGACATTTTTATTCAGAAAGATTCACTCTTCCGAAGTATTATTGCGTTAGAGGCATGGGCTATGCAAAATTATGAATATATCGAGGAAATAAAAAGGAGCAAGTGCTCGATAACCTCGTGGAAAAAAATTGGACAAGTGTCTGGCAGTAGAATTAGGGGTACCTCGGTATCCACCCAAAATGAAAAAAAATGAGATATGATAAAAATATGATGGAAAGAAAATGATAGCCCATGGTCCCTCTAATAAGCAATATGCCAGTAAGAGTGACAAGTTTTTAATTTTCAAAATCTTTGATCTAAGAGTATGGCATTCTTCTCCTCGGATCCGGTTTTGACCATACAATAAATGCAAGGTATGTATGCTTAAAGAATTATTTTTGCAAAATCAAAACAGCCTCAGAGAGAAATATAAAAGATAATGAGTGACTCTGAGAGCACCTATGAGGATAAAGGTATGCTAAGTTTTTCTTTTCAAAAATATGTAAAAACTCCAAGTGATAGGGATTAAGAAGAAGAAAGGCTCTTTACTCTGACCATATATTTCCCTGACTATAAGTGCACAGTGGATTTTTACAACACCCTGCAGGTATGAAAGAATGTTTCAACCCCAGATGTTTTATTAACCAACCTTTTCTCGAGGACGAGTAAAAGCCTAAGTATGGGGGTGTTTGTTGACGGTTCTTAAGTATCAATTATAACCATCAAATAAATAAAGAAAAGGACATATATGCAAGCAACACCTAGAATTAGGGTTTGATCTAACAGAATTCCACGAGTTTTGCTATTTATCTATTTCTGCAGGGGGTTATCAGGAAATACGGAAGAAAGGCCCACATGTCGGATTAATGACGGGATATTAACCGAACACGTAATTATCTTACATCTAGAAGATTTTAGAAGCCACGGGAACGAACGGGAGCCGTAACGGGGCCGGACACAGGGCGCCCGCCCTGTGCCCTAGGGCGCCCGCCCTGCCCCCGGGACTAATCAGGTCGAGTCTCGCGGATTATGCTCCACCGCCTTTGAGGATCAAGGAAAACCGTAGGATGAAGGTCGGTTTGATCCGACGGTCCAGATTCATCCGAAAGGGCTATATAAGCAAGGCCCCTGACCCCTGGTGGAGGAGACCCCAATTCATTATTCAGTTGCATATCTCTAGTTAGGGTTTAGAGAGAGAGGTTCCCTCTAGGGTTCCCACCTCTTAGGGCTTAGCATCCAATGTGAGAGTAGAATTAGTTCTACTAGATTGAGAGAGATAGAGTGGAGGTGTAGATCGGAGGAAGCCGGCCTGTCGGTGTCTACTCCGAGGTTGTACCTGCGGGAGCAAGTTCTTTTAACCCGAGGCTTGTTCTCAGGATTCTTCAGTATTTCGACTTCTAAATTCTAGTAAGTTCTTTGTTTTATTGTTCTTTGGTTTATGAGTTTACTTTGATCTCTTCGCGTAGAGTTTAGAGTAATCATCTCTAGCGTAAACGTGGTGTTTAAGCTAGGATACTCATAGATATCCCCTCGTCTAGCCGGACCGTGGTAGTAGCGAGGAACGTGACAATTCCGAGTTACCTTTGTATTCCATATCCCGTTAGCAGGATCGATAGGGTTTATAGGTGCGGGTTGAACATCCTTTGTGGTGTCTAGATTCCGTAAACCTCCCCAATAGAACAGTAGATCATCCTTACCAAGGTTAGAAGAAGAGTGCGGTTGTAGTCTTCTCTATACATCACTCACATCGAATCATAGTGGTTGTAGCCTAAAGGTTAGTAGTAATAGATTTGGTTAGTCAGATGCACTCTTTCTCCTAAAGGTAAAAATATAAATACGATACCCAGGATAACATCTCGGGTGAAGTGCTCACCGATATCCGTGCGCTTGCGGATCCTATTTCCTAATTGCGTTACCAAATATCAACAGTAACTAACAGTGTTTCCTCTAAGCTGAGATGACATTGTCTTATAGCTCGAGATGGCCTGGGACTAGGCCATTGGGATACTTGGTGGTGTGCTTTCGACAATGGCACGGTGGCTGTTAAGCCTCTAATGACTAGTTAGTTATGGACTAAGCTGAGATCAACTCTAACATTGACAGCTCATGGTTAGTATGATACTTGTTGCATCCTCTAATATCTAGTGTTTGTAAGTTCAATTTGAGTGTCAATCAACCACATTTGATCGTGGTTGTCAATGAAACCACTAATCACTAAATCCTTGTTAGGTTCTGTGTTTCTCATAGGGGGTCTTATAATGTTCCAGGCGACCAGTGTTCTAGGCTGGCTGTGTGGTGGGGTAGTAGTCAGTTGGCCATGTGGTGGTGCTATCGCATTATTATAGAATTCATGTTTACCAATGGTATTTTCACCGCCGGCTTGCCCCAGTCTATTGGTGATACTTTTCACCAGCGGTTCATATTATGAACCGGGCGTGAAAATAGGCCAATTATCATCACCGGTTGGTAACAAGAACCGGCGGTTATACTCCATCATCACTATTGGTTTGTGTCACCAACTGGCGGTGAAAATACCCCATTTTCACTACTGGTTTGTACAATATGAACCATTGGTGGAAATCGTTTTCACCGATAGTTTGTATTACGAACTGGTAGTGATAACAAGGGTGCAGCACAGTAAACTAATGTTTTTCAAATCCAGTAAGATGTAGATAAATTTTCAACAACTTTGTAGTTGGCCTCATTTTTATTTGAAATCATTGATGGTTCTAAAATGCTGTTTGAAGTTCTCATATTTTGAAATTCAATTTTTTTGAATTTTCTATATGAACTTGGATGAAGAAACGATCAAAACCAAAGTTGTAGATCTCGAGACCTACACCTTTGTAGTTAAAACCTTTTTTTTATTTGAATTCATTTAGGGCCAAATATTCATTACAATACCAGTTGCAACCAGCTTCAAAAACTATTCTAGAAGAAATTTTATTTTAAATGGCCTTGGATGGAAAATTAACAAAAAGCAAAGTTGTAGCTCCTGATCAGATCTACAACTTTGTTGGTGGTGACATTTTCATTTGAAATCATTTATGGTCCCAAAATACCATTTGAAGTTCTCATATTTTGATATTCAAATTTTTTTAATATGTCCAAATGAACTCGGATGGAGAAACAACTCAGACCAAAGTTGTTTGATCTCAATGAGATGTACAACTTTGTAGTGGGTGACTTTTTCATTAGAAATCATTTATGGTCCAAAAGTTATGTTTCAAGTTCTCACAATTTAAAATTAAAATTTTTCACATGATCTTAGATGGAAAATTGACTATAATCAAAGTTGTAGATCTCGAAGGGATCTAAAACTTTGCAGATGAAACTTTGTAACTTTGAATTAGTTTAGGGCCTCAAATATCCATTGTAATATCTACAAAAGTCAATATAAAAGAAAAATGCTATCCACTCAGTCACCAGTGACTTTTGGATGGAGAGGTTAGATAGAGGAGCTATGCACGAGGTCACATATGATGAAGATTCTGCTGTCGTGATGACAGTTGATGGAGTACACAAGGATGACATGGGCAACATTCATGATGCAATAGTGAGTCCGCTGGATGTTGAGGCTGTAGTGACCAAGCTAAGAGAGATCAGGCGTTGGCGAAGACCGAAGGTGGCCTAGACAAGGGCATCTACACAGAATTCGAGAGCTTCGGAGTAGAAGTTGTTGGGCGGCACAATGCATAGGAGGTGCCCACAAAGTTGGGGCACATGGTTGCCTAGAAGTTTGTTAGTTGTCACGACAGCTACATAGTTTGTAGCGGCCTGGATTGACTTGCGCCTTGCGTATGGTAGAATAGTAGTGACTTGCTTGATGTAGGACATCACCTTAACGGTGGCGCAAGAAGTGACGATAGTGTTTCGACTTGGTAGTTTTGTTATCAAGTAATGGTGTGCATCTTAGGTTGTTTTTCAGAGTGATGATGATTGTGTCTTCTTTCTCTGAAGGGGCACTTGTGTGGTTTCGTGGTGTGTTATTATTGTGCGGGATGTGTTGATGTATCATTCCAATTGCCTGATGTAGTCTTTGTTGTTTTTAGTTGTCAGATCTTTATTTCTTTTGTTGTTAGGCCCTGTTTGGCGGTCAGATAAGTTTTTATTTTGGTTGTAATCCAGAGAAACGCTGCCAAACGCATTAGCTGTGGACCGATTCATCCTCGAATCGTTTTGATCGTTTCTCGTGTTTTTGCCTGGCCGAGAGAAACGGCTTCAGAGTGGTTTCGCTGGATTCCGTTTCCAGTTTCTCTAATACACCAGCGACAATATTTTTCTACTTATCCTTTTTAAGTGCAAAAAATTAAAATGGGTTGTATTTAGATTATTCTTCGTCCACAAAAGGTTCTAGATTTTTTTGAAGTGTATTTTTATTTATATATTTTTTAATGTATTTTTAGAATCAGAATCCAACTTACCAGCCAAATGGTTTCATAAAAGTCATTCTGATTCATCATCTGAAATGTTTATGGAGAGAATTTGGATCTGAAACATTTTAACGAGGATCCGGATCCCTACCACACGGGCCCTTACAGTCGCATTGTTTTGTTTTAATTCTGCTGTCTTAACCGCTCTAGGTTTATCTTATTTTTAATATGATTGACATCTCTTCTGTCTCATTTGTTTAAAAAATAATATAATATAATACTTATACTATCGTATTGTGGCAGAAAAGTAGTAATAAAATATTGATGCAAATTTTTAAAAACGCATTATCTTCCACCTATTCAAAGGAATGTTCAAAAAGGGTTGAAATATATTCCCTCCCTTTGACCGTCGGCTTATCTTCAGGCAACAAAGCATGGAATCTTCTTCCTAATAAATTTGTCACTGCTATAATTCCAATTGAGTCTTGTGGATGCCATATCTCAGGTTAAGGTAATTAATGATGGCAGTCAGACAATTATCTCAAGGGGGAAAAAAACAGCTGCGCCTTCCGCTTTCTTTCCGTGTACCTATATCAGTAACTTACAGCTAACACACAGCCTCTACTATACAGTATACACTGCTGATGTGATAATAAGGTCGTCGTCGCTTCCTCTTTGGTTTCTCCCAACACTTTGAACGTAACTGCATATATATCCAAAGGAAGGATCGGCAAAAGCAAGAGATATCTTAACATAATCCACGACAAACATGACCCTTTAGTCTAGATAATATCATCACTAGCTAGACGCTACCATAGCATAGCATAGCATGAGCAACCAAGCCAAAATCCTCTACGTGGTGCTGCTCACCGCGGGCGTCACTCTGATGCTCGTCGTCCACGTCCTTGTTGTTTTCTGGGCTATAAGGGGGGGACTCGGCTCACGTGGCCGTGGCGCCACGCGCGCCAACGAGGAGGACGACCACGGGGGAGGACTGTCGGCCGGCGAGCTCGTCAGGCTTCCTTGCCACAACTTCGAGTCTGCAGACGGCGAGGCCGGCGGGGACTGCGCAGTCTGCCTCGAGGCGTTCGAGGCCGGCGACCGGTGCAGGCAGCTGCCGCGGTGCGAGCACAGCTTCCACGCAGAGTGCGTGGACTCGTGGCTGAGGAAGAGCAGCGCATGCCCCGTGTGCCGTGCTGACGTGGTGGACCGGCCGCCCAAGGGCGAGGCGAAGGCGGCGGCCTCATCAGGGGTCGTGGAGATGGCGGAGAGAAGGTCGGACGCCGCATTGGAGATCGTCACTGAAAGATAGGACGCCTACTCGCCTAGGTACGTACGGCGCTTGGCAGTTGGGACTAGGGACCGCGGCACAGTGCGTTGGTGCAAGCACTACTACAGTACGTACTAGATTTTGTTGCTTGTGCAAGCATGTGCATATCGTCTTTTAAGCTGCATCCCCCAACTGCTCTTTAATCTGTAAGATACATGTGCCTTTTTTATCTTGATTTTACCATATGCACGATGGTATAAATGTTGGCAATGCATTTGATCAATGTGAGACTAATTACATATATATTTATAGTAGTGTTTTGTTCACTACTATGTTTAGGCTTTTTAGAGTCGCCAAAAATGCTTTCCAGAGACGGTAGCAGACTCTCTATTAATCATCATCAATAGAAGCGGTCACAAGCCCACTTGTGAAAACTGGTGTTTTTCAGAGACGGGTGAGTTAGACATCCATCTCTATAAATGTAAAAAAAAAAAAAACATCCATCTGCATAGTTTCAACTTCTGCAATGGAAATCTAGCTTTTTTTTGTTCGGTCACTGCCGCAGCTCCTCCTTATTGTCCTGCTTCTGCTCTTTCGTCATGCAGCACACCACCAGTCCGCCGCCAATGGATTCTCTGAGATCAAGAGGCACAAGCATGTCCCTACCTCCTTGCTCTAGATTGAGCATATGAAAAACACCATAGATAGATCTGCATAAGTGGGAGAGGAAAAGGAGGGGAGAGATAGATGAGGGGAGAGATATCGAGAGGGACTACCTCAGCAACTGGGGAATGGACAGAGAGGGAGCACCTCCGTAAATATAGGGAATGGCAAAGTACAAATCGTTACATCTAGAGAGAGCACCGTCTGTGCTCCGCCCACCTCCTCCATGCTGCTCTAGGCCTTGTCTGCATCGCCCTTAGCCTTTGTGCCCCTTGGCATCCTCCACGTGAGCTGCCCGCCAGCCTCCACCCAGTAACTTAACAGCCTAGGTCTCCTCCGCGCACCGTGTCAGCCTCCATTGCACCACCCTTGGCCTCTGCACTGACCTCGACCTCTATGCTCATAGGACCTCCTCCGCGCTTGCCGTTCGCCGGTAGGGCTGGACAAAAAGCTCGCAGCTCGATAGCTCGCTCGACTTGGCTCATTAGTGCTCGGCTCATCTCATCTTGTTTATATTTTTCAACAAGCTGATCCAGCATTTTAACTCACGTAGTTAACGAGCTAGCTCACGAGCCTAATGAGCCAAAGTGTTGGCCTTGAACTTATATTAGTTTTGTATTACTTTATGTCTTGCACTTTAGAATTGATTGATAACTGGCTTAGACCCGACTCTTATCACTTTATTTTTAATGGATGTATGGGTAATCAGTAATGAATTATGGAAGCATTCCGTATGGTATGGACTATGGACCATGGATATGTGGTGTAGTACTATGTATAGTATACTGTTATATATATATATATATATATATATATATATATATATATATATATATATATATATATATATATATATATATATATATATATATATATATATATATATATATATATAACTATTAACCTACAGCTGGCTACAAAATAACTTATTTTGTAGCCACTTTGAGTTACGATAATTGCTATGCTAATTTACGAGATTATAGTAACTCCTTACAATGTAATTTACTATAACATTATGGTAAATATCCCCATGTGCTATACTAATTCAACTATCGTAAATATATACTGACATTGTCGTAAATTAGTATATAAAATTATCATAAATAGAGGTGGCTACAAAATAACTTAGTATACTCTATAGCTAGCTACAAAATAAGTTATTTTGTAGCCACCTCTATTTACGATAATTTTATATACTAATTTACGACAATATCAGTATATATTTACGATAGTTGAATTACTATAACACATGGAGATATTTACCATAATGTTATAGTAAATCATATAGTAAGGAGTTACTATAATCTCGTAAATTAGCATATCAATTATCGTAACTCCAAGTAGCTATAGAATAAGTTATTATATATATATATATTAATTTTTTATTTGATTAAGGCTTATGGATGTGTTACTTTTGTATTATTACTATTCTCAAGCTTCATATAAATGCATATATTATGTTTTGTGTGTTTTTATATCTGACTCACGAGCTAAATGAGCCAAGATGAACTAGCTTGTTATCTTAATGAGCTAGAATGAGCCAAGCCAAGCCGAGCTGGCTTGTTATCCACCCTTATCCACTGGCCTCCTCCGTGGCCCACCCATCAGCCTCCACCATGCTTGCGGCACCTCTTCTATGCGGGTTGCTTGCAGGCTTTCCTCGACCAGATGTGCTAGATGATTTGTCTACACAGAAAAAATAGAGTGCAAGAGTGGAGTAGTTGGATCGGCACACATACACATGTAGAGAGAGAGAGGGAGTGCGACACCGGGGAGAATAGGGGTGTGAGGGAGTTAGTGTTGTGCGAGTGGGAGAGGATTTATGGGCTTCAAGCTTTTTTAGAGGCAGGACTCATAGAATGTATGCCTCTATTAATGACTCCATTTACAGAGATAACTATTGATTTGGTTGTCTCCATAAATGAACCTAGCTACCGCCTATGGAAGTTGAAGGGTGTTTTGAGAGACAAACACTTTTGAGCCACCTCAGCAAATAAGAGGGTTTGTCTCTGAAAATCCTTTTTTGGTTGTAGTTTGGTTCAAGGATGGGATGGTGACAGTGTGTGTTGACATTTCTTAGCATCACTACCAAGAATAGAATTTGAATTCTATCCCCAGCAATGACGCCAAAAATGCTTGTTGGTATTTATTAACTTGACACTTGTTCTAGTCACCTCTTAATTATCTACCCCTCTAGCTTAATTGTACCAGGTTGTAATCCCCAGTGATGGAGCTAAAAGTGACTATAGGCACTACTTAGTGTTACTACTAAGTAGTTATCTTATTATTTCATGTGACTAGGAAGAATATAAAGATAAGAATAGAAAGTATCCGCAAGCGCACAGATAATTATACCATTGTAGCATTTTACCCAGGATTATTCCAGGGATTGTTATTTATATTTTACCACTGGGAAGGGATGGCTATAAGAATATTATAATCACTTGTACATGTAATGGAGAGTTAACCATGTCTAATCTATCTACTCATAACAGGGATAAGTCATAAGATAAATGATAATGAATGATAAATGTCAAGTCATAAAATAGTGTAATTTACTCAGAGCACTCCCTTCTATAGCAATAGCATGGTTTAGGTAGAAATAAAAATATATTCCTAAGTCATTCTTAATCACATGTCAGAGTATACTATGATTAGTACAATTACACTTAGCAATCATGGCAAGAATACTTTATATCTACACACAAGGGACATTACTAAGGAAGATCAAGAATAGAGCAAGTCTTCCTTTGCAACCGGGTCCTACTTGTCCTATATTCGGGGAGCGGACTACAAAGGACTCAACAGGAGTGTCACTTCTATGATCTACCACATGGCCCAGGATATATGGTGCATTTGCAGGTAAACAATGTATAAACACCATGCTGCACAATGTCGACGACTCACTCATGATATCAAAGAGTGAGCGCTATACGATCTTATGCTTGAATATAAAGACATTCTAACTATACTAAGTATATAATCAAAGTAGACAATGAATAATATAACCGAGAACATAGATAATATGTAGAGCAATGTCATATCTATTGTAACTAGCAAGTAAATACAGAAAGATACAAAAGAGAGCTTACAAAAGGCTTTACCAAGCCGCACTCTTGACACGATCGCAATCCAAGCGAAGCTTGCCTTCCTCTACTTTTAACCTATGTAGCTATGCTCTAGAATATGGTGGAGCTCTGAGAAAACTAGGGTTTCTGGCTCTGATGACTTGATCAAATAACTTGAATGGTTTGAACCCAGGGGATAGGGGCTGGCTTATATAGGTCGGTGGGATGAACCAGAGCCCTCAGATCAAACCAACCTAGATCAATGGCGATGATGCAAACCCTAAGACGGTAGAGAACCGACTTGCGGAGGAGGCTACTAGGTGGGACCTCCTAGGGTCGGCCGACCTGGGGTGGGGTGCCGCCCCCTACGTACTCCTCCTCCATGCAAAAATTATACCTGCTGTAATTCTCTTCTCTTAATTCCCTGCCCATCTCCTTTGCATGCCTCCCGAATTGCAAGGTGAAAGCTGATAAACAGCCATCCCTCACTCCTCTCTTTCTAGCGCACAAACAGAAGGCTCCCTCTCCTCTCTCTCTCTCCTTGCAGAACAAATGCATTCCCTCCCCACCTCTTCTCTTCCCTACCTCCCCCTCCCTTCTCTCCACCATAACATGGAGCCCTCGCTGCGACGAATCTCTTTTGCCGCTGCGATCTTCATCTCTAGCAGTGAAGCCATCGATTGGAGAAGGCAGCAGATGCCGTTTCGTCTCTGTACAAGTCATGTGGAGGTCGCCCCCTCTGGTGAAATGTGTCCTCCTTCCTCCGGTTTGCACTGCCGTGACTTCCCTCACCTCTCATATGATCTCTCTCGCAACATAGGAAGACCCAAACCGAGGCATCACAGCCCTATTCATCGTCATCCCGGAGCCTAAACATGCTGTTGTAGAAGAATGCCATCGCTGCTGTTTCTGTACATGGCACGGTGAGGACGTCCCTCCCTCTCCCTTCTCTGATTTGGCTGCCCATATCCCTCTCATACACCCCTTTGATCTATCTCTAAAGTGGAAATTGGTGCTGCTCCGTTGATCGCAGGGCCTGTCGTCACCTGTCAACGCAGGCCACCGTCGTCATCCTCCTCTATATACAACACATGATCACGTCCATGGTGAGAATGCACCCTCTCCACTCTGTTTTTCTATCCTAGCCATAATACATCTCACCATTCACAACTCCGCATATCACAGATCATCCCTGAAAAGAATCACCACCGTTCAGTGACCGCCGGCCACCTCATTGCTTGTTGTTGACGTTGGCTGCCGGTGACCCCATCACCAGCTGCAACAATTCCCCAATGTGAGAACCCACACATCCCACTCTATCTTATATGTCGATGTCTATCACAGTTTGGGAAATCATAGTTCAAGAAAGATCAGTCCCCGGAAAAGGTTTAATTTCATCGCAAACGCTTTGTTGTTCCCTGCGGCCAGCCAATTTACCGTTAGTTTGTATGCATGTTCCCGGCAATCTGTAATTCTGTTTGTAAATTCCTTTGAACCACATGTGTATCATATAATCACACACACCTCTGCAAAATTTCATGGCCAGAGAATCTAATATGGAAGAGATATAATTGTTTTCATCCTTGCTGCCCCTGCAGCCTCGCAGCCGGACTGCTGCTTGTTAGCATGAGCATTCTCGTTGTTTCATCACTCCGGTGGCCATTGCTAAGGACTTGTTTAGTGCATCTAGTCATTCCTCGCATGTCTTAGGCTCATTCATGAAAATCAAATGAATTTGATGCTTGTATGGTACCACTATTGCTTATATGCTTGAAATGATCTAGTGGTAACATATGACATGTTTGTGGGCTTGTGAACCTAGTGTTTAATCTAGAAAACGAACTATAAGTGTTTTAATTCAACATAGTCAAGATAACCCTTGAAACGAGGTGTGAAAAAAGGTTGTCCTTGGATCAAACCGAGTTAAATATCTTTTACAAGTGATCTTGTCACACTCTAAAATTTCCGATTTTGGGTTGTGAATAGAAATAACTAAAAACACTGAATGAATTTAATATTTGGATAAAATTTACTAAGTTTCGTTTGAGCTAACGTAAATTTAGTTGTAGAAAATTTGAATTTTCAAACTTTTCTGAATTAATTTGACAGACTTTTGCTTGATGTGGTGTTTGCTTGTTGCTTGACTTTGTGTTGTGAGTGTGTAAAGTTTCTAAAACACGTTTAGTAAGTCGTTTATCTTGCTTCGGCTTGTCTCCGTCTTTTTCTATCATCAATCAAAATTCCTTGCTTCTGCAGTTTAATCCTTTTATGTGGAGCTTTCCAAAATCCTTTTGTTATATGCTTTGGATTTCTTTGAGATCATCATCTATCAATCTCTCTCTATTATGTCTCCTCGGAATTTTCTGAAACTTTGTTTTTCTACTTTTCGGCAGCAAAAGTCATTTTTTTAGGATGCTCTAAAGTTTCTTTTTGTGAGCTCAAGATATTTTATTTGTGCTTGCCTCGTCCTTTCCTCCAGTATTTGTATTGGGTCTCCAGTTGTTCTCTCGGTTCCTAGGCCCAGCGCCTACCCTTTTGCCGCTGGACCAGCTACCATCGAACCACCACCACTGGGCCGGCCGTGTACAAGATGGACTCTACCACCACGTCGACTCAGAACTCGCACATCAAGATGTGTATCTTTTTCCTCGAAAAAAATCAAGACGTGTATCTTGGCTATGGTTAACCTAGGCACTACATATATCTTGTTTCATTGAATTTCTCATCCATCCTGTGCCCTAGCTTCCTTGTTAGCCGAAGACCACATCCATCACAGCATCGCACGCATGCCACCGAGTCACTGGAGGAACCATACCATGCACGTGGAGCGCCCGTCTTCATCATCGCCTACTTTGAAAGCTGTCCGCTAGGGGAAACTTCACCAAGCTGCCAGGAGCATCACTGAAACATGCCCCCATGTCTACCACATTGTTCTCTTCAGCCAGTTGCCGGAGCAGAAGCCGTCCAAGGAGAAGCTTCGCCCAGAATCCTTTTGTTATATGCTTTGGATTTCTTTGAGATCATCATCTATCAATCTCTCTCTATTATGTCTCGGAATTTTCTGAAACTTTGTTTTTCTACTTTTCGGCAGCAAAAGTCATTTTTTTAGGATGCTCTAAAGTTTCTTTTTGTGAGCTCAAGATATTTTATTTGTGCTTGCCTCGTCCTTTCCTCCAGTATTTGTATTGGGTCTCCAGTTGTTCTCTCGGTTCCTAGGCCCAGCGCCTACCCTTTTGCCGCTGGACCAGCTACCATCGAACCACCACCACTGGGCCGGCCGTGTACAAGATGGACTCTACCACCACGTCGACTCAGAACTCGCACATCAAGATGTGTATCTTTTTCCTCGAAAAAAATCAAGACGTGTATCTTGGCTATGGTTAACCTAAGCACTACATATATCTTGTTTCATTGAATTTCTCATCCATCCTGTGCCCTAGCTTCCTTGTTAGCCGAAGACCACATCCATCACAGCATCGCACGCATGCCACCGAGTCACTGGAGGAACCATACCATGCACGTGGAGCGCCCGTCTTCATCATCGCCTACTTTGAAAGCTGTCCGCTAGGGGAAACTTCACCAAGCTGCCAGGAGCATCACTGAAACATGCCCCCATGTCTACCACATTGTTCTCTTCAGCCAGTTGCCGGAGCAGAAGCCGTCCAAGGAGAAGCTTCGCCGACCTGCCTCTGAACTGTTCCATGTCTCATCGTCGTCGTCTGCTCGCAGCAGGATCTCGGTGCTCCATGAACGCTTCTGCCGCTGTGATCTTCACCACATCCAGCCATTGTCGTTTCCATTGGCTCTCTTGCTTCTTAACCATGGTGAGAATTCTAAGCTTGGCATGTTGTCTTCTCTGCCCTATATGTTATCTCTGCTTTCTCAAGATATCTTGTTTCATGCTTCACCGTGAGATGTGCAAGTCGAAGCGCCAGCGGTGGTCCTGACTCTACAGATGCTGGTTATCTGCACGTGTTGAGCGTCACCACGTCCCCATCACTGGCCACCATCTGCAGTTGCTGCACGTCCAACCATGAAGCCGGACATGCTGTTGTTTTTTGCTGCTACCATGTTTGCAAGCACGAAGTCATCTCAACTGCTGCAAGTGCGTGTCGATCGACCTATCCTTGCTACTCCAGCAAGCTATCTTGTGCAGCATGCAAACAGACAACTACATTAATTTTAACGGAGGTGGGCAAAAACGCTTTACCGAGGCAGGCAGGCCAACCGCCTCGGGAATCGTGGCCTTACCGAGGCAGTTTCCTTGCCCACCTCGGTTAATGAATTAAAAAAACAAAAAAACCAGAGGTCACCGGTGAGTCCATTTCTGAGCCCAGCGGCCAGCCTGTTTCTAGCCCTATTGCCAGCCACCGCGGCGTCGTCGGCACCGCACGCGCGTCGACGTTGGATCTGGAGCCACACCACCACCCGCTCCGGGGCCAGATCTGGCCTCTTCGTGTGCCGGCGAGCTCAGGGGAGGGGGGATGCACCACTGATGCCGGATTCGCCTGTGCTGGGGCCGGATCCGGCCTCCCATGCGCCACCATCGCCGGATCTGCCTGCGCTGGGGCTGAATCCAGCCTCCCCGTGCGCTGGCGAGCTCGAGGGAGAGGGGATTCAGGTGCTGCTTGCCAGCTCCATATTTGCAAAGAGAGGGAAGAGCGAGGAGACGATGAGAGAAAGAGAGGGACATGGGGACAGCTGACCTACCTCCACGCGCTGCCCTGCCGAGGGCCACCGAGCACCTCGCGCTGCCATGGATCCCACAGATCCCGCTGGCGTGGAGGGAGCCCCACGCCGCTTTGAATCCCACGGATCCCGCCGTTGTGGATCCCGCCGCCGTCTCCACCTTGCAGCTCCCCATCGGATCCGCCGCCGTCTCCACCTCGTTGCCGGTGGGGGAGATGGGGAAGGCCACCGCGCCAAGGTGATGAAGGGCGTGCAAGGGGCGTTGTCGTGAGAGGGAGGGAGGCACGGGAGAGGGGAGGGGCGACGGGTGCCGAGTGGGGGAGAGGGAGCACTCGGTGAAAGTCACGCGGTGAAGGGAGCGCAGTGAAGTGCGGCGCTCGATGGGGGAAGTGAGTGAACCCTAACACCCCTACTCTGTATATATATGAACCCGACAGTTGGTTGGATATGGGCTTCTTGCTGGGCCTCGGAATATTAACCGAGGCGGGCCTGCCTCAGAAAATAGAGGTATTTTTTTGGAGGCGGGTCTCTTATAAGGCCCGCCTCCATTAATGATTCCGCAAATCTATTTTACGAGGCGGTTTTTTTAGCCGCCTCAGTTAATAAAAAATGACCACTTCGGTTAATTCGAGGCATTAACCGAGGCAGTTGGAAATCTTGCCTGCCTTCGAGGCCTATTCTAGAACGCCTCGTAAAAGATTTTTTTGTAGTAGTGACGTGCACCGTAGCATGATTAACTAAAGGTCAGCGGCCAGATTAGTCCCTTGTCAGATTGTTCTATTGATTAAACCTTACGCTGATGTCATGTGTATGTCATTTATGCATAATAAGTCATCATTCTTTATTTATTCCTCAATTAAGAAATTGCATCTTTCATAAACATCGTGGACCTGCTCAGGCTGCCATTGAGTCTCTGCAGTTATATATGCTCATCATTGTCGCTATCTTATTTCCATCATATATTAATCGCTTTAGCCCTGCTTTAATCTGTTCTATCTGGGTCACATCTGATCGATGCAGTCTACTATATGGCAATGACGTTTAACATGCTTTATGTTTTCTAAATTTCGAATTATTAATTTTGACTAATCTATGTTCACGCAACTGCTTTCCAAATTAAAAACAGCATAGAGATTAACATTTGTCCTTTTATGCACCACGATAACTTGATTAATAGCAATGTAATTATATTTTTAATTTATAACTTGCTTAGTTTAACAACACGTCAGATGCAGTTCCATTTGATGCTCTCACCTATTACTTTGTTTTTTCAAGTTAAAGTATAATCAGTATATTATATATAAAGGATATTGAAATATTTGTAATTGAAACATGACTAGATTTAGCTCAGTCTTTCAATTAAATTGCATAGTGACTAATCTGATCTTAATAACTTTCACATGGTTTTGCTCATTGAAATAAATGCACCCGTAGTCTTTTGCTCCCTTAATAATAATGTAAATCACGATAGTCACATCCTTGTCAACTGTAGCTCTGCTTTAGTCGTTTCTTGCGCTCCCACTACTGTAGCAATTAGCTTACTTTTTAGTACGTTGTTTTAACTTGTGTGGTGTACTATTCTTAGTTGTCTGTATTTGTTGCTTGTATGTTTGTTGGTGTGCTACGATCTGCGAGTAGAAGAGCTATCCGTAAGTGATGGAGACCGAAAGAATAGAAGATCGAAGGTTCTACGAGGAGATGACCATTAGTTGTAAAGCAAGTGAAGGGCAAGTATAGCATGAGATCATCCTTATTGTCCTATTCACTATTAATCATTTAAATCATTCTCCATGTGTCTACCTTGATTACCTCTAAGGATTTCCTAGTATTTGTACTTGTACCTTGTCACCTATGGGTTTATGCATTGGGTAGTATGATGCTAGCGCTCAATTAATTTTAAGACCATGATCTTGTAACTTGACTAATGGTATATGCAATAAACAATAAAAGATGCTTTTTAACAACAAGGAACAAGGGGGCTATAGCATAGTTTTTGTGATGCTGTAGATTCCTCTCCTTAAGGACTTATCTATAAGCGATCATCTGGGACTTACAGTACAATCATGAGTGATATATGGCTCTGGCTTTAGTCAAGTATGAAGACCTTTTCTAACTTGTTAATGGTTATCTTTATGGTGCAAAAGGGGTTTGCCACGTTGGTTATAGGACAACCTCTGTTCTTATGTATATAGCCGCGAAGGAACTGTGCCATTCGAAAGGGAGGTTCCTACATCTACTTACCGAGGAATTCTAGCGGTCCTAACTTGTTAGACGAACTTTTGAAAGACTTTATAGTGAACCCTGCAGGCCTTCCTTGGTAGTGGATTAAGAGGCTGATCACCTTGGGTGAAAGGGTAAATCATGGCTCATGGTGAAAGTGTATAACCTCTGCAGAGTGTAAAACTGGTATATCAGCTGTGCTCACGGCCACGAGCGGCCTTGGACCCTTATGGAATAGATGATCATTAATGGTTAATTGTTTATGTTATTCATTATTCATGTTTACCTGATCATGTGTTTATATGGGCTTATGATAAACTTGTTTTTACTCAATCACTTAAAATTCTGAGTCAATAAAAGCTAATTGCAGTAAACCAGTGTTATCCTTTTGAGCCTCATGAGCCCCATATTATTCTTGTTGAGTATGAGATGTACTTACACTTGTCTTTAATTTTTACTTCGATAAAAATCCCGAATGGGTACCACATGGTGGAGCTAGTGACTTTTCTAAGAAGTGCTAGGCGTATGTTGCCCCAGTCAGCTATCCCTATGAAGATTGGAGCCTAAAGATTAGTTACCATTCCATGATACTCTAATGTAAGTGTTAATATAGCTACATATATGTTATTTAATAACATTGTTATGATACTATTCATTCTATCATGGTATGTGTGGACTTCCTGGGCTCACATATGACAAATCTGGTTTTGTTTTTCAAACTGGGTGTGACAGATCTAGATTGAACCAAATTTGGAAAAAGATCATCACATAACATGGTTTCGCCCCAACTTATCTAAAATTTGAGCTCACCTTTTGTGGTATTTGATGCTAAAGGGGGAGAGAGATTCACAAAGATAGTAAGCTAAGGGGAGCAAACAAATGAAATGACATTGTAAGGGGATCAAATTAAATTAAAATTTGAAGCACACAAGCAAGGGGAGTGTTGGTATTTCTTAACGTTTACAGAAATAAATCCGCAAGCGTGCGGAATTACCATTGTAGCTTTCACCTGGTGGTATTCAGGGTATCGTATTTCCACAAGAACAGTAGTACTTCTTCTAGCTAATTCATCCGAGGACAACACAAGGGTAGAGTTGGAAAAGGGTAGAGATGGATTCCTATGGCTTTTGGGTCTAAGGATAGGTAAACCCTTCTTCCATTTGTTTACTTCAGGCACCGCGGCTTATACCTGGTCTACCAGGTACCTCCGACCAACAACTCTACATCGAGCCCTTACGTGGGGGAATGCTAGGGATGAACAGGGCTATCACCACCTGCCGCTTACCCCTCACCTGTAGGACATGAGGCAAACAAAGGTAGCCTCTAGCCTAAACACCATGTCTATGCTAATGACTACTGCTCTTAGTGTGTTAACAAGGCTTACCCGTCAGGCGGGGTCCTTCTACCAGAGCACCCGTCAATAGGACGAACGATGAACCCGTAAACAAGTACAAGCAGGATTAACTAATCAAAAGACTTAGAACAATATGAATCATGAATACTTACAGAATACCCGGTGAGGTACAAAGCCGGTGTTCGCCGAGGTACAAGCGGGGCAAGATTACCGACAAACCCGGCACTCCTTCCCCGAACTCTTCCCTTCACATCTCTCCTCTTCCCACTCTACTAGCTACTAGGGCTAGGCCACTAGGGCCTAAGCTCCTTTTGGAGTGGTGCTCTCACTCTTAGTGAGGTGCTCTTACTCCTTGCTGATGTGTCTGTGAGGGGGGAGTGAGGCCCTCTACTTATAGGTGGGAGAGGGGGATTAGTCCCTTCATTACACCCCTAAACCGACTTGAGACTGGCGTCCATGGTCAGTGCACCGTGAACCGACTTGGGGTTGTCGGCGCAAGCCACATGGAGAAGGTTGGGCTCGAGGGAGGCCACCAGGGGTGCCCCCGCACCATGGGTAGGCCCCCTTGAGTCCAGTCTCACATAGCGTTCTCCTGTATTCTTCTAGACCTAGCTCATGACGTGTACCCACAAAGTTGGTTCAGTTTGGTCTGGATTTGGGCTTCCTCTCCACATGTTTGGCCTTGTATTCTTCTTGTGTTTGGGCCTCTTTCTCTTCCCCTTGAATGGATCTTCATTTACATTTTCCTAGTTGCGCATTCTAACTCTTTTTATATGTATTTCAGATGTGTCCTGCAAATGCACAACTTACCAAAACTCACGGAATTCGTTAGTATAAATCCTATTTACTAGGTTTTAGTTTTTGTTTTTATGTAAAGTTGATAAAAATATGCAATAAGGACCGCCAACAGGGAGCAAGCTCATAAACTTGTATGTTGCATTTGAATGTGCATTACATATATTTTCTTGCATGGCACAAGTTTTAAATTCCATATCCTTGCTTGTGTGGTGTATGCTAGATTGTAAAAAATGATTGATGTAATGAAAACTAGCATGCATAGGATAGCTAGACACTTGAATTGGTCTTACAAGTAGTACTGGAGCTTTGTCTATAATGTTGATCTCATGAGGTATGTAGTGTTTGTGTTTTTCAAGTGGTATCTAGCAAATCATGATACTAAGGATGGTGTTCAAATGGCAACTCCGATTGGTATCATGCTTCAAAGGTCCATTCTTTACACCTTAGCATCATTTGGTAGACATTACTCTCCCAAACTTCCTATATCCATGCATATGTGCAAGCTTTCAAATTGAAACTCTTAGCACATATGTATGGGGAGCTAATGCTACCAAATTGGGTTTATAAAACTTGTCCATATCCTTTACACATGATAAAATGCTTGGGCAAGCAACATGAATCCAAAAATATTTTAATGAATATCTTTGTGAAAAGGTTGTCATCAATTACCAAAAAGGAGGAGATTGAAAGCCCTAGTTTTGTTTTGGATAATTGATGAAACCTATATACTAACCTTTGTCGTGAGTGTTGATTTGAGCAAGGCTGGTACATCCAAGTGATGGAGCAAGTGAGAAGTCCATGGAGATGAAGATGGACATGAGATGATGGTGATCAAGCTCCAACTTGAAAAAGAAGAAAGAGAAAAACAAAATCCATGGAGTTCAAGGCAAAGGTATCTAATAGGTTTTTGTTTTGGCACTCAAGACACCATAGAGGGTATGAGTGTGTTTAGGATCGATAGTCGTACTATAAAGAGGGGAAATCTTTGGCTAAGCAGTTATCGAGTGCCACTAGGTGACAAGATTCTTGCATATGCATTAGGGACCTAGTGTGCTAACATTTGACCCTTGAAAAATGCTTTGAAAAATGCTAACACACGAGCACACAAGTTCTACACTTTGTGGTTAGCAACTTAGAAGCAAGGGTGAAGCAGTTAAGGAGTTAGAAAAAGAAAAGGTGGAGAAGGTCAGTGACTGGACTCTGCTTGCGTAGTGACTGGACTTTGGCCAGGCGTGTCCGGTCAGTGGCGTTGCTCGTGGCCGAGAAGGCTAAGCATGGGCCAGACGTAGGACCTGACTTAGCACGGCGTCCGATCATGCGGTATAGAGGAGGCACAGCACGCGGTGGCGATCGGATGAGGGAGTCAAGGCGTGACCGGATGCGCAAGGGTGCATCAGGTCCGCGCTGACATAGGCTCTGTGTGTGAGTGTTGTGTTAACCAGACGCTGGGTGCATCAGGTCACCTCTGACCGGACACGTCTGGTCACTTTATATCGGCTCTGGAACCTTTCTAGAAATGACCTGACACTCTGTATACGTGAGTCCGGTCATTTTCTTTAGTGTGTCCGATCACACTTTAACAATGCAAGAAATTGACTAGTGGGCGTTGAGATCAGGCAGCTGCAGTTCAAAGGGGTGTCGCATGGTAGCCATTGGGTGACCGGATGCTAGGGTGCGTTCGGCTAGTGCGACCGATCGGCCTTGTGCAGAGCAATGGCTCTATTTATGTGAGGGGTCTATAAATAGACCTTGGTCGGCTTGGGGCTCTCTCTCTTGGCACTTTGACATACTTATGTCCTTGTGAACCTAAGCAAACACCTCCTACTCATCTCCATCATTGATTCATCATCATAGTGAGATTAGGTGTGATTCCTAGTGCATTTGCTTGAGTTATTGCATCTAGTGGCACTTGGGGATTGTTGTGGCTACGGATTTCTTGTTACTCTTGGTATTTGCTGACACCTAGATGGCTTGGAACAACGGAGGTGCATTGGCACAAGTTGGTGATTGTTCGTGGCCATCTCCC
The DNA here is from genome assembly GCA_022457205.1 of Saccharum spontaneum. Taxonomy (NCBI): domain Eukaryota; kingdom Viridiplantae; phylum Streptophyta; class Magnoliopsida; order Poales; family Poaceae; genus Saccharum; species Saccharum spontaneum. The sequence goes on along the minus strand of CM039618.1, from coordinate 20,769,614 downwards.
AGTGATTGTGAGGGGTCTTGTACCTTCTCTAGAGGAAAGCCAAAAGGTAACTCTACTATATTGCTTGTGTCATTGAGTTACCTCACTTGTGGGTAGGTTCTTGCGGTGCCAAGTGTTGGCTAGGTGTGCGATACCTATTAGCCATGGAACCACCAAGTATTGGTCGACACAACAGGGACTAGCGTGCCGGCAAGAACGTGAACCTCGGGAGAAAAATCTTGTGTCCATTGTGATTGGTATTCTCTAGGTGATTGATTGGATATTCATTGATTGGTTCATCTCCCTTGCAACGGCAGTATAATCTTCCTACACACTCTCTTGTATTTACCTTGTTTACTTTCTTGCCTAGTCAAGCTCTTTCGTGTAGCCTTTGAAAGTTTGTTAGTTTGGTTAGTGAGGCTCTTTAGTTAGTCTTTGAGAGCTCACTAGCCTAGAGAGTAGTGACATAGCCTTTGTGTTAACTTAGAGATCATAGCAACTAGAATTGTTGGTATAGGTGGCTTGCAACCCTTGTAGAGCTTGAGCAAAATTGCATTTCACCATTTAGGTTACTAACTAACTGCTCTAGTGAATTTATAGAGATTTTTTATAGGCTATTCACACCCCCTCTAGTCATTTAGGACCTTTCACTGTCGATGTGGAATTATGCACCACCAGATCACACGAGTCACCCATAGTTTTGTGGGTGCATCATGGTTGACAGTAGTAGGTAGTGCACATCTAGTTGTAGTTTAAGCTTGACTTGGGTCAAGTGAAGCTTGGGGCTGGTTACTCTTGGTGCTTGTCAATAGCAAGACAATCTGGGTAATTGGAGGAATTGTTGGTGATTCTGGGAGTCTTAGAGCATCTCTGGTAGTTCCTAAAAATCAATTGGTAAATCAATGAGTTTTCCAAGTGGCTAAAAAATGTTGGGAGCATATTTATTGAGTTTCTCCAATAGTTTCCAAAATCTTGCTCCTAAAAATAGAAGACAATTTTACATCACGAATCATGAACTATTTCTGAATCACCCTAACCACTTTTATACTTTTCTCTCTTGCATATTTGCATTGGGAACCCTGTCCTACACTTTATTCTTCCCCATATATCCTTCCACCTCCAAATTGGCCAATCGATAGGCGCACATTTGTTTCAACACAATCGGCTCGATTTTCCCAAGTGTGGAAAGATTGGGAATTGAGATAGGGAGTTGTTGGAGAAAAGTTTTTTCAATCTTGCCATAAAATCAAGATTAGGAGTAGGTTTTGGAAACTCTTGGAGGTGCTCTTTAGAATCATTTTGTGCTAGTTTAGAAGCCTGCCTATCTAGAGATGCAGAAGTGCATTTCATTCGCGAGGACTTTAGTCTTGGTGCTAGGAAGAGTGCCACCAACACAATACTTCAAGAATTTGACGTTTTATTGTTGATTTCATTACTTAAAGTAATTTATAGACACACATTGTGTAATGAATTGCAAGACGGTAATATAAATAATCATTAGATGAGGAAAGGAACTTTTCCTCATCTAATGATTACTTATATTACCGTCATACAGTTTAATAGCTTGCTCATTGTGTAGCTTAATGTTGCACCTAGAATGTACGGTATGACGACAGCTTGACTAGAATGATAGGCTAATGTTATTTTTGAACTACAATTACAGGGTTAGGATCCTATGTATTCTTGAATAAATTTTAGTTAGTCCAAATTCACCCCGGTAGCCCATGACACTTTGTGTTACCCTTGGCCATTTCTGAACATTCACTCCAAGAAAATAACCAGCATGTATTCACGATTAATCATTACACATTCAACACTTTACATGATTTTTAATAAATATGGAATTGTAGTATACATGTAAAAGATCAACGCAATTTGCAGACACACATTTGTACCAGCTATATAATTAAACATAGTAAATAAAAAGGCATATAAGCCTCGATTTATTCAAAGCGTTTATGTACGAACTTAAAGCCTTCTGAAGGATTTGCCTACTCAGTGGGGTAGGAAGGCTCCATGGCTAGGCCACACATGCCCCTCTTGTCTGAAATATCCTTCTCCATTCTCAGGTAACCATTCTCGCCCCAAGTCGAGCCCCATGAGTTCTTCATGAGCCAATACTTGGTGCCATCGCTGGTCGTTCCATAACCAATGGCTGCAATCCCATGGTCCAGGTCAGTACCGCATGAGCCAGTCATCACACCACCAGAGTAGAACTGAAACGTCATGTCTCCGCCATCCACTGCCACCGACACGGGTTGGTTGGCCACGGCCTTCATCAAGGCAGCCTCATTGTTTGCAGGCACATCCTCATAGCCCTTGACGGTTGCGGCACTGTTTGATGCACTCTTGCACTTGCCATCGGCAGCTGTGTAAGGATAGCTAGATTCCGTGGTTAGGCCACCGTTCTTGATGATGAACTTGAAAGCATCATCCATCAAACCCCCCTCACAACCCTGATCCTCACCATGGACATCGCAATCCACTAACTCTTGTTCTGAGAGGGAGATGAGCTTTCCAGTGCTTATTTTCACGATGCCTTCTGTGGCAGCCACAGCGGAGAACGCCCAGCAACAGCCTGCAATTAATTATTATGGCTTGAAGTATGTTATTGCACTCTAGTTTACATCATAGTATGATAATAATAGTATTGTCACAATAAGTGCATATGTATCATCCTTCCTAAATGTACTTACCACATTGGCCTTGATCCTTGATGGGAGTGACGGCACCCTTGGTCCTCCAGTCGATGGTCGTCGGAAGCACATCGATGCTAACATTCTCATACCTAAATCCGGTAGGGACCTTCACGGGGCTAGGTTTGAAGCCCTTGTTGGTCTTGGTAGCCCTGAACTCGTCGTTGGTGAGGTCGGCAAACTGGTTGACGCCTAGCCAGAACTTACGGTTCCCACCAGCGTTGAACGACTCGATGAACTTAACATTAGCCTTGAACACCTCGAACCGCTGAGCCTTCTCAGCGGCATCTTTGTAGATGCGGCTGTACTGTGCCATCCACTGCTCGTGCCTCGCCACCATGGCTGAGTCATTGTTCAGGTCGCGAGCAGCAAGGGCAGCACCGTAGAAGAAGGCGAGGCCGAGGATTACCAAGATTGATGCCTTGAGGGCGGCCATGGCCGATCACTCGATCGATCAGGCCTGTGAATTGGTCGCTATGCAGGCCTGCTGCTGCTGAGCACTATGCCTTTTGATGTGGCGATTGGAGCTGGTGGTATGGGTACGTATATATAGCTACAGACCTATATTATATATTCTTGTAAGTATGAAGAGATACGGTGCTTTGCTTCTACGCTGTATTGTGTGGAAAGGGACAGGTCCGTGGCTGTGAAGTAAGTATGGTTATCGGATGCTATAAAAATACTTGCCATGCTTTGGATTCTTAAGGCATTATAAATAAAGATTATAAGCGCCACATTTGATCACAGCATTCAATGACACATATCAGATAAAAATTGGAAAAAGTGTATTGGCTGTTAGTTAGAACTTAATATTATTTAGGATCTTAATGAACCTAATCACATGAACACCTAATCCGTTGCTTAATTAATTACCCTTTACAATTACAGACTTAGAGATGTAGATGCAGCCACCGCCACCGTCAATTGATATGGTTTTTGGTCCAGATCTGGTGGCAGCAATGGATCAGGTCACTCACCGCAACTGAATCTGCAAATATGTGGCAATGCATTTTTGCAGGACAAGAGGTGGAATCTTGAAGAACAGTTACCTGTAGCAGCTAGTTTCTCAATTTTATTTGTGTATCAGCAGCCATTTTGATGCCTGTGTGAACGTGAAAGCTGATGCATGCGTGAACCGGATGCATATGTGAAATTGATGCATGTGTGAACCTGAAACCTGATGCTATCTTGATGCATGTGTGAACTGAAGCCTGATTCTGTCGAGATGATATTTTGTAGTGTGAAACCTGCTATCTTGATGTATGAAAAGAATTCATCTGTGTGAACTGAAACCTGACGCAAGATATGTTGCGTTTGAAAGAGTTTTAGAAAAGGATAGACATTATTCGAAATCATTCGGCGTATTTTTGGCTCAAGATGGATTTGGTGGAACATATTTGGACAAAGTTCGGACGTCATCAAAATATATCTTGAGTTTGAAATATACTCTATGTAATTCCTTTAATATATATGTAAATCCTTTAATATATATGTAATCCTTTATATGTAATCCTTTAATATATGTTATCACTTTAATATATACGTATAAACTCATAAATATTATATTGATTAATATATTTTAGTTACAATGTTTATTTGATAGCATGACATATATTTTAATTGCTGAAGTACTATGTTTAGTTTAGGTATAATTTCTAACGACTATATAATTGCATGGCACATTGGATCACAATATCATGATAAATTAACTGCTGCAGCTTGTGTTGAAAATATTGAAATGAAAACCCCCATTGAGAAAAGTAGTTTCTCGTTAAACCAAGTCTTCATAGCTGACGACGTGGCAGCCTTAGAAAATGGAAAATAAAACCCCGACTGGCCTAGATGTGCCTCTAGAGGGCTGCTGACGTCCTCGTGCCTGCTCAGGGGCAGGCATGATGTTGGTGTACAACGTAGGCCTCGTTTAGATGAGAGAATTGGGGAGAAAAACATTGTATCAGAATTTCTGTAGCATTTCGTTTGTATTTGGTAAAAATTATCCAAATTTTGACTAACTAGGCTTAAAATGTTCGTCTCGCAAAGTACAACAAAACTGTGCAATTAGTTTTTTATTTCATCAACATTTAGTATTCCATGCATTTGCTGACATTTTGATGTGACGGGGAATCTTCTTTTTGCATAGTGGAATTTGGGGGGGAGAATTGGGGAACTAAACAAGGCCGTAGATGAGGCATGGTGTCAGTGTAGTCCGTAGATGTGGTAGTGGACGCCAGCACTCGGAGGGCTGGCGACGGGCTTCTGGTCTTTAGCACCGTACCCAAGCTCGTCTTGATCGGTTGATTTAGGTCGGTTGAAGAAAGTAACTAACAGTGTTCCCTCTAAGCTGAGATGATATTGTCTTATAGCTCCAGATGCCTGGGACTAGCCCGAAGCCCGTTGGGATATATACTTGGTGGTGTGCTCTCGATCGTGACACAGTCAAAAGGCTGTTAAGCCTCTAATGACTCAGTTAGTTATGGACTAAGCTGAGATCAACTCTAACATTGAAAGCTCATGGTTAGTATGGTACTCCTTGCATCATCTAATATCTAGTGTTTATAAGTTCAATTTAAGTGTCAATCAGCCACATTTGATCGTGGTTGTCGACCAAACCACTAAAATCGCTAAACCCCTGGTGGGGTCTATGTTTCTCATAAGGGGTCTTATAGTGTTGCAGGCGACCGGTGTTCTGGGCTGGCTATGTGGTGGGATAGTAGTCAGTTGGCCATACGGTGGTGCTCATGCACTATTATAGAATTCATTTTTAATAATGGTATTTACACCAGTGGTTCATATACGAACCGGGGGTGAAAATAGGCCGATTATCATTGCCGGTTTGTAACAAGAACCGGCGATGATAGTCCATCACCAACTGGCGGTGAAAATCACAGAAATCGTTTTCACCTATAGTTTGTAGTATGAACCGGTAGTGATAACATGAGTGCAACAAAGTAAAACTAATATTTTTTCAAATCAAGCTAGATGAAGATAATCTTTATATCAACTTTGTAGTTGGCCTCATTTTTATTTGAAATCATTTATGGTTCTAAAATTCTGTTTGAAGTTCTTATATTTTGAAATTCGATTTTTTTGAACTGTCTAGATGAGCTCGGATGAAGAAACGATCAAAACCAAAGTTGTAGATCACAATATCTACACCTTTGTAGTTAAAACTTTTTTCTTTTGAATTCATTTAGGGCTAAATATTCATTACAATACTAGTTGCAACCAACTTCAACTAGCCTAGAAGAAGAAATTTTATTTTAAATGACCTTGGATGAAAAAATAACCCGAAGCAAAGTTGTAGGTCCTTATCAGATCAACAACTTTGTAGTTGGTGACATTTTCATTTGAAATCATTTATGGTACCAAAATACCATTTGAAGTTCTCAAATTTTGATATTCAAATTTTTTGAAATGTCCAAATGAACTCGGACCAAAACCAAATTTGTTTCATCTCAATGAGATGTACAACTTTGTAGTTGATGACTTTTTCATTTGAAATCATTTACAGTCCAAAAGTTCTGTTTCAAGTTCTCACAATTGAAAATTCAAAATTTTCAAACAAACTTGGATAGAAAATTGACTAGAATCAAAGTTGTAGATCTCGAAAGGATCTAAAACTTTCCATTTGAAAGTTTTTAAATTTGAATTTGTTTAGAGCCTCAAATATCCATTATAATATCTAGAAAAGTCAATATAAAAGGAAAATGCTATCCACTCAATCACAAGTGACTTTAGGGTGGAGAGGTTAGAGGAGCTATGCGCAAGGTCACATATGATGAAGATTCTGTTGTCATGATGACAGTTGATGGAGTACATAAGGACATAATAGGCAACATTCATGATGCAATAGTTAGTCGGGTGGATGTTGAGGCTATAGTGACCATGCTAAGAGAGAGCAGGCATTGGTGAAGGCAGAAGGTGGCCTAGAGAAGGGCATCTACACAAAATTCAAGAGCTTCAGAGTGGCAGTTGTTGGGTGGCAACATGCACTGGAGGTGCCCACAAAGTTGGGGCACATGGTGGCGGCCTGGATTGACTTGCCTTGCGTGTGGTAGACTATTAGTGTTGCTTGATGTAGGACATCACCTTAATGGTGGCGCAAGTTGCATGGTGTTTCGACATGTGTTGGCGTTTCTTAACGCAATCACTAGGATTGGTATTTCCTAGCAATGGCACTAGAAATGCAGTGACGATATTTCAGGTCACATGCAGAAATATTCCGCAAGCGCACGGATATATCATTGTATCATTTCACCCGGGAGTATTCGGGTATCGTTCATTTATATTTTCCCAAAGGAAGGCATGGTGTAAAAGTTTCTAGTAGGGACATGGACAAGATAACATGACTGTATACCAGACCAAAGTTCATAACAGGGGTAAACCATGATAAATATTGGATAGTGTGACACACACACTCGAGCCAATCTCAAGGATGAAAATAAAAGAAAGAATAAAGAATAAAAGAATAAACTTAAACTGGAGCAGGCATATCTTGTATAGCTATGCTAAGATTAGCAGATCATATAAATACATGATTTTCTAATGGTAGAGATCCTAAGTTAAGTTAGCTTTGGTCCCTATACACTTACTTCGGGCACCGGCGTACACCTGGTCTGCCAAGCGATACCGGCTTGTAGCTCTACGCCATATCCGAACGTGGGGGATTACAAAGGACGGACAGGGCTGTCACCACCTGCTGCCTACCCCTCAACCGGAGGATACGAGGCAAACAAAGGTAACTTCTAACGTAGACACCACATCTACATTATCAGTTACTACTCTAGTGGTGGCCAGGAACTTCCGTCTTTATCAGGAGTCCTCTTACTAGAGCATCTGCCTCGGGGATGGACGAAGAACCTGCAAGAATATAACAACCAAAACTGATCTTAAAGTAGAACCTACTACCTCAGATTAGGTCTTGGTCTAAACATGTATGTCGCATGAAAGATTAAGCATAAAGTTCCATGTCCATAAGAACTTAGCTCTAGTTTCTTAACATAACTATAATGATAGGATAAGAACAAGAACAAGATAAAGAACATGACATGAATCCCAATGAAGAACATTGTATTGATCATACCATACATCTTCAAGATGCTCTTGATCTTCGATTACAAGCCCTGCCAAGCTCCTAACTACACTACTAAAAATAGTAAAATACAAGTGGAGGGAGAGAGGCTCAAATGTGGTGTGTTGTGGAGGTGAGCCTAGCCCTTCTTATATAGTGAATGTATGTCGGTTTGGTGCTTATATTTTTGGTAACCACCGGGAACCGCTTCCACACACCGTCGTGTAATCACCGGAGCGAGGTGGGCCCGAGAGGCGGTGCTGGCGATGCGGGCGCACCCATGGTGCGGCCGCACCCTTGGCTAGCTCCACTCGCCACCGCCTTGCTCTGGTGGGCTCTAGACTGGTCCTGGATCTCCTCCATGGTGGTGTCTCGGCCCATATGTCATGTGAATGTGGGCTTCTCTATTTCTCCTTGTAGCGTATTTGTGAAATACATCTTCTGGATGGCGCTTTCTTCTTTGTTTTGTGTATTTTCCACTTGTTTCCTGAGATTATCCTGCAAAACATGTTTTCTCGGAATACAATGGAACTAGGTCAATAATATATGTATATGTGTCAAAGTTTGTTTATTTCTCCTGTTTTGGACTATAATTGGCGGTTATAATTGTGCAATAGTGACCGCCAACAAATCCCCAAGCTTCACTTTGCTCGTCCCGAGCAAATAGCTAAGGCATTGGTTGTTGATCGGGAGTTGCTTCAATGCTGATTATATTTCAAAAGTGTCGTGCCTATAACAAAGTTTTCTTCCTTGATTTGAATGAATTGGCATTCTATCCACCCATTATTATCTCATTACCTGCGAGGCTTTTAGTCTTCTCCAAGTCTTAGGTGGTTGCAAGATAGAATGGTTCACATAAATGCTTATCATTCGTTCCTTGATCGCCTTTCTTTCCAGAGGTTTTGAAAGTTTTGTAAAGAATTTAAGTTCCCCAAGTGATTCCCTCGGTCGCTCAGAAGTGTATGATCCTTATCAAAGGATTTTTATGTTTGCCTTTCTTTTCATCCTACCAACTAAATGGCTTATGTGGATCTTTGGGTAGGTATAAAAAAAGGCATACTTGCATCACATGATATTGCTAAGTCAAAAACCGAACCTCAAGGAGATGCAAGTCATACACTTTGATTAAGACGTGCAAGTGTGTAGAATTTTTACAAACTTCCTAATTAAAATATTTTTGTACTCCGATGATCATGACTCTCTCTCTTTTGAAGAGATGCCTTTTTATTTGAAAATATGGGCTATCTTATTTCTTTTCTTTTCTTTATTTCATGCTCTTTGGCATGTATTTTCTCTCTCATGCCTTTTGACACGGATGTATATATTTTTTCTTTTCCTTTTTTTAACATAGCCCATACTTCCTTTTGGCATATGAAAAACTTTAAAGAGAGAGACTCATGATAAATGAATGGAGTAATTTATTTGGTGGGCGAAAAGCATGTTTTTGCGTAACTCTTAGTGTAAGAGTCAGCAATTTTATTAGTGGGTGTACGTGTCTCTTGATCATGGGGACATGAAAAGAATCTTCAACAAGGTCACAACAATTTGACAAAACTCAACATGATAACAAGCAGCATATGACTAAGGCTTTGTATTTGTAGAACATGTCATATGGCTTTGGTAGGAGGTATAAATCACTAAGTAACTTTTAGTTTTAGCATTTAAAAATAAAAACTCCAGATGTCAAGTCTTTCTTAGAACAAAGTCATAGCAAATTCCATTTGCACCGTATCATATCATGCAACAACTTAGACTAGATTAAGCATTTACAACCCACAAGTTTCAAGTTTTTAGGATGGGACATTTTTAGCCAATAAACTCAAATCTTGGGGAAAGTCAAGTTATAAACTAGGTACAGTCAAAATATAAGATAGAGCAACTATTTATCATTTCAACAAAAGAAAAACTAAACATTCTTACTACACATATGTGGAGTGGAATAAAATTTATTGTTCTTATTATTATTATTATTATTATTATTATTATTATTATTATTATTATTATTATTATTATTATTATTATTTTAATCAAGGTTCACCAAACAAATTTTCATCTCTACGTTATCTTGAAGACTTACCCTCATGGAGTTGATAAATTCCTGTAAGGGTTAGTCCATATGATCAACCAAAAATCTATACTAGTAGTTTTGATTCAATGATCAAACTAGACATCATGTCTCATTTGATCAAAGTAGGCTAATTACTCTATGCACCATGCTTTAATTAAAAAGCCTATAGAAGCATGATCATTACATCTGATCTTCAAACTAAGCACCATGCTTAATTCAAAAGATGTAAAATCAAAACTTCCAAACCAAAACATGTCGGCATAGATAGAGGAAGTATGAAAGGATAAACAAGATTCATCCAACAGTGGTGAAAATATTGAATGGTGAACAAGAGAACCATATGTTTCTATTTATGTATTTTTTAAGGTAACGGAAAATAGTGAGACTGAAGGATACACATTACCTTGTGGGGACCCTCCCCCAAGCTAGCTCAAAGCCTATGGTGTGAGGTTGTATCCTCGTGCTTTTTGTCTTCTCCTGCATGGCTAGGATTTGGTAGATCATGAGTGGACTTACCATCCCTCATGATTACCGCATTGATATTTTCAAATGAAATTTCGGGTTGCCCTGAGATATTTTCAGACTCATATGCAAGAATTGTAGTGGCAATTTGAGCTAGTTGGGTTTCAAACATTTTATTAAGGATTCATTGATTTTCTACGGAGAAGATTAAGCCTTCTAAATTTGAATTAATGTTTTCAAAAATTTCATTGTTAGGGGCAAGTTTCTTTGTCAAGTTTCCATGTATTTGAGCTTGCCCTAGCACAAGATCTTCCAAGGAAGGTTGATTTTCAAAATTTGAATTGTAAGCAAATTTACCTTCTTGATACTGTGGGTGTAACTGGAATTATGGACAAAACCCATTGTAGTTGTTGTACCATGCATCTACCTAGGTTTCGAGACAGTCGATCCCCGAATGTTTGAAGTCTCTACACATCTCGCATGGTATATGCGAGTAGAGCGATTGGATGATACCATAGGTTTCTCTTTTTGTGGTAGCGTGCTCGCCCAAGCGTTTTGTTAGGAGATCCAATTTTGCGGCCAGGATATCCCTTTTCTCCATGGTATGCATGCCATCTTCTTGGGGTTAGAGTCTATCTTTACTCCACCCTTGGTTGGAGACCATCTTCTCAATAAGAGCCATACCTTCATTGACTATGAGTGAGAAGAAGGCTCCTTCGGCAGCAGCATCTTTGTGGGCTCTAGATGTGGAAGTTAGCCCGTTGTAGAAGTTTTGAATGATCAACCAGTCTTCCATCCCGTGATGTGGGTAGGCAAGGATGTATTCTTGCAGCCTATCTAACACTTCAGGGATGGATTTAGATGCTGTCTACTGGAAGTTGGAAATTCTTCCACGAAGAGCATTGGTTTTGCCTATCGGGAAGATCTTCACAAGAAATGTCGTGGAACACTTGTTCCATGTGTTGACAGCTTCTTGGTCCTTGTAGAACCACTATTTTGCACTCCCCAAGAAGGAGAATGGAAATAGACAGAGTTTGATGATCTCAGGTGTGACATCCTTCATGATAATGGTGTCACACAACTCCAAGAAGTTGCAGGTGAGCATTGGCATCCTCACTAGGCAGTCCATGGAACGGACTAGCCTGCACCATCATGATTAGGCTGGTCTTCAACTCAAAGTTCATGTCACCCATGTTGACAGCGGGCCCAATGGGCACGTTGGCAACAGTGGGAACAGAGTACTTGTGCAGCATCTTGTCGGCCATGGTGTTTGGTATAGATGGTGCTGGGGTGATGGGTTCAGTTGTCGGTGGAGTAGTGGAAGGAGGATCGACATGAGGTCGGGCCTTATTTAGGAATGACTCTAGAGTCTTGATGAAGGGCGTCGGCAAGTCAAAACCATCTTACACTATCCTGTTTTCACCCACAACAGGGGAAAACTGCCCTTCTTATATAGTGAATGTATGATGGTTTGGTGCTTATATTTTTGGTAACCACCAAAAACCACCTCCACACACCGCCATGCAACTGCCAGAGCGAGGTGGGCCCAAGAGGTGATGCTAGCGGTGTAGGCGCACCCAGGGTGCGGCCACACCCTTGCTGGACGCACTCGCCACCGCCTTGCTCTGGTGGGCTCTAGGCTGGTCCTGGATCTCCTCCATGGTGGTGTCTCGGTCCATATGTCACATGAAGGTGGGCTTCTCTATTTCTCCTTATAGCGCATTTTTGAAATACTCTTCTGGATGGAGCTTTCTTCTTTGTTTTGTGTATTTTCCGCTTGTTTCTAGAGATTATCCTGCAAAACATGTTTTCTCGGAATACAAGTGGAACTAGGTGAATAATATATAAATATGTATCAAAGTTTGTTTATTTCTCCTATTTTGGACTATAATTGGCGGTTATAATTGTGCAATAGTGACCGCCAACAAACATGGTAGTTTTGTCATCTGGTAGTGTGTGCGGTTTGGGTTGTCTTGCGGAGTGATGACACTTGTGTCTTCTTTTGCTGAAGGGGCACTTGTGTGGTTTGGTGGTGTGTTATTATTGTGCGGGATGTCTTGATGTATCATTCCAATTGCCTGATGTAGTCTGTGGTTTTTTGTTGCAAGATCTTTAATGTTTCTATTGTTGCAGTCACATTTTTGTTTTAGTTCTGCTTGTAAGCAAATAATATTTGGGAGAATACATGAAATGAATTAACCACATGAATGTTGGGTACATAAAAGGCAGGTGGGGAGCCAGATAGGCAAGCTTGCATGCCATACAATTAAGGTCAAGATGACCAAGCCCGAATGCCATACAAGTAGGGTCACATTTACTAATTCCATCACTCCCCCATAGTCAGAGCGTGAGCACAGGGAACGTTCACACTGGATCCGAACTCCATGAAGACTACCCTCGACGGACCTTTGCTGAAGATATTGGTTACATTGAAGTCATAGGAACATGGAGGACGTGAACTTCACCAAAGGTGATGCGATCCTAATCGAAGTGGAGGTCAATCTCAACATGTTTGGTTTGCTAGTGCAAGATAGGGTTAGTGAATAGGTAAACAAAATTGATGTTGTCACAGTAGATGCTAGTGGCATGGCGCATTGGGCAACTAAGCTCCTGTAGCAATTGCCACAACTAGTATGCCTCGGCGACACCATTAGCAATAGCTTGATACTTGGCTTTAGCACTAGAGTGAGAAATTATCTGCTGATGCTTGGAAGACCATGAAACAAGATTATCACCAAGAAACACGTCATAGCTTGAGGTGGACCGATGAGTATCTGAACAACCGGCCCAATCAGCATTAGAGTAGACAACAAGATCAGCTGGTGTAGTGCAATATAGATGAAGACCGAGTGCCACAGTACCCTGAAGATAGCGTAGAATGCGCTTCATAGAAGCAAGATGAGGTTCTCTTGGGTCATGCATGAGTAGGCAGACCTATTGAATGATGTAGGTGATGTTTGGATGAGTGAAGGTGAGATACTGCAAGGCACCAGCAATATTGTGATAATGTGTAGGTCAAAAATGGGAACACCATCAATAGGCACTTGGAGTGAGTATCGACAGGTGTACTGCATGGCTTGCTGTCACGTATACCAGCATGTTCTAGAATATCTAGCATATACTACGACTATGAGAGAAACACACTATCATCTTGATGCTTGATTGAAATCCCTAGAAAATGATGAAGATGACCCATATCGATCATAGAAAATTCCAGTTGAAGAGGTGTGATGATGCTGTTGATCAAGAAAATTCTATGACAAGGCCGTGAGAACAATTTCATCAACATACAGAGACAGGAAAGCCATGTCAACACTGTGGCAATAACTAAATAGAGAGGTGTCTGCCTTCACTTCAACAAAATGAAGGGAGATGATGTGAGAAGCGAAATGACTATGCCAAGCGCGAGGTGCTTGCTGCAATCTATAGTGATTGTTCAACCGAAAAACATGATTGGATGTGGAGGGATCGACAAAACTAGAGGGCTGCACAATACACTGTCTTAGTCAAAGTACCATGAAGGAACACATTCTTGACATCTAGTTAATGAATAGGCCAAGAGTAGGACAGCGCCAAAGTGAGAACCCCAAGGATAGTGGCAGGCTTGATGACCTGACTGAAAGTCTCCTCATAATCAATCTCGGGTCATTGAGTGAAACCACAAAGAACCCAGCGAGCTTTGTACGATCAAGAGTGCCATGTGACAAGTACATGTTCGATAGACCCATTTGCTAGTGACAATGTTAACACCAGCTGAGCAAGGCACAAGAGTGCAGGTGTCATTAGCCAGACACGCATCAAACTCAGCCTGCATAATAGCATGCCAGTTGGGATCTAATAGAGACGTGTAGAAGGTCTTCAGAAGTGGAGAGAGGACCGCCATGTTTAGTTTGTGGATCCAAAGGGGTGGTGGACATCACTGAGAAAGGAAAAAGGAACTCATTGAACACAATGTGTCGAGACATGATGATCCTATTGGAGTGGAGATTGAGACATCGACAACCTTTATGATCAGCTGAGTAGCCTATGAATACACACATGGATGAGCGAGGGCAGAGTTTATGTGGTGTGGTAGAAGAAAGATTGGGATAACATGCGCAACCAAACACATGAAGATGAGTGTAGGAAGGGAGAGTAGCATAGAGAGCAAGGAACGCCGTCTGGCCACCTAGAGTCTTCATGGGGTGACGATTAAGAAGGTAGGTGGCATTGTGAAGTGTGTCAACCCAATAGACTGGGGAAGGCTGCCTTGGAACAAAAAGGAATGCACAATGTTAATGATAGTGCTAATGGCGCGTTCGGCTTTACCTTTTTGCTGGGATGTGTAGGGGCACGAAAGACGAAGGACCGCACCATTAGAGAGTAAGAACATGTGGGACGAGGAATTATCAAATTCCTAGCCATTGTCGCACTGGACAACCTTAATCTGGGAGTCAAATTGTGTGTGCACATATGAGAAAAAAAATTAGATAGGACACCAAAGGTGTCAGATTTGAGGCAAAGTAGAAAAGTCCAAGCATAATGAGTGCAATCATCAATAATAACCAAATAATATTTATAGCTAGACACATTAAGAATTGGAGATGTCCAAAGACCACAGTGGATTAAATCAAATTTATTCGCAGCTCTAGAGTGTGACTCACGAAAAGGAAGATGCACATGGCGACCTAACTGGCTAGCATGACAAATATGATTAGTACTAGATTTATTACAATGAGTGGCACTAGAACTGATAAGTTTGGACAAAGCTTCGTGACCAAGATGACCAAGGCGGCAGTGCCACAAGGTAGCGGACATGGACATAGCGGCAAGGCAGGTGTGCTAGTGGGTGGCAAGAATGGGTAGAGGTCGCCCAGGCTATTGCACCTGGCGATCATGCTCTGAGTTTGGAGATCCTTCACAAAAAGGCCAAAAGGGTCAAATTCAATAGAACAATTATTATCGGTGGCAAAGTGATGCACAGAAATCAAGTTCTTGATAATGCTAGGTGTGACTAAGACATTATTTAGAAAAAGAGGATGACTAGGTGTGGGAAAATAATATGACACGGTGGAAGTAATGGGAAGCAAAGTCCCATTGCCAATGACAATTGATGAAGGACCAAACAATGAAGGAGGGTGTGAGGATGATAAATACTAGCACTATGCGCCATATGAGAGTCGGCACTAGAGTCATTGTACCACTCTATGGGCTACGGTGTCAGCATCAAACTCATTGTGCTGAAGTTGTTGACGAGCAAGGCTTGATCCTAAGAGCCCCCATTATCGGCGTCCACGGGGGCTGTTGCTAGGGCAGAGTGGCCATGGAGGGTGTTGAAGTGGCCACGCCATAGGCTCCTCTACACTAGAAGCTAGGCAGTGTATCGAAGCTGGGCGAGGTGCTGAAGCTAGGCGGGGTACTAAAGCTAGGAACACAGTAGCCAGCCTGGGGAACACCATAGAGCGGCATGGAGTTTGGTAGTGCAATGAAGGCAGCCTGGGATTCAGGCGCTGGGTGCATTGGCTGAACCATCTATCTTGGAAGGGGCCCATAAGCATGGGGCTATAGCTGAACGGTCCCTACCCAGGGATTGCCAAAGGGCGTGGTCGGTGGGGCGCCAGCCGAGAAGCCCATAGGAGAGGAAGAACCGCCCCCGCCTTGCTGGAGTGGTTGTTCGTCCTGCACTGCAACCACAATGATGGTTGTTGCTGCCATTGTCGTTGCATTGGTTGCCACCAGAGGAGCCACCACTAGGAACATGGGTGGAAGCATGGGTAGGAGGCATAGGAGGCACAATGAAGGTAGAAGGTGGCACATCATCAGCATTGACCACACTGTCCTCGATGTCAATCTCCTCAAGAAGGACCATGGTGCGAGTGGCCTCAAATGCTGGGAAGGGGCACTGCATCTTCAAATTCGACACCATGTGGTGGAATTTTCCATTGAGGCCATAAAGGAGAGTGAGCATGAGTGTGCAGTCGCTAAACTCAGTCAAGGAGACCACCGTCATCTCGAGGTAGTGATAGAAGTTGGTGATGGTCTACCCTCCTTGTTTGGCGGTGCAAAACTCAGTGAAGAGAAAAAGGGCATGTGACTCACTTTGCACCCGGTGACATGAGCATGGGGGTTGCGAAGCATCACAGACTGTTGCAGATCATTGGAGATGGTGCCATAGATCTACATGAGGATGGTACAGTCCATATGAGCCCACACGGTATGATCGATGTTGGCCACATCATTGAAGACATGATCGGTGATGGCGTATGTTGGTATTTATTAACATGACACTTGTAATGAGGAAAGATTAAAAACAATAAAGAATTCACAAGCACACAGATAATATACCATTGTAGCACTTCACCCAAGAGTATTCCAAGTATTGTTATTTATATTTTACCATAGGGAAGGTCCGACAGGATATATATTGATAACTTAAACTATCAATGGAGAAGTAAACCATAACCACAATCCTACTCACAATAGGGGTAAGTCATAAGAAAAAATATGTATATGATAAGTATTGATTAATGATAGATCACTCAGAGCACTACAATATATGACATTAGCATGGTCAAGTTAGAATATTAGAGGAATAATTCCTAAGTCATCCTTAATTACAATTCAAAGCATACATTGATTAGTGTAATTACATCTAGTAATTATGGCTAAGATCATCATTGTATCTAAACATAAGGGGCATTACTTAGGGAAGTTTGACTACAAAAACCTCTCCCTTTCTTCGTAACTGGTGTTGGCGGTCGTTATCAACACATTTATATAATTCCAAAAAGGAGGAAAACATACACTTCTACACACATATACCTTTACTACTAACCTATTTACACTTGTACCGGTAGAATCAACACTTTGTAGAAACATACGGTAGAAACAAGTGAAACAGGGAGGAAATACGCTTTCTAGGAAGGCGTAAACAAGCAATAGAAGGGCAATGGGCTAAACCAGAGCAGAACTAGGCCAAGCCCACATATGCACCGAAGCCTAGGACTAGAGGGGAGCCACAGGGCAAAGGAGAGGCTAAGGGGCCCCGGCCCAGGTGTGGCTGCGCCTAGGGCCCGGGCGCGCCCCCTGTCTCCTCTCTGGCCTAGCTTCGACGTGTCGGCAACATTAATGCTAGGGGCTAGCAGTGCCGGGTGCGCCATGGAATATTCTCCCCTGAACCACCTGATCCAGCGCTATATAAGAGAGGGGAGGGGTACATCACTCACACACACCTCACTTGGGAGCTACCTCACTCCACCTCTCCACTCTCCACTCTTCTAGCTTAGTTTAGGAGTAGAATTAGTAGAGGAGTAAGGCAAGAGCTATCAAGGAGAGCTTGGCTCCTTGGGAGAAAAGATATTTGGTATGAATACTAATATTATTTCTTCCAAAGTCATGCTCATATTTCATATATATATAGTTGTGCTATAGAACTAGAGTATAGTTTTCATGTGATAACCTTGATATATGAACTAGCATATAGTTGTGTATCATGATCTTAACATGTTCTTTTGACATGATCATAGCATATGAACTAGACTATAGTTTCTATGCTAGGGTTTTGTCATATAGAACTTTGTGCTTAATCATTCATGCTCTATATCTGTTGAGGTTTAGAGCTAAGTACAGGTGGCGGTTCATCGTGCCTTCGGGTATGCCCATGCCCTATGCTTATTGATCCATAGGGTCAGAGTCCAAGGGGGTGTGGGTAGTTTTCTTGTATGCAGGCATGGTGCCTGGGTACAAGGGAATAGGCGGATGCATTTCTCTTTCTCCGATTGAGGGGTAGGCGGCAAGTGGTGATAGCCCTGTCTGTCCCTTGTAATTCCCCACATTAGTCTAGGGTGTAGGAGTCTAAATTGTCTCATGAGGTTGCTAGCGGACCAGTACTCGGTGGCCTCCTGACCCATTCTCATGCATAGCTCTAACTCTTAACCATGTATATGTATGATCACCAACTGTTCTTTGCATGGCTATAATAGACATGCCTACTCCACTTAGGAACATTCTTTCATTCTTTGTTTTTCCTTTATCCTTGAGGTTGGCCCAAGTGTGTGTCACACTATCTTAAGCTTATCATGACTTACCCCTATATTGAGTAGCTGGTCTATTATGCAGTCATGTTATCTTGTCCATGTCCCTACTAGAAACTTTACACCATGCCTTCCTTTAGAAAAATATAAATGAATGATACCCAAATACTTTTGGGTGAAATGCTACAATGATAGATCCGTGCGCTTGTGGATAATATCTATAAATGTTATGACCTATTGGTTGACATTCCTTAGTGCTATTGCTAGGATACACCAATCCTAGTAGCAATGCTAAAGAATGCCAACAAGGTGTTTTCGGTACAGTTACCATGGGTGGGTTTAAACCCCCATTCTTGGTGATCGTGCTAAGAAACGCCAACAACTGGGCCCTACTTCTATGACCTATATTCGGGGAGTGGACTACAAAGGACTTAACAGGAGTGTCACATCTGCGATCTATCATATGACCTGGAATATAGAGTGTATTCATAGGTAAATAACATATAAGCACCATTCTTACATGGTCTCTACCACCCACCCTGTGAACATTGGGGTGAATGCTATATGAACTTAAGCATAAATATGATGATAACCCAACTATACTAAGCATATAACCAAAGTAGACTATGAACATTGCAACAAAGAACATGAATAAGATGAATATGAATACGAATGTCACACAATTGTACCAAAGCATATAAAAATAATGGAGATACAAAGGCGAGAGGGGTAAAAGAATTATATTGAACTAAGCTCTTGACACTATCGGGAATCCAAGCGAAGATCTGCTTGCCTCCCTCTAGACCTAGCCTAACTAGCTATGCCCTAGAAACTAGAGGAGCTCTAAGGATAATTAGGGTTTCTGTCTCCTCCAAATGACTTATGCCTCAGGGAGGGGGGCTGGGGTCTCCATATATAGCCCAAAGGGTCCAACATGAGCCCTTAGATCAAACTGACTTAAGGAACAGCATGGATGCAATCCTAGGAGGCAGTGGAGGAACATTCCAAAAGCTGACAGGCGGGGGCCACTGCCAGAGACCGAGCGGCATAGGGGTAGGGACCCACCTCAGCGTGGTGTCCTCTGGTGTTCTCTAGAACCTTCCCACGTATATGCCGTGGAATAATTCCTTGATTTCGTTTGACGAATAGGTCCCCCTTGATGGTTTTCTAGAATAATCCTGCAGAGATCATAGATTCACCAAAACTTATGGAATTTGTCATTTTAAACCTTAAACCTTTGTTGGTGCTCTCATATGTGCCCTTATACATGTTTTATTAATGGTTAAATATGGTTGTTAACTACCGTAAATAGCGTACTTGCTGACGATGAGGAACAGGTGGCACTAGCGGCACTTGCACCTTTCACAGCCATGTCGTAACCTACATCACAGTCCAATTTTGGCCTCGGTAGTAAGCTGTCGACAATGATGGTCATAGCCTTCACTGTCTCCATCTAGGACCACTGTGGTGTACACTAACACCACCGATTAGCTTATGATCCATTCGTGATTAGGTCTTTACTTCAGTTGCATTGGAGCACGACCCGGCTGTGGATGTACACTAACGCCACCGCATTAGCAAATGATCCGACTTTGTTGAGGCTATCAAAACCAACGTGTGGGCACATCAACGCCTGTGTAGTGGTCACCAACACTGTCGCCTTGTACTTCGACCTGACTGTCAGCGATGCGGGTTCATTGTCGGTTCAACGGCCGAGATGCCTGTGTAGAGGTTAACACCATCGTCGCTTTAGCGTATGATTTGCCAGTACAAAGGTCATGGTCACCGTGGCCTTGCACCATGATCTGCCTTTGATGATTGTTTAGCCAGTGTCGGGTTACGAAAGGATTCGACGATGATATACTTTTGATCCCTGCCGCATCATACCTATAGCTACAACGACTTTGGCATTTCTTAACTCCATTACTAAAAATAGAATTACTCCTACTAATAGCATTAGTGCCAGAAATGATATGGTAATTATTAACTTATCACTGTTACAGTAGCCACCTATCAATTAACCTTCATCTCTAATATTTAACTAGGTTGTCATCCCTAATGATGAACTTAGAAATGTTGTTGGTTCTATCTAGCATTACTACAAAAATAACACTAGACATGAATATATTATTTCATGTGACTAAAAAGAATATAAAGATAAGAATGGGAAGAATAATTCTATAAGCAGACAAATAATTATACCATTGTTGACGGTCATTAAACACCAAATATACCCGTCAATTATTACATAACTTGAGATGAAATGAATCGCAAAGCATAGTTTTAGGATTTGATTCTAACAAGTTCCACGAGTTTTGGTGCTCTCATTTGTCTTGTATGATTTGCAATTTTTCACAGAATAAAAGTATCTCAAATGATGAATTGGAGTGCACGCGAAGAGCTCATTGAGACAATCGAAATAGACCTATCATTTGTTATATTCAGAGCTCGGGATCAAATTCCACCGCAGCGCGTACATGGGAAGGCTCTAGAAGGCACTAGAAGACACCACGACAAAGATGGGCCTGAAAGGCCATGAAAGTGTGCCAGGTGGCACCCCCTAGGGCCGGGTGGCACCCCTTAGAGCCCGTTCACCTCTGGCTTCTAGAAACTTCCTCCACCACCTCCTAGGATGCATCTAAGCCGTACGTCAAGTCGGTTTAATCGAAGGACTCACATTCATCCCACCGGGCTATAAAAGGAGACCCCTGCCCCCTCCCTGGAGCATCCTAATACCCTAATTCATATTCTCTCATTAGGATCAAGATAGGGGTCCCATGAATGGATCTACCTTCTAGAGCTAGAGTTGACGGTAGTTAAGTATCAATTTTTAACCGTCAACTTAAACAAAAGAATGCTATAAATATAAATATCACCCTAGACTAGGGGTTTAACTAACAGAATTCCATGAGTTTTGGTGAATGTCTATTTCTACAGGGTGCCAATTGAAAACAACCAAAGATGGTCCACATGTTAGGTTTACATAGAGAGAAAGAACCATACACCAAAAAAGTATAATCTAGAAGACTCGAGAAGCCACCCCTGGAAGGTGGGACCCACCTATCACTGAGACAGGGGCGGGCGCTCCCACCCTTTGGGCGGCCACCCCACCTAGGTGACCAATCAAGAGCAAGCTCCTGGATCGTGCCTCCACCGCCTTTGAGGATGAATAATAATCGTTGATCAAGGTTGGTTTGATCCAAGGGCTGCGGTGATTCCGAGAGGGCTATATAAGCAAGGCCCCTGGCCCCCTAGATCAAGAGAGTTCAGAAACCCTAATTTATATTTTCTAGAGAGAATTCGCCTGAGAGGGGTCCCTTGAATGGATCTTTCTCTAGGGCACATACAAGAGAGTTTAACTTTGTAGTCTCTATGTGAGATTAGAGTTATTCTTCTAGATTGAGAGAGTTAGAGTGGAGGTAGAAGTTGGAGGAACCCTGGCCTGTCGGTGTCTCCTCTTCAGCTTATACCTGCGGGATCAAGTCTCCTAACTCAAGGCTTGGTTCTAGGATTCTTCAGTAATTTAACTTCGAATACTAAGTAAGTATGTTGTTATTATTGTTCTTTGGTTTATGAGTTTACTTTATTCACTTCACGTAGGGAATAGAGTAATCATTCATAGTGTAAGCATGGTGCTTGGGCTAGGAATACTCATAGATATCCCCTGTCTGGCTGGATCGGTGTGTAGTAGCGTGGGACATGACAATCCCATTGTTACCTTTGGAGCCTCCTCCCATCAGAAGGTTTGGTAGGACCTAAGTGCCCTGGTTAAGCATCCTCTGTGGTCTCTTTTCCAACGGTACGTCCCCTTAGACCAGTAGTTTCATAGCTTACCATAGGTTGGAACCAGACTATCGTAGTAGTCTTCTCTAATCGCTTATATCTTCACTACCTTGTAGTGCGGCCCAGGGGTAATAGTAAAGACTTGGTTAGTCATCGCACGCTTTCTCCTTACGGATAAAACAAATACGATACTCTGGACTTATCTCTGGGGTGAAGTGCTCACCGATATTCGTGCGCTTGCAAATTATTTTTCTTAGATTCTTTCGTGTGCGTAACTAATATCAATAGCTAGCCATCAATAGAAGATTAGTCCTCCATAGGTGTCATTGTTCTAGAACGGGGGGTGTCTAGAGACGAGACAAGTGAATGATGTTGCGTGTCAGAGCCTTTGATGGTGCACAAGGTGGACACAAGGTTTATACTGGTTTAGGCTGAACGTCCCTACTTCCAGTGCTCGCTGCTGCTTGTGTTGCTTTGCACCAAAGTGCTTGTAGTAGGGGGATACAAGCTAGTTGAGAGAGGGATAGCTCCTAGGTCTCTGTGTGTGGGTGTGTTCAAGTGTTTGAGTGTGTGCTTAGTACATTGCCGTTGCTGGGCGTTGTCCAACCTATTTTGTCAAGGGTCCCTCCCTCCTGTTTTATAGTATGCAAAGGGAGGGGTCGGGTTACAGTATCTAGATGTACGAAAATAGAAAGAAAAGACCCTAAGGTGCTCCCTATTCCTAGCTTTGCTCTCAGTTCGTGCATTCGCACAGTAGTCATCGTGGTGGTGGCATGCCGTGGCTGTAGATGTATCATAGTTGATGCGGCAAGGCCATACCCTAACACGGTGTCATGATGAAGAAGATTTCATGGCCCTGAAGCTATGCTAGTGAAAAGGTGGGGAGCTTGGACGGCCGTTGCTCCCCGTCCCATTGAGGTGGACATGGTAGGGTGTGATGTAGCATAGCTTCTCCCTGTTACTACCGTGGGGGGCAAGAAAGAATCGTGGAAGCCTTGACTAGATTATGAATCAGGTGTTACAAGTTCCCAGGAAATCCTGCACAACACGGCGAGCTCCTATTCCTTAGTAGGAAAAGGTAGGGGCCCGTGCGTGCCCGTGGCAATGTGTTACAGTAGGGGGGTCGAGCAAAGCAATAGCTATGCAAAGGGGTTAGGCACCTTGATGATGTCATAGGGCTCGAGCACCTGGATGATGTCACGGGGGTCGGACGAGATAGAGAGGGGGTCAAACGAAGCAAAGGAGCGCTGGGGGGCACGGGCGCTTGTCCTTTGGCTTTTGTTTTAAATAGAGTGAGGCCTAGACCGGCTATGATGGGCTGGGGGCCATAATATTTGTCTTGGTGAGTGGTTTTGTGATGAAAATGGGGTACCCTATTTTGCTGGTACCTGATAGTAGCCCCCGAGCCTTTGGTGGAATAAGTTTTATTCTTCCAGAGGCTTAGAGATGAGCGAGCGATTCGTTTTGTGTTCTCGAGAATTTTTTTGGTGGGTGCGCGCGAGCGCACTCGCCAGGTGTAGCCCCTGAGGCCTTGGAGGGGTAGTGTACCCCTTCAAGGCTGAGATTCAAGCGCGTGGTCATAGAGTTGTGGGCAACCTTGGCCGTTCGCTAGGCTGACAAGGTGGGGTCAGCCCCCGAGCCCTTGCTCTATGAAAGTTGGAATGCTTAAGAGAACGGGCGTCCTTGACCAGCCGTTGGCTAGTTGTGGTGGGTCCACCCCCAAGCCTCTTCTCTTTGCAATGGTTCTTCATGCCAAGTCCTTTGATTTCCTTTGCGAGCCTCTGAAACTTGGCTTGAAGTATGTGGGTCATCCTAATCACCGTCCGCCGGCTCTTGGTACAGTTTTTGTGTATTCTGTTGGGCCCAAAAGAAGGCCTTTCTAGGTGAGTATTGGTGAAATGTGTTTTTCCTTTTACCACGGAGCATGGTCAGCCCACGGACGCGCTGGTGATCAGTTGTGTGGAAAGGAAGGTGAAAGCATGCAGTGGCGATTTTTGTCAGAGGTAATTGAGTGTGATTTTGACGCGCTATGGCTGGGTTGGTGGAAAAAGTGGGCAACAGTTTCATGATTTGGAACTCGTAGTTTTGGTGATAGGAGAGGATGGCGGTTCATGAATCGAGACCACATTGATCCCCCGAGAGGTCGTGGAACCGAATGGTTGCTTGGGGTCTATTTATACCTGGCTCAGAGCCTGACCCTTTCACTATCTTTTCCTTCCTTCTCCTATTTCCTCTCCCACTTAGCTCAGCCTTGATGGAGCATGGTGACTCGTCGAGGGGGTCTCGGGCATTCGAGGAGGTAGAAAGCCCCCGGGAGGCACAGCGCCGCCATTCTGATGACCGAGCCTTCACCGGGTCAGGCCACATGCTGAACACCGGTGACCTTTCTGCCGGCGGCTGTTGACGGTCCTTAAGTACCAAATATAGTTATTAAATAAATAAAGAAAAGGATCCAAATGCAACCAACACCTAGACTTAGGGTTTTATCTGACAGAATTCCACCAGTTTTGGTGTTTGTCTGTTTCTGCAGGGGGTTATTAGAAAATACGGAGGAAAGGCCCACACGTCGGGTTTACATAGAGATAATAACGTGTTCACTGATTTTCTATCATCTAGAAGACTCCAGAAGCCACGAGATCGAACGGGAGGCCGAACGGGCCCGGAGGCAGGGCGCCCGCCCTGCCCCCTAGGGCGGCCGCCCTGGCCTGAGAGCCAATCAGGCTCTATCTCGCGGATTATGCTCCACCGACCTAAGGGATCAAGGAAAACCGTGCGATTAATGTCGGTTTGATCCGACGGCCCACGTTCACTTAAGGGGGCTATATAAGCAGGACCCCTGGCCCCTGGAGGAGGCACTCCCTCATTCTCATTCTTCAAACCCTAATCTCAGGAGGAGAGTCTCTGATCAAGCCCTAGAGCCACCACATCAACTAGATCTCTAGTATAGCATAGCTACATAGGATTAGAATTAGAAGGAATCAATCTTCGATTGGTTTCCGGATCTGTCAAGAGGATTCTTGGTAATTCCTCTACTGTTCTTCATTGTTCATCTTTGTTCTTCAATATTATGAATA
This sequence comes from Saccharum spontaneum, assembly GCA_022457205.1. Lineage (NCBI taxonomy): Eukaryota > Viridiplantae > Streptophyta > Magnoliopsida > Poales > Poaceae > Saccharum > Saccharum spontaneum. Next base: position 20,744,469 of record CM039618.1, on the reverse strand, counting down.
CAACTTTGTTCTATTTGAATATATTGATTATGACTATGCTCTACTTGTTTATGTTTGCGATTATATTGTTCTTAGTTTATCGTAGTTATACGCTTGGCTTAGTTAGATTGGAATTATATACATGTTTAGGATCGTATAGCGTTTATCCATCGGATCCATGGGTAAATGATAAATATTGTGTAGGCGTGGTGCTTAGACCATATTTATCTGCGATTGCACCTTATATGCCGGATCGTGGGGTGGTCCGCGATGGTGACAACTTCGTTGGTTCTTATATAGTCCCCCTCCCGTGTGTAAGGCAGGCAGAGCAACATTATTACGGGGGAGTGATTGCTATGTTTCTCATCTTCCTTGATAATATCACTATGCATGGGCGTAGTCCTTTCTCGCAATGATTGCCAAGTGTACTTGCACTAACTATGATATGCTAGACTTTATAGTTAAGAATAACTTAGGAAATATCCTTGTAGTTCGTCCTAATACCATGCTAATGACTTGCTAGAATATCTGTTGAGGTGCTTATCATTATTATATGTGGCTAGCTGATCAGAATAATTATCTTTGTCACCATTCATACTTTATCTATATTTTATGTGACACTTACCCCTGTATCCAAGAGATAGATGAATGCTCTCACTTATACATGCAATGATTGATACTCATTCCTATATTCCATTCCATAATCAACATTGATGTTAGTAATCCCTTCCCAGTGGTAAAAATATAAATAACGATACCTGGAATACTTCCCGGTTAAAATGCTACATCGGTATTAATCTGTGCGCTTGCAGATCTTATTTATTATTTATTTAGAAGAGCAGTTTCATATTTCAATACCGCGTCTCTCATGTCATGCTGGGGATGACAACTTGGCTTAAGTGGCATGAGGGATAGGTTCGGCATTTTTGGCGCCGCTATCAGAATTAGAAAACTAAGTCTACTTTTGGTAATGACGTTAAGAATGCCCAACAAGCATTTTTGGCGCCGTTGCCGGGGAAGGTTGATTTACTAACAAGGAATGAATACGGAATTTGAGTCATCATTCGCATCATTAAGTGATTGAGATCATCAATTCTCCCATACAGATTTACCCCTGTATTTTTCCATTCTTATTGTTTTGCAGGGTGATGTATGAATAGAGGACATCTTCCAGAAAATTTTGTTGACAACCCCGAAGCATTAATCAGAGGGGCAAGAGCCAAGCTCAAGAAGTCAACACTTCGACGCAACACTTCATCCAATCCAGAAGACCGCCGAAGTTTCATCCGGAATTTGTCAACAGAGTTCGCAGCCATGCCGAACAAGACGATCCGCGAGTTCTCAGCTCCCACTACGGACAACATCCGCACTGGACCTGCCGCGGCCATCGACAAGAACTTTGAGCTCAAGCCAGGGCTCATCAACATGGTACAAGCCAACCAGTTTTGTGGGAAGCCGCACGAAGATGCAAGTGCTCATCTCCAACACTTCCTGGAGATTTGCAGCACATTCACTTTATTAGATGTTCCTAGAGACGCCATACTACTTCGCCTTTTCCCATTCTCACTATTGGGGAGAGCGAAGCAGTGGTTCTACGCGACGAAGGATAAGAACACTACGTGGGCACTCTGCTCTACAAACTTTCTGGCTAAGTTCTTTCCCATGGGCAAGACCAATGCTCTCCGTGGGAAGATTACAAGTTTTCAGCAACAACATGATGAATCCGTTCTAGAAGCATGGGAGCGCTTTCAAGATTACATCTTAGAATGTCCCCATCATGGAATGGAGAGTTGGCTACTTATGCAGACTTTCTATCATAGGCTCATCACTAGTGCTCGTGAGACCATGGATGCTGCAGCTGGAGGCGCATTTCTATCACTCACCATACCACAAGCTACAGCCCTTGTGGAGAAGATAGCGTCCAACCAAGGTTGGAACGAAGAGAGGATCCAAACACACAAGAAGGGTGGAGGTATGCACCAGCTCAAGGAGGTAGACATGCTGTCTGCAAAGTTAGACCTACTCATGAAAAAGCTCGATGACAAAGCTGGAGACAAAAGAGAAGTCATGAACGTCTACGACTCTCACATGACTTGTGAGGAATGTGGAGATACTAGACACTCAGGCAATCACTGCCCTGAGATTCTTGAGGATGCAAGGTACATCAACAACAACAACAACTACAACCGTCCTCAACAAAATCAAGGTTGGAATCAATAGAGGCCTAACTACTCAGGTAACTACTCAGGTAATTATCAAGGTAATAACTCTTACAACAACAATAATAATTTTCCACCCCTGAGAGAGTTAGTGTCTAATCAAGGAAAGCTAATGGATAACTTGTCTAAGAAATTGGCATCCAATGATAAAATACTAGAAAACATAAATAATAGAATGGATAATTTCTCTACTGCCATCAAAAACCAAATTAGCTTTAATAAAATGATTGAATCTCAGTTAAATCAAATAGCTGCTGCTGTTCCTGCTACTAACCCCGGTATACCATCACAACCGGAAGGATTAGAATCTGCAAATCTTGTAGACATGTTTGATGCAGGTAACTATTGGAGTAATCCCGCTGTCGGAGTACATAATGACCTTCTGCCAGTCAAGAGAGGCGATCCAGGACGCCCCATCATCCCGATCTCCATCGGCATGGTGGACTTCCCAGAAGCACTCTGTGACTTTGGCTCCAGCGTCAACATTATGCCCAGGGTACTCTATGAAAAATTCTTTACATATCCTTTATCATAAACAACTATGTGTTTGCAGCTTGCAGATCGGACACTAAGCATTCCTAAAGGAATATTAAAGAACATGTGTGTCCGAGTTGGTACCTCGTACGCTCCAGCTGACTTCGTGGTGATAGAGACCGGGTCCGATGAGAGGTCACCAGTTATTCTGGGAAGGCCATTCCTGAACACCTCGGGAGCTGTCATCTACGCCAGCGCTGCGAAGATCAACTTCAACATCAAGGGGAGGAAGGAGACGTTTTCCTTCAAGAACAAGATTACACAAATCCCAGAGCAACCCCAACATGAACCAAGGAAGAGGACCAACAGGAGGAACAAGCAGAACAAGAACAACCAAGGATGGACCGAATCAGCTAAGATGGTCACTGCAGTTCAAGGAGGTCAAGATGGTCAACTCAAGTCGCCGTTCCTAATCAAGAAGGACGACCCAGGTATGCCAAGCATTGAGTGCTCAATCAATGGATACTCCTTTCAGAAGGCGCTCTGCGACACTGGATCAGGCGTCAACATAATGGCCACAGTCACCTATCAGCTCTTGTACGGAACCATGCCCTTAAAACCAACATACACTCAGCTCCAGATGGCAGATCAGACATCTCGAAAGGTCGAAGGTATAGTAACCGATGTCCCTGTTAAAATTAACGATCATTTTGTCCATACAGACTTTCAGGTCATTGACATGGGAGACGACGAGTACGATCCACCCATCATCCTAGGAAGACCGTTCCTAGGCACCGTCAAAGCAATCATCTACATTGGAACCGGAGAAGTCCATATGCATTTCCCCTCTGAGAAGGTACGCCGCTACTTTAATGACCCTAACTATATAGTTGAAGATTCTAAGCAGGTCAGGACAAGAAGAAGGCGACGTAACCGTAACCAAAGGAGGCAAACCATCAAGGACGTATGGGCAGACTATGAAGGAGAGGTCATAAGGCCCGAGGATACACAACAGGAGACCGAAGCACCAAGTCGGGTATGGAAAGCGAAGACAGTTACACAAGAAGAGGAGGCGCTGCCAGAACCACCGTCTACGCCACCCAAATCCCAGGACAACTAAGAAGAAAAGAAGTCCTGTTCGGAGGACTTAAAAACACCGAACGCCGTGCCAAGAGGTAAACTTGGTAGTTATCATTTTCCCTTTAATTATTGCTCAGTTAATCATGTTCATTCTGTCTAAAAAAATGTTGAAAACAGTAAGCCCCATGTGAGTATGCGAGTGGCATAAAACCCATAAGTACATTCACTGTGGTGGCATAAAAAATAATATATATTTTTTCTGTTCTATAAAAATGAAAATAAAAATAGAGAGTGACATTTACCAAGGAAGCTCAAACATGATAAAGGCTAGATATTTATTCTAACGCTTAATCAAGTTCCACGAAGCTTTGTTGTCTATTTGAGCTCCACAGAATTCAGGAAGACTAGCAGATGGAGGACATCCTAATCGCTGTCAGGGTGCTGCCGATATTCAAATACACCTCTGCACCTGCTAGCTACATCAGAAGAAATTACGTCAAGATCCAGCTTGGGGGAGAGCACCCCCATTTATCCCAATAAGTATTTTTATCTACAGTTATACCTATGCTTTATTAAAATAAAAAGATGCATAATCATGAAAACCCAAATAAATATTTTGTGTTTATATATATTTGCTTAGTTTAATAAATAAATAAAGTAGCTATGCTAAACTGAATCTTGAAAATAAAACTCTAGCATGGATATGATGAATAGTTGCTCTGCCTAATTTTCAAATTTGTTCTCTCTCTAGTTTAGATATAACTGTTATAATTTAAAACTGGCTCTAAACCTGAACTAGTGGGAAGAGAACTTGATCTGAAGTCTAAGTTGTTAACGGATATGATATGGGAAGGTTGAGCTGCTGTTTATCTGTTCCTAGAGATGCTAGAATTCTGGAGAATTATATCTTTAAAAAAATCTTTAAAATGTTGCATGATGAGTTCCTGTATGATGAGAGTTTAAATTCCTACCACAGCCATATATACATGCTCGTTAGATTAAGAGCCGCACTTTTACTACTTACTGCTTATGGGCATTGAGTGTGGTCAAGCTGTGTAGACCCTTAGGAACTTGTCATGTGGTTAAAATCAAGATTCACTTGCACGTTCACTCATACATGCTGCTTCTACTCCGGAAGTATGCATCCACATATATCCACTCATTTCCATCTCCAGATTCACCCAAAATTATTCTACTCCTGACCCGGGAGAAAATAGCCAAAAACATTATCTCATTCCTGTTATTCCCTGTGAAGTTAATGCTCAAGTCATTTCTACTACCACTTGCTATATTTTCAAAAGAGGGAGATTGCTCTAAAAAAATATAAAACAAGAAAATAAAAAGGAGCAAGTGCTCGGAACCTCGAAGAAAGAAAAAGTGAGACGAGAGGTAAAAATGGACAAGTGTCCGACAGTAGAATTAGGGGTACAAGATACCCACCTGAGAGAAAAAAAAGAAGAGAAAATACAGAGCATCTTATTCCCCTCAAAAGTTTTAAAAAGCAAGAAAGGTATGTATTCCCTCAAAAAGAGCATTAGACTTTTGTTATCACCATACACCACTCATTCACCACACATGCACATCTTGATTTGACTTATTGACTTGTTTCTCTGGATCCATGGTTTGACTATGCAATAAATGTTCTATGAGTATGTATACTGTATCTCCCACCTATGAGCTCCAGATATCAAAGCCTTATTAGAGTAGGGTGAGAGAGAAGGCAATGTCACTACGCCTTATACCATAAATACCACATACTTTGAGAGAGAAGGCATATACCATTACTGCCTTGGTAAGGATCCAGAAATACCACAAAAGAGAGACCCGAGAAAGTCATACAAGGAATCTCTGAGTTTTATTTGAAAAATTTGCAAAAAACTCCAGAGCTATAGCTGATCAAGAATAAGAGACATGGCGTTTGACTAGACCGTTCTATCTTTTAACCACTCAAGATGCAGGTGACGGTTGCAAACCCCATGGTGAAAGGAAAAATGAGTAAGTTTTAAGTCTTGACAGTTTACTCTAACTCAGGGATGAGACCTTATTTGAAAGCATATGTACCGTCAACGTTCAAAGGCGTTGCAGCAACTTCTGATCCATAATGAGTCTATCCTTGCTCAGGGACGAGCAAGAGGTAAGCTTGGGGGAGTTTGTTGACGGTCCTTAAGTACCAAATATAGTTATTAAATAAATAAAGAAAAGGATCCAAATGCAACCAACACCTAGACTTAGGGTTTTATCTGACAGAATTCCACAAGTTTTGGTGTTTGTCTGTTTCTGCAGGGGGTTATCAGAAAATACGGAGAAAAGGCCCACACGTCGGGTTTACATAGAGATAATAACGTGTTCACCGATTTTCTATCATCTAGAAGACTCCAGAAGCCACGAGATCGAACGGGAGGCCGAACGGGCCCGGAGGCAGGGCACCCGCCCTGCCCCCTAGGGCGGCCGCCCTGGCCTGAGAGCCAATCAGGCTCTGTCTCACGGATTATGCTCCACCGACCTAAGGGATCAAGAAAAACCGTGCGATTAATGTCGGTTTGATCCGACGGCCCACGTTCACTTGAGGGGGCTATATAAGCAGGACCCCTGGCCCCTGGAGGAGGCACTCCCTCATTCTCATTCTTCAAACCCTAATCTCAGGAGGAGAGTCTCTGATCAAGCCCTAGAGCCACCACATCAACTAGATCTCTAGTATAGCATAGCTACATAGGATTAGAACTAGAAGGAGTCAATCTTCGATTGGTTTCCGGATCTGTCAAGAGGATTCTTGGTAATTCCTCTACTGTTCTTCATTGTTCATCTTTGTTCTTCAATATTATGAATACAACTTTGTTCTATTTGAATATATTGATTATGACTATGCTCTACTTGTTTATGTTTGCGATTATATTGTTCTTAGTTTATCGTAGTTATACGCTTGGCTTAGTTAGATTGGAATTATATACATGTTTAGGATCGTATAGCGTTTATCCATCGAATCCATGGGTAAATGATAAATATTGTGTAGGCGTGGTGCTTAGACCATATTTATCTACGATTGCACCTTATATGCCGGATCGTGGGGTGGTCCGCGATGGTGACAGCTTCGTTGGTTCTTATATAGTCCCCCTCCCGTGTGTAAGGCAGGCAGAGCAACATTATTACGGGGGAGTGATTGCTATGTTTCTCATCTTCCTTGATAATATCACTATGCATGGGCGTAGTCCTTTCTCGCAATGATTGCCAAGTGTACTTGCACTAACTATGATATGCTAGACTTTATAGTTAAGAATAACTTAGGAAATATCCTTGTAGTTCGTCCTAATACCATGCTAATGACTTGCTAGAATATCTGTTGAGGTGCTTATCATTATTATATGTGGCTAGCTGATCAGAATAATTATCTTTGTCACCATTCATACTTTATCTATATTTTATGTGACACTTACCCCTGTATGCAAGAGATAGATGAATGCTCTCACTTATACATGCAATGATTGATACTCATTCCTATATTCCATTCTATAATCAACATTGATGTTAGTAATCCCTTCCCAGTGGTAAAAATATAAATAACGATACCTGGAATACTTCCCGGTTAAAATGCTACATCGGTATTAATCTGTGCGCTTGCAGATCTTATTTATTATTTATTTAGAAGAGCAGTTGCATATTTCAGTACCGCGTCTCTCATGTCATGCTGGGGATGACAACTTGGCTTAAGTGGCATGAGGGATAGGTTCGGCATTTTTGGCGCCGTTATCAGAATTAGAAAACTAAGTCTACTTTTGGTAATGACGTTAAGAATGCCCAACAGCGGCCTCTTTCGCATTGCTGCCATGGCTTAGGCTGGCCCATCAGAGCTGGTGGTGAAGGATGCGGAGGAGCAGGCGCCGTGGCCGTGGACGTCGAGGAGAGGGTGGACACCCTCATCAAGCAGCTTGAGGACGCCAATCGCCGTGGCGTTCGTACGTTCTCCATTCTTCCTCTTATTTCTAGTTTCTTTTGTGTTTTTGTATGATGGGGTTTTTTCATCAAAGGTGACAGCAAAGCTAGAGCATCTCCGTGTGGCAGTGGACGCTTTCCTCGACTTCCTAGGGGTTGCGCCAAGTGCCTGGGAGGAGCGCCTCTAGAACGTGCGCCGCCGTGTCCTCAACGCCATCGAGAGCGGTGTCCATCATGGCACTAGGGTTGCCATGGCCATGGCGGAGGTGTTGGTGGAGGCGGACCTCACCGGAGTCAATGGCTTCCCTACGGGGGAGGAGCTGCGCTATCACAAGGACCTGGTAGTGCGCTATGGCCTGACGAAGGAGGCGGTGGCCGTCCATGTCCCTGCTGCGCAGGTGCTAGCGAGGCTCCCCCTCATTAGTGTTTTTTTTGTGTTTTGCTTTGCTTGTGGCGCATCGATGCCTTTGATTTTGTAATGTACCTTTTGTGATGTGAATTAATTAGTGTTTAGTTTTATCCCTTTTGTTTACATTTTTGGGTTAGCATGTGGTTAGTATAAAACGTCGCCTGAGCATCACTAGCGGCGAGTTTGGCGGCGTTCCCTGCGAGGAAGGAACTGCTCCTAGGTGTGCATAGCATATTAGGGTCGATGTGACTACTACCACTGTCGTGTCCTAATACAGGGTCAGTGTCCCTTAATGCCAACCATGAAAGGGACATCCACCAGCCGAACTTTTTTACCCTTGGGCACTTCCAGACTCTGGGCAATGGCCCAGGTAGATGTCGTACCTGTACATGGGCCTCGATGGGCCTTTGAAATGAGAAAGTAGTTATGCGTATGAATTTGGGCCTCCAAAAATCTTCTCCCGTGCATCGATCCGGTCAGGAGGCCCAATGCATTCCCCTCGCACTTCTTCTTCGCAAACGAGGGGTTGGATAGTGGTACATCATCCTTCTTGCCTAGGGTTGAAACATGGTGCCTGTTTGAGTAGCTAATGGGTTTTTTAGTTCAAGCGGGGCCCCGGTTCCCATTTGATAGGGATCCAATAGAGGTAGCTAGTGACCGGCCCAAAACTCTTGATGACTGGTTCAGCAGGGTAACCAAGGTTGTTCGATCATCCCCGGCGGCTCATTGCCTTTTTTTGATAAAATACCCTAGACTAGTGTTCATCAAGACTCAAATATGGATCGAAGAGTCCAATATGGTGCTCGGTGCAACCAGGTACTGGCCGCTAGTGTGCCACTCCTCATTCTATCCCTTACTCTTTTGGCTTGGAGCGACTGTCGAAACCCCTCCGCAGGGCCAACCTACAAACTCCAGAGCCGGATTTGGACCGTGTGCAAATGATGCAGCATGATGCATGTATGGCCATGATGCATATGATGACTTTGTATATACAACATTGCAAGGGATATGAAGAACAACTTAAAGGAAGATTTTTAAGAGCAGCTTAATAGCAGTATTAATATTGAAAACAACGGAAGGTGGGCTCGATGATCATTTTACCAACTTCTGTCTAGGGACCTAGTTGTTCCCTTTATGGCCATGAAAGCTCGTGGCCGTCAAAGCGATCAACGAAGTCATCATTTCACGGCTCATCATCGAGGAGGTAGTTACTGATGCACAAAAAACATTGCATCTCTCAAAGCCTGGTGAAGCTAGTGTCACCTTTGTCATTGTTGTCGTTGTTAGAGTCAAGGAAGTCAGAGTTGGAGCTTGTCTCAGCCAATGCTAGGACGTCGGCGATAGAGCACATGAGCTATTGAGGTAGATCCTCTGGTACCTCTCCTGCCTCTAGATTGAGATGATAGATGCTTGTTGATGATTTACGAACCTTCTTGTTGTGGCAGGGCTAGCCAACTCGTGGCACACTGGGGTAGCTGAACTTGTCGGGCCATGTGCCCTTCAATTCGTTAGAGCGGAATCATAGGTTGGCCACCGGCTCAAAGAAGCTGGCAGGCTCACCGATCAATGGAAGGAGGTTGAGGTCGTAGCCCTCCCCGACAACAACGAACTCAAGGCTCCCAAACTAGATGTGGGAGCCTGGAGCAAAGTTGATGTCATTTCCGGCCATCGGAAACTTGGTGGAGTAGAACATCACGCGCAGAGCTCCCCTACCTGGCGCGCCAACTATTGTTCTAGAACGGGTGGGTGTCTAGAGACGAGACAAGTGAATGATGCTACGCGTCGGAGCCTCTGATGGTGTGCAAGGCAGACACAAGGTTTATACTGGTTTGGGCTAAATATCCCTACTTCCAGTGCTTGCTGCTGCTCATGTTGCTTTGCACTGAAGTGCTTGTAGTAGGGGGATACAAGCTGGTCGAGAGAGGGATAGCTCCAAGGTCTCTATGTGTGGGTGTGTTCGAGTGTTTGAGTGTGTGCTTAGTACATTGCCTTGTTGGGTGTTGTCGAACCTATTTTGTTGAGGGTCCCTCCCTCCCCTTTTATAGTATGCAAAGGAAGGGGTCGGGTTACAGTATCTAGATATACGAAAATAGAAAGAAAAGGCCCTAAGGTGCTCCCTATTCCTAGCTTTCCTCTCAGTTCATGCATTTGCACAGTCATCGTCGTGGTGGTGGCATGAAGATTTCGTGGCCCTGAAGCTGGGCCAACGAAAAGGTGGATGGCCTAGATGGCCGTTGCTCCCTGTCCCATTGAGCTAGACATGGTAGGGTGCAGCGTAGCGTAGCTTCTCCATGTTACTACCATGGGGTGGTGAGAAAGAACCGTGGAAGCCTAGATCGGATTATGAATCAGGTGTTATAAGTTCCAAGGCAATCCTGCACAATGCAGTGAGCTCTTGTTCCTTAGCAGGAAAAGGTGGGGGCCCGTGCATGCCCGTGGTAGTGTGTTACAGAAAGGGGGTCGAGCGAAGTAGTAGTTGTGCAAAGGGGTTGAGCGCCTTGATGACGTCACAGGGCTCAGGCATCTAGAGGAATGCTAGGGGGCTCGAGCGTTGGTCCTTTGGCTTTGGTTTTGAGCGGAGTAAGGCCTGGGCCGGCTGTGATAGGCCGTGGGCTGTAATATTTGTCTTGATGGGTGGTTTTATGATGAAAATGGGGTACCTTATTTTGCTGGTACCCGACAATAGGATCTAGTCTTATGAATAGAAATAGTGAGATAGAGAGTGAGGGAAGAGTTTGGAGGAGGTGCTGGCCTATCGGTGCTCCCTCTACGGCCTGTACTTCAGCGGATTCAAGTTCTTCAAGATTTCTCTAGTAATCAACTTCTGTTCCAAGCTTACTATTGTTTATATTTATTATTCCATCTTGTTTGCGACTCTTTTGAGTGCTTTATTCCTATTTTAGATGGAGCAGAGTATTAATCTTAAGTGTAGACATGGTTCTTAGGCTTAGGTTTAATCGTGAATGCCCCCTGTTAGCTAAAAGGTGGCAGATCGCGTAGGTGACAGCTACATTGAGTCCCTTGTAGTCCATCTCCCGTTAATAGGATTGGTAGGCCAAATTGTGCTCATAGGGAAGAAACTCTAATTTTGTTCCTTGGGAGACATCGCCCTAGTTGGATATAAAAGACAGAAGTAGAGGACCCTTAGTTATCCTCTCTACACTCTTATTTATCCTAACCTTGTTGCTACTCTTAGTTATCACAACCCCTAACCCAGTTATTATCCTTTTGTTGAGTTAGATCATAGTTAGTCTCACACATTTCCTTGTGGATATGATATTTAAAATCTCTGGGTGAAAGCTACAACGGTATTCGTGCGCTTGCGGATCATTCCTTGTGATTATTCTGTATGCGTTAAAAAATACCAACAAGCTTTCTAGCGCTGTTGGCGGGGAAACGGTTGCTAAATTAACTACGAGCCTAGCTTAACATTTTATCTTTTACTTTTTCTTTTATTTTCCTTTTTCATTTAGCATGAATTCCACTCCTATCTGTCAATATGCTGAACCCACAAGCACAAGCTTAAAGCCACTAGAATCTATAGAGCCTATCCTAAAACCTAGCTTTGAGATGAGCCCGTCTTTTATACAATTGATTCGGGATAATTCCTTCTCAGGAGAAGGCGATGAAAATCCATGCTCACACCTATGGGAGTTTTTGCAAATCTGTGGATGCTTGCGTATCACTAGCATGTCAGACAGTACCTTAAAATGGAAGTTATTTCTGTTCTCTTTGATGGGAATAGCTAAACATTGGTACAATCGAACCGTAGGAAGTATGCAAGAGGATTGGGAAACATTGTGCTCAAAATTTTGTTTATATTTCTTTCCTATCTCTAAAGTAGTTAGCCTTTGAAAAGAGGTTATAACTTTTAGGCAACTAGAAGAAGAATCTTTTGACAAATCATGGAATCATTTTAATGAACTTATCGATACTGGCCTGGACCTTTCTATTCCAGACCCAATACTCCTTCAACATTTTTACGTGGGTCTTAGCAAGGATTCTAGGGAATCCCTTGATTTATCCTCTGGAGGAGGTTTCCTTCATTTGCCCATAAGTGAAGCAAGGGCCATGATCAAAAAGATTAGTCAAGCCACTTATTGGACTAGCTTTCATGATGAGCTCTTCGAGGAAGAGGAGGAATCATCTCCTGAACTAGAAGAGGAAGTTTTGATAGTTAAATCACAACCACTCTAATCCTAAGATTTAGGCGTCAATCCTAAACTATCAAAACCTCATATTGATGTTGATAGTTTAGACTTCTAGTTTTGCAAGATGCTTGTGAATCAATATAAATCAGAACTTCTTAGAAAGGCATCTTGGAAAAAGTGTCCTCAACTTCCTTTCCCTCCCAAAGGACATTAGGAGGAATGTAAGGATGGCATGTCTAGTAATGCCATAGAAAATGAGCCAAGCCATTTAGAAGCCAATCCTATCTTCTCCCCTTCTATGCCCACACTAGATGACCTATCTAAACCTATCTTTGACCCCGATGATCCCCCTATGCTCTCTTTTCCAAGTTTGACAATGACCCTAGAAATCCACGAACACAACCAAAGCATAGGAGTCATGAAGACTAGACAGACGACCAAGAGTGGCCACGACAATGGCAGGAATGCATGGAACCTATGAAGAACATATATGCCATTATTAAGGAATGGATGGACGAGGATGATGCCTTATTGTTGGCATCCGAACATGGCCTAGATTCAAATGGTGGCTTAAATCAATCTCCTTAATAAACACAACTCATCTAAGTTTGGAGGAAGCCTTAAATGAGACCAAACCTATAAACTATATCATCGATGAGTATGGAAGTTATATCATAAACACCTCATTGAATCCATGCTCATATGATAAATATCCTGAATTAATTGGTCACTCCAACATTGCCACACATGAGATCTTCAGCCCCCTCATTCTACCTATTCCTAAAAATTTTGAAAGGGTGGTTGTAGATGCATATGTTTATCATAAATATTGTAGATCTTGCTGTAAGAATCTTGAGATATGTATACAAAGGATGGTGATGAAGTGGGAACCACTTCACCAATTAGAAGCAATTCAGAGGTTCCCCAAGAATGAACTTGTGTCCTAAAGCGAGCACCTTAAAGTGATAGCATGAGGTTTCATTTTTTGCCTTTGTGAAGTGAGTATAGAAATATAGTTGCAAAAATATTCCTTTTGGTATTTTTGTCACTAACCATTGTAGAATTAAAGGAAAAAGGATGAACGATGATGACACAAGATATGCAACATTTAATCCATCCAAACTTGACTTTGCTCTACAAAATTCAAGCTTGGGGGAATGGGCTTCTCTAAAAAATCTTAAATTGTTGCTAATTTTGGTTGTCTATCTTGAACCCATGCTCAAATTTCTAATAACAAACATGCTCTTTCATCTCCAATTAAATAGTTCTCTATAGTGCTTTCATGTTACCTTTGTTTGTCATAGTATATTTTGGTTTGGAAGTACTCGACATACTTTCAAAGGTCTTTTGAATTAAGCGAGGTGCTTAGGTTAAAATGCCTTCCTTAATCAAAATTAGACATGGAGTCTAGTTTGGTTATTGAACTAAAAATTGTTGTGGTAGATATTGGATATTTTGTGGGACTAACCCCTGCAGGAAATTCTAAAATCAATTTGAGTAAGTCAAGGATGAAGAAAGGCACATTACAAGCTCCAATAACTATGCCCAAGAAGACACATCATTCGTCAAAGAGCAGAAGGATGAGAAAGAAAGAGTACAAAATGTGAGACAAGATGCTCATGAATAACTCAAGATCCAAGGAAGGAAAGGACCATCAGAAATCATCTATCCTTCTTCACATGGTGTCATCACACCCCAATGATGAAGGTAACATTTAAGGTAAGTGGTCATCGTTTTCCTCTTGATTTTGGTATGCACACAAATAATAAACAAACATGTTTGAGTTATAATTTTGCTTAATCCAATCCAATTAACTCAACATGTCTTGTTCCTTAAGATGTTCATAACACCACTCTTTCATGTTCATAGTCTTAACTAATTGAATTGACAAGTACACATCTTACTTTTGGAAGTTGAAAGTCATAAGCATGTAAAGATTAACATATTATATAGAGATAGACAATCCTTCCATTGGTTAAGCGATTCAACCGTTTTGGCCAAATGAACTTAAATGCTACATTCATGCTCAATCCTCTGATCTTATCACTCATGTTACAATCAAATAAAACACACAACATCAATTTCATCTTGTTCTATGTGCCCAAGGTTATAGAAGAATAGACAATTTTGGTTCTATTGGTGTTTTCCCACTAGCAGAGCCCGTGCACTTGATCTCTGCCTTGTCTTTGTAAGTAGGACACACTTCGAGCAAAGTGTGGAGGGGTTTCTCAACTCCTCATAATTTCTACAAGTAGAAGTTCTAAACCTATGAACATGCACACTGGGCCAGCTTCCACTACTAATGCTTTACTTCAACCGGCTGGATAAGCAAGGAACATGAGTGACACCTTCCTTAGAATCACCATCTCAAAGAGGCGCAACCATCAAGGTCTCCATCTCCCAAACCAACAAATGCAACCGAAGAATAAACGAGATTGGAGAAAAGTCCTATCCGGAGGACTTAAAAATCCGAACCCTCGCTGAAAGGTAACATTCGGTAGTTATTAATATTTACTTTTAGTATTGCATGCATTATTTTTCTCTTTAGCATATTTACTTTTCTACATCACATTGCATATGAAAAAAAGGAAATAAAAGTTTTGTTATTCATTTCATTATTACACCATATAAATCCTATGCTCCATATGAATAGATCTACGGTGTGTAAACATTCGTGGGAATATTCATTGTGGTGGCATAAAATTGAAAATATCATGCATACATAATTTTCTTCTGCATTATAAAAATAGAAGATCCAAAAAGATAATAGAAAGACCTCCTGCTAAAGCCTTGACAACTGAGAAATCTATCTACACTCTCATGGAAAATGAATCCTCGAATGGCTAACCGCTAACCCCTTATCCTAATCCATGCCATGAGTTTTTGGTGTTCTTGTTGTAGTATTTTGTAGGATGGAGCTTTTGATCAAGAGCAAGTTACTCGGCTGTAGACATCTCACTCTACTCGTAGATGAGATAGAATCACTGACAACAATGCTCTGAGAAAGATCACTTCAACATTTGACCATGACAACATCCAGCTTGGGGGAGGAGCATCCCCCATATATCTAGCTGAGTATTTCTTTTCCTCTTAGTTTTACTATTTTTAGAGTTTGCTATATCTATTAAGAAATAAAAAATACATAACAAATAAAATAAAATAAAAATTTATCTTAGGTAACTATATAAATTAGTAAGGTGCGATCTAGAATAATAAAAGGTGTGTCTAGTTTTATTTTTAGGAGTTGAATAAATAAGAAAACTAAGAGAAATCTCTTAGATGGAAATGATGAATAGTTTCTCTGTCGTAATTGTAACACCCTAAAATTTGAAGAGAAGAAAAATAGGGAA
Source organism: Saccharum spontaneum (assembly GCA_022457205.1). Taxonomy (NCBI): domain Eukaryota; kingdom Viridiplantae; phylum Streptophyta; class Magnoliopsida; order Poales; family Poaceae; genus Saccharum; species Saccharum spontaneum. Next base: position 20,728,880 of record CM039618.1, on the reverse strand, counting down.
AATGTGATTTTTATATTTATTTTTGTGAAGCATGCAACTTTAGAATAAGAATAATTTTATAAACTTAAAATCAAATATAAGGGTAGAAACATGATTGAGCATTCATGCTGCTGCATTTGGAGTTTTGTATTGAGTGGTTTAAATCAAATTCAAATTTGATTTGAAAATCATTTGAAAAATGGATTTGAAAAAAAATTGGAGAAAAAAAAGAAAGTTTGTTCCTTTCGGTTTTTGGCCCAGCGCTCGTCTCGGCCTGCTAGCGGCGGCCTGCTTCTTTTCCCCCCAGCGCGCGGCCCACCTCCTCCTCCCGATCGCCCGCGTGGGCCGAGCCGCGGTTGCCGGCCCAGAACGCGCACGCGCTTTCCTTCTCCCGTTCCAGTCGCTGACGACGCGGGCCCACGCGTCAGTCGCGTCCCCTTCCCCAAGTCGCCAGCTTCGGTGCTTTCCATGTTCACCGATCCGAATCCACCGTCGAATCCCTCCCTTTCCTTTCTTGGAGCCCCCTCCGGACTATAAAAACGGAGCCGTCGCCCCTCCCCGCTCCACATCCAACCCTAAACCGCAGCTACATCGCCTCGGGGTGGCTACACCCGAAGCACCGCCTCCACCGTCCGCCCCTTCGAGCCGTGCGAGCTCATTGCTTCATCTCCGGCCACGAGTTTGCCCTAGGTAAGATCGCGTTGGAGTTATCTACCTACCGGTACTCTTGTTTCGCGATTTCGTGTACCGTGGCGAGTTTTGGCATGATCCGGCCATGGCGCCGCCACGGAGGGTCGCCGTCGGGCCCTATTCCGGCTGGAGCGCCGCCCGTCCCCTCCCCCGATCGATCTGGTCCGTCCGTTTTGAATCGGACGGCTCGTATTTGTAGATAACGGTTCGGCTGGTAATTTTGTTAAAGAGCCCCTGGGGTTTTCAAATATCTAACCCGCAATCCAAAGCGTAAACCGGGAAAATACGTTTTGATTAAATAAAAACGTAATTCGATTTGGAAAAAGAAAAATACGCTTTCTCATATTCACAGTTTTGCCACTCAGTTTGTTTTAGCTGTAAAATCTTCGTTTTAACTCCGATTTGATCCATTCAAATTGCGTTAGATTCATATTTGCGAGCTCTATCTAATGATACAACTGTACAGTAGGTTTGGATTAATTTATTTTCGAGTTTTAATTAAAGTATTTATTTTTCTATAGGAAATCTTTGGAAATTCATAACTTTGTCGTTTTAGCTCCGTTTTTCGTGATCTTCGCGTCTGTGTGATCCTAGCGAGTTGTAGATTCGTTTTAAAGACTTTTTATCTTATTTTCTTACTGTTGGTGTATTGTTCTAATTATAGCCTTGTTTGTCTATGCATGATTGCCTCTGGATGTGTGTTGTTGATAATGGTTGATCGAGTATAGACGGTGAGCAATTCGTTGGAGATCAAGAGCCTTACTACGAGCAAGATCTTCAGGACCAGTTTGAGCAAGGCAAGTATAGCATGGGATTATCCTTGTTGTCCTATTCACCTTATGCAATTAATATCATTATGCATTTATTCCTTGTTAAGGATGACTTAGCGATTGATCCTATACCTTGGTACCCATTATGATGCATTGATTAGTATGGCTAGTGCTCAAACATGGACTATGATCATGTAAATTGATTAGAGGAATATGCAATAAACATTAAAATATGGTTTTGATTATTGTTTAAAGGGGATTAGAGCATGTGTGTTACTTTTGATGCTCTAATTGCTCTCCATAAGGACTCATCTATAAGCGACAATCCGGGATTTACAGTACAACTGTGGGGGCTATATGGCTCTGGCTTTAGTCATATAGAAGAACCTTTTCTAGCTTGTTAGAGGTAACCTTTTTGGCGTAAGAATGGCTTGATGAATCAGGTATAGTGCGGCCTCTGTCCTTATGTGTATAGGCTGCGGGTTATTGTGCCATTTGGAAGGGGGGCTCTACATCTGTTTGCCGAGTGAATCTAATGGCCCTAACTTGTTAGACGAACCTTCGAAAGACTTCATAGTGTTTACCCTGCCTGCTCACCTTGGTAGTGTTTTGGGAGTAATTAACCCGGGCATTTGGGTAACACGACTCACAGTGAAAGTGTACAACCTCTGCAGAGTGTAGAACTGTTATAACAGCCGTGCTCACGATCACGAGTGGCCTTGGACCCTTATGGAATAGTTGAATAATTGTTTATGTTTATGTTTTTGCTATTCATTAATCATTTCACATGGATCATATGTTTATTGTTTACATTGAGACCTTTTGATGCCATTGATATGCTAAAATCATGTTAACTAAAAGCTACATGCTGATAAACCAATGATTATGCCTTTTTGAGCCTCATGAACCCCATGTTACACTTGTTGAGTACGAGATGTACTTACGCTTGTTTATTTCTCTTATTTGGATAAAAATCCCGGATGGGTAACAGATGGAGGTAATAGCGACTACTACGCCTACTTCCCTGAGGATTACTAGTCTTGCTGTCAACCAGTCAATGTACCTGTGACTGGAGCTACCACGAGAGATTTTTATTTATACTTCCGCTACATTTGTGTTAAGACTAAGTGTTTAAATATCGTGATGTAATAACACTTGCCATGATACTTCTGTTATAATTTGTGAACTTATGTGTGATTGATCTCTGGGCGCACATAAGGGTAAGCATTCCATTTGGTCGATAAATGGGTGTGACAAATTGGTATCAGAGCCAGGTTGACTGTAGGACGCAAGCCTAGCTAGCAATGGTCGATTTAGTGTCATCTTTACACTATTTTTATGCTCACTATCTTGCTCTTGTTATTTGATAAATTTTTATGCTTCTTATGTCTCATTCTATTACGAAATTTTGCCTCTATTCTAACTTCATCTAAAAATTCTGTAGATGGCCCGTGACCGTAAGACTGCCCGCATCAGCTCTGGAGGATACTACCCACCTCGTGCCCTGCATGCAACTGAAGAGCCACAAGAGCCAGAACCTCAGGAACAGGAGCAGACCCCTGTAGCACCAGTCCAAGCACCAGCACCTCCCCAGGAAGAGTCTGAGCCTGAAGAAGATCCAGAAATCGTCGAGATTGAAGATGGTGAGGAGGAAGCTAATGGAGGAGTACAACCCCCGTCTCCACCACATGAAGCTCCTGAAGATATGCCACCTCCTCCAATGGGGTGGACTGTGAGGATCTACCACAGGAATGGAGGGGATGCTGTCTCTCATATTCGCCTAGTGGGGATGCTCACTGCTTACTTCGCTGATTGGCATCCAGCCGTGGAGTACGTCTGCTGGGAGTACACTCATCCACTAGAGAGCACGTACTGGAAGGCAAGGGCAAGCATCTTTGCACACAAGCAAGACAAGGGGGCATATCAGCTGGACAGGATGTTCTCTCATGTGGGACATCGAGCTACTATAGAGGATAGCATTGAAGATGCTGCTTTTGAAGCATGTATGGGTCTCCGCTATCTTCGCTTTAACCTTATGAAGCATGACATTCATCGCTTCCTTCCTCGTGCACACCCCGAGCTTGGATGGGCTATGACAGATCCAGTGCAGCTAGAGCCACTACCTCGGGTGATGGTGAACTTTGTCTATGATATGATGGACAGGAAGCTGCAGCTAGAAGAGATGGTGAGGGCACAAGGGAAGACTATCAAAAGGTGCCAAGCAACCATTGATGAACTCCGAGCAAACCAAGGCATGCCCAAGATTTACGAGACATTAGAGCATGAGCCACTTCCTTAGGAAGTAGGAGTCCTTTATGTAATAAGAACGTTCTTAGTAACGTCAGTTGAGTCAGTCGAGTCTATCGTGTGGTTTGAACCTTGGTGTGCTAGTTGCTTTATTATTATGCTTATGTGTGAGTTAGATCTTTGTTTGAGTGTCTGGACTTGTAGGCATGTCTACAAGTTCCATTATTAAGAATAATAAGTTTAATAGTCAAGGAATAATAGTTGGGTTTGATACTATCTCGTCTCTGTCCTTGCTGTTTTCTGGAGCAGTTGTACTGTACAGTTGTACTGTACATTGGTGGGAGTCATATGAGTATGGTCGTCCTGCTAATGCTCCTGCAGTCACCTGGCAGGAGTTTAGAGAGAACTTCAGAGCTTACCATATACCTGAAGGGATGATAGAATTGAAGGCGGAGGAATTCAGGAACCTGACCCAAGGGTCAATGACTGTAGCTGAGTACCGTGACAAGTTTGCTCAATTGTCACGATATGCTCCACATGAGGTGGCCAATGACAATGATAAGCAGCGCCGCTTCTTGAAGGGATTATACGATGGACTACAGTTGCAGTTGATGTCCAATACCTACCCTAACTTTCAGACGCTTGTGAACCGCGCTATCGTGGTGGATAACAAGCGCAAAGAGATGGATGCTAAGAGGAAGAGGTTACAGGGACAAGCCTCCAATAGCAACACCCGTCCACGCACTGGCTTTCAACAGAATACTCAGCAGAGACCTCCTTCTGGACAGTGGAATCGTGGTCAGGCCCCATTCCGTGGACAGTTCCCTCAACGTCCCCCATTTCAGCCACAGAGTAGCAACCAACGTCCACCACAGCAGAATGGGAATCAAGTGCAGCGTCAGGGTCCTTCCAACAACACTCCTACAAAGACCAGTGCTCCCAATACTCCCAATAGGTGTTTCCGTTGTGGAAAAGAAGGTCACTTGTCTTACAACTGCCCGGAGAAGCCTAACCAGCAGACTCCCCAGAGATAGAGCAGCCACCAGAAGCCCGCACTTAACTCGGGAAGGGTGAATCATTTGTCCCAGGAAACTGCAGTGGAGGAGCCAGAAGTTATGGTTGGTACGTTCGATGTCCACTCTACTCCCGCCACTGTTCTTTTTTATTCTGGAGCATCACATTCTTTCATATCACAATCATTTGTTAGAATACATAGAATCCATTTGTGTGCCATGAAGAACCCTATCTTAGTAAACTCACCTGGTGGAAGCATGCCAGCATCTTATCGCTGTCTTCCCATTAGTCTCAACTTAAGGGGGGTAGAGTTTACAGTTAGCCCTATAGTATTGAGGACAGCTGGGATTGATCTTATATTGGGAATGGATTGGATGATGCAACAACAAGCAGAGATTCAATGTAAGGACAAATCAGTTGTGCTGACAACACCAAAGGGGGATAGGATCAGGGTTGAAGTCAAAGTGCAAAAACAAGAGACCGCTGCAGTGAACCAGCTCAATGATGGTGCCAATCAGGAGGATCCAGTTGTGGAGGAGTTCCCAGATGTGTTTCCGGAGGAATTGCCAGGTATGCCACCAGACCGTCACATTGAATTTATTATTGAATTATTACCTGGAACTGCACCTATAGCTAAGCGTCCATATAGAATGGGAGTAAATGAATTAGAAGAACTTAAGAAACAAATTAAGGAGTTGCAGGATAAGGGTTTTATTCGTCCTAGTTCTTCACCATGGGGTGCACCAGTGATTTTTGTGGATAAGAAAGATGGAACTCAGAGGATGTGTGTAGATTATCGGTCTCTTAATGAGGTTACTATTAAGAACAAGTACCCATTGCCTAGAATTGATGACCTGTTTGATCAGTTGAGAGGAGCTTGTGTATTCTCTAAGATTGATCTTCGCTCTGGATATCATCAATTGAAGATTCGTGCCAGGGATATACCCAAGACAGCATTTACCACACGTTATGGGTTATATGAGTATACAGTGATGTCCTTTGGTTTGACTAATGCTCCTGCATACTTCATGTATTTAATGAATAAAGTGTTCATGGAATATCTGGACAAGTTTGTAGTGGTATTCATTGATGATATACTAGTGTTTTCCAAGACGGAGGAAGAACATGCTGAACATTTGAGGTTGGTCTTGCAGAAACTCAGAGAACACCAACTATATGCAAAAAGGAGTAAATGTGAGTTTTGGCTGAAGGAAGTTTCTTTTCTGGGTCACATCGTTTCAAATGGAGGGATATCAGTAGATCCTGGCAAGGTGAAAGATGTATTGAACTGGAAACCACCTATCAATGCAAGTGAGATCCGTAGCTTTTTGGGATTGGCTGGTTATTATAGGAGATTTATAGAGGGATTCTCCAAGCTTGCAAAACCAATGACTGCATTGTTGGAGAAGAATGCCAAGTTCGTGTGGTCCGAGAAGTGTCAGGCTAATTTTGAGGAATTAAAGAAAAGATTGACTACAACACCCGTCTTAGTTTTGCCAGATCTGAATAAACCTTTCTCTATCTATTGTGATGCATCTCGATTGGGATTGGGATGTGTTCTGATGCAAGAAGGTAGAGTTGTGGCATATGCATCGAGGCAGTTAAGGAAGCATGAGTTAAATTACCCTACTCATGATTTGGAATTAGCTGCAGTAGTTCATGCATTAAAGATATGGAGACATTATTTGATTGGACACAAGAGTGATATATACACTGATCACAAGAGTCTCAAGTATATCTTCACTCAAACGGATCTGAACTTGAGGCAGCGTAGATGGTTGGAGTTGATAAAAGACTATGATCTAGAAGTGCACTATCATCCCGGAAAGGCCAACGTTGTTGCTGATGCTCTTAGTAGGAAGAGTTATGCAAATGAAATACAAGTAATGCCTATGCCAAAGGAATTGTGTGCTGAGTGTAAGCATCTGAATTTGGGATTTACTACTAATGCAGTGGAACTAGTATTAGAGCCTACTCTGGAGCAAGAAATCCGTAAAGGTCAGCAGAAGGATGAAAAGTTGAGAGAGATAGCTGAAAACATAGCGAAAGGAAAATCTCTAGGATTTCGTAAGGATGAAAATGGTACGCTATGGTTTGGGAAAAGGTTGTGTGTGCCCGAAGATAAGGATATCCGAATGGCAATTCTGCGTGAAGCTCATGAGTCAGCTTATTCCATACATCCGGGGAGTACTAAGATGTACTTAGATCTGAAAGAGAAGTATTGGTGGTATGGTTTAAAGAGAGACGTAGCTGAGTATGTTGCCTTGTGTGACACTTGTCAAAGGGTGAAAGCGGAACATCAGAGACCTGCAGGATTGTTACAACCTATGCAGATACCCGAGTGGAAATGGGAAGAGGTCGGTATGGACTTTATAGTTGGGTTACCACGGACTCAAAGAGGATATGATTCAATTTGGGTGATAGTGGATCGTCTGACTAAGGTTGCTCATTTTCTGCCTGTGAAGACTACATATAGCAGTGCGAAACTGGCAGAGTTGTATATGGAAAGAATAGTGAGTTTACATGGAGTTCCTAAGAAGATTGTGTCTGATCGAGGTACTCAGTTTACATCTCATTATTGGCAAAAGATACATGAATCATTGGGGACCAAACTAAATTTTAGTACAGCTTATCATCCTCAGACAGATGGTCTAACCGAGAGAATTAATCAGATATTGGAAGATATGTTGAGAGCTTGTGCTCTACAATATGGTACTAGCTGGGATAAGAGTTTGCCATACGCAGAGTTCTCTTATAACAATAGTTATCAGAAGAGTCTTCAAATGGCACCGTTTGAGGCTCTGTATGGACGAAAGTGTAGGACCCCGTTGTTTTGGAATCAGACAGGGGAGAGTCAAGTGTTTGGGCCTGATGTATTAAAGGATGCTGAAAAGAAAGTGAGAATGATTAGAGATAATCTAAAAATAGCCCAGTCCAGACAGAAAAGTTATGCTGATACTCGCAGAAGGGAGTTGACTTTTGAGGTAGGGGATTATGTCTACTTGAAAGTGTCACCCATGAGAAGTGTGAAGAGATTTAACATGAAGGGTAAATTAGCACCAAGATATATTGGACCTTTCAAGATTATAGAGAGACGTGGTGAAGTGGCATATCAATTGGAATTACCCGAGAGTCTGGCAGGTGTACATGATGTGTTCCATGTGTCACAATTGAAGAAATGTTTACGAGTACCAGAAGAACAGATTCCGATAGAGAAACTCACTGTTAAGGAGGATCTTACATATGAGGAGTTTCCGATTAAAATTTTGGAGACTGCGGACAGAGTCACAAGAAGTAGAACAATCAAAATGTGTAAAGTACAGTGGAATCGGTATACCGCAGAAGAGGCTACTTGGGAACGAGAAGAGGATCTGAGAAAAACCTACCCGCAACTGTTTGAGTAAGCACCGGTCGAATCTCGGGGCGAGATTCATTTTAAGGGGGGTAGAATTGTAACACCCTAAAATTTGAAGAAAAGAAAAATAGGGAAAATGTGATTTTTATATTTATTGTTGGTGAAGCATGCAACTATAGAATAAGAATAATTTTATAAATTTAAAAATCAAATATAAGGGTAGAAACATGATTGAGCATTCATGCTGCTGCATTTGGAGTTTTGTATTGAGTGGTTTAAATCAAATTCAAATTTGATTTGAAAATCATTTGAAAAATGGATTTGAAAAATTGGAAAAGAAAAAGAAAAGGAATTTACTTACCGGGCCGTTTTCCTCCCTCAGCCTGAGCTTGGCCTGCTAGCCGCGGCCCAGCTTCTCTCCTCCCCCGCGCGCCGCATTCCTTGGGCCGAGCCCGGCCAGCGGCCTGCTAGCCGTCTCCCACACGCGCGGCCCGCGTCCCGCCTGGTGTCGCTGACGCGTGGGTCCCACCGGTCAGTGACCGTTCTCACCTTCCTTTCTTCTTCTTCCTCCGGCCGACGCCGTTTTCCTCTCTCCCGATCCGATTCGATCCTCGAATCTTCTCCTTTCCTTAGTTGGCGAACCCTCTGGACTATAAAAACGGAGCCCTCGGCCCTCCCCGCTCCACATCCCACCCTTAACCGCAGCCAAAACCGCCTAGGGTTAGCTCGCCGCGAGCTCGAGCTCCACCGTCCGCTCCTCCAAGCCGCACACGTTCCTCTCTTCATCCCCGGCTATATTTTTGCCCTAGGTGAGTTCGCGTTCGAGTTCTCTACCCGCAGGTGTTCTCCGTTCGCGTTTTCGTGCACCGTAGAGCAAGGTGGCGTTTTCCGGCGATGGCGCCGCCGCGCGAGTCGCCGTCGGGCTCTATTCCGGCCGGCGCGCCGCCCTTCTCCTCCCCCGATTGATCTGGACCGTCCGATCTAAAACGGACGGCTCATATTAGAAGATACCGGTTCGCTGGTGTTTTTGTTAAAGAGCCCCTGGATTTTTGTATTATCTAACCCGCAGTCCAAAGCGTAAATCGGGAAAATACGTTTTGATTTAATAAAAACGTAATTCGTTTCGGAAAAAGAAAAATACGCTTTCTCATATTTACAGATTTGCCACTCAGATTGTTTTAGCCGTAGAATCTTCGTTTTAACTCCGATTTGATCCATTCAAATTGCGTTAGATTCATATTTGCGAGCTCTATCTAATGATGTAACTGTACAGTAGGTTTAGATTAATTTATTTTCGAGTTTTAATTAAAGTATTTATTTTTCTATAGGAAATCTTTGGAAATTCATAACTTTGTCGTTTTAGCTCCGTTTTTCGTGATCTTCGCGTCTGTGTGATCCTAGCGAGTTATAGATTTGTTTTAAAGACTTTTTATCTTATTTTCTTACTGTTGGTGTATTGTTCTAATTATAGCCTTGTTTGTCTATGCATGATTGCCTCTGGATGTGTGTTGTTGATAATGGTTGATCGAGTATAGACGGTGAGCAATTCGTTGGAGATCAAGAGCCTTACTACGAGCAAGATCTTCAGGACCAGTTTGAGCAAGGCAAGTATAGCATGGGATTATCCTTGTTGTCCTATCCACCTTATGCAATTAATGTCATTATGCATTTATTCCTTGTTAAGGATGACTTAGCGATTGATCCTATACCTTGCTACCCATTATGATGCATTGATTAGTATGTCTAGTGCTTAAACATGGACTATGATCATGTAAATTGATTAGAGGAATATGCAATAAACATTAAAATATGATTTTGATTATTGTATAAAGGGGATTAGAGCATGTGTGTTGCTTTTGATGCTCTAATTGCTCTCCATAAGGACTCATCTATAAGCGACAATCCGGGATTTACAGTACAACTGTGGGGGCTATATGGCTCTGGCTTTAGTCATATAGAAGGACCTTTTCTAGCTTGTTAGAGGTAACCTTTTTGGCGTAAGAATGGCTTGACGAATCGGGTATAGTGCGGCCTCTGTCCTTATGTGTATAGGCTGCGGGTTATTGTGCCATTTGGAAGGGGGGCTCTACATCTGTTTGCCGAGTGAATCTAATGGCCCTAACTTGTTAGACGAACCTTCGAAAGACTTCATAGTGTTTACCCTGCCTGCTCACCTTGGTAGTGTTTTGGGAGTAATTAACCCGGGCATTTGGGTAACACGACTCACAGTGAAAGTGTACAACCTCTGCAGAGTGTAGAACTGTTATAACAGCCGTGCTCACGGTCACGAGTGGCCTTGGACCCTTATGGAATAGTTGAATAATTGTTTATGTTATGTTTTTGCTATTCATTAATCATTTCACATGGATCATATGTTTATTGTTTACATTGAGACCTTTTTGATGCTATTGATATGCTAAAATCATGTTAACTAAAAGCTACATGCTGATAAACCAATGATTATGCCTTTTTGAGCCTCATGAACCCCATGTTACACTTGTTGAGTACGAGATGTACTTACGCTTGTTTATTCTTCTTATTTGGATAAAAATCCCGGATGGGTAACAGATGGAGGTAATAGCGACTACTACGCCTACTTCCCTGAGGATTACTAGTCTTGCTGTCAACCAGTCAATGTACCTGTGACTAGAGCTACCACGAGAGATTTTTATTTATACTTCCGCTACATTTGTGTTAAGACTAAGTGTTTAAATATCGTGATGTAATAACATTTGCCATGATACTTCTGTTATAATTTGTGAACTTATGTGTGATTGATCTCTGGGCGCACATAAGGGTAAGCATTCCATTTGGTCGAAAAATGGGTGTGACACTAGTTTTCAGGCTTGAATTCTCTTAAGTTTTGTATAAGATTGCTTTGATAGAAGGATTTACTCTGAACTTGAAACTTGTGGGTAGTGTATGCTTGATCTAAGTCTAGGTAATTGACGAATATGATATGAGAAGGTCTGAGATGCTATTTATCATGTTGCTAGTGACACAAGAGTTCTAGAGTTTTACTTTTTGAAAACTTAAAAAATGCTACATGATGAGTTCCTGCATGACAAAGCTTAAATTCCCATTAGAGCCATACATGCTATTTAGGCTAAAAAACTTCCACATATATGCTACTTGCTTTTGCATTGAGTTTTGTCAATCTTTGTTGATACCTTATGAGAGGTTTGTCATGCTCTTAAAATCAAGATCACGTACACACCACCCACATATGCACTACTCCTACACTAGGGGTAGGCATAAAACCATGCCTTCCATCTAGATCTACCCAAAAATGTTTCACTCCTACACTGGGAGTGAACATAAAAAAATTCCATATAGGACATCCACCAAATAAATGCTCCAAGTTCTTGTTATTATCTCTCAAAGTTTTATTGCAGAAAGAGACATGGGGCTATGCAAAAGTTATTCATAAAAAAAGAGTTGAAAAAATGGACAAGTGTCTGAGTTATCTAAAACAATGGGTACTTAGATGCCCGCCTCAAAAAACAACAAAAAAGATGAATAAGATAGCCCCTGTTCTCTAGCAAGTGTTTCAAGTATCAAAAGAGGGATATGTTTTCAAGGAGCAAAGAAGAATTAGGATTAGCCACCACATATTCATCATATATCCACACACATGCATATCTTGATTTGATTGTATCACTTAACTCTCTTTGAATTCATTGTTTGACTTTACAATATATGTATTGCAAGTAGGTTTTAGCTTTCTCCCTACCTATGAACTCCACATAAGCTTTAGTGGTAGATAGAGAAAAAGGCATTACACCTTATTTGCCTAGATGAGGATCCACAAATACCACATATATTAAGAAACTTGAGAGTGTCATACAATGGAATCTCTGAGTTTTATTTTGAAAACTTATAAAAACTCTAGATTAATGGTTGAACAAAGAACTTGAGACATAGTGCTTGACTTGATCGTTCTGTCTTTCAATTGCTCAAGACCCAAGTGAAGGCTAAGAAGCTCCATAGTTGAAAGTAATATGGGTAAGTTTGAAAGTCAGAGTAGTTTATTCTAATCCAAAGGAGAATTTTTGATTGAACACATGTGTACTTTTGAGGTGTGAAAACATTGTAGCAACTCCTGATCCAAGTTTTGCTGAGTTTAGCTTTGCTAAGGGACTAGCAAAGGGTAAGCTTAGGAGAGCTTGTTGATAGTCATTAAACACCAAATATACCCATCAATTATTGCATAACTTGATATGAAATGAATTGCAAAGCATAGTTGTAGGATTTGATTCTAACAAGTTCCACGAGTTTTGGTGCTCTCATTTGTCTTATAGGATTTGTAATTTTTCACAAAATAAAAGTATCTCAAATGATGAATTGGAGTACATCATTGCGAAGAGCTCGTCAAGACGATCGAAATGGACCTATCATTTGTTATATTCGGAGTTTGGGATCAAATTCCACCGTGGCACATGTGGGAAGGCTCTAGAAGGCACTAGAAGACACCACGACGAAGATGGGCCCGAAAGGCCACGAAAGTGTGCTGGGCGGCACCCCCTAGGGCCGGGCGGCACCCCCCGAAGGTCGTTCGCCTCTAGCTTCTGGAAACTTCCTCCACCACCTCCTACAATACATCTAAGTCGTACGTCAAGTCGGTTTGATCGAAGGACTCACGCTCATACCACTAGGCTATAAAAGGAGACTCTTTTGAGTGCTTTATTCCTGTTTCGGACGAAGTAGAGTATTAATCTTAAGTGTAGGCGTGGTGCTTAGGCTTAGGTTGAATCATGAATGCCCCCTGTTAGCCGGAAGGTGGAAGATCGTGTAGGTGACAGCTACGTTGAGTCCCTTGTAGTCCATCTCCCGTTAATAGGATTGGTAGGTAAAATGGTGCTCGTAGGGAAGAAACTCTAATTTTGTTCCTTGGGAGACATCACCCTAGTTGGATATAAATGACAAAAGTAGAGGACCCTTAGTTATCCTCTGTACACTCTTATTTATCCTAACCATGTAACCTTGTTGCTACTCTTAGTTATCACAACCCATAACCCAGTTATCATCCTTTTGTTGAGTTAGATCATAGTTAGTCTCACACGTTTCCCTATGGATGCAATATTTAAAACCTCTAGGTGAAAGCTACAACAATATCCATGCGCTTGTGGATCATTCCTTGTGATTATTCTGTGTGCGTTAAAAAATACCAATAATCATTGTAGCATTTTACCCAAGAGTATTCTAGGGTTGTCGATTTATAATTTTACCACTAGAAAGGTATGACTGTTCTATGCAATGCACTAGTATTGATAATTTATGAATATGCATGAGAGAATGAACCAATATCATATACTCTACTCAAAACAGGGATAAGTCACAAGATAATAATAAAGATATAAATAATAAGTACTTGAACAATCATCATAATGAATAAATAGTAACTCAAAGCACTCTAGTTACGCAATAGGTTAAAGTCCAATTAGAATATTAGAAAGATAATTCCTAGGTAGTCTTACTAACAAGTCGCTGTAGTTTTAATTAACTATATCTGGTGATCATCGCCACAACTATGCTACATAAGGAACATCATCAAGGGAAATTCAAAAACATAGTCCTCCTAACCTTCGCGACTGGGTTCTACCAACACCAATATATATGGGGATGGATTGCAAAGAACTCAATGTAGCTGTCACCTACGCGATCTACCACCTCCCAGCATATAAGGGCATCCGTAGATAAACAAATATCTAAGCACCATGCTCACATAATTTCTCACTCACCCATGGTCCAATAGGGTTGAACATATGCATGGTTTCCATAATCTAGCTATACCAAATATCAAACTAGAACAAACAATGGACATTGCTTTCATGAACATAAATAATATAAAGGTTAATGTTGACATAAACATAGTAGCAATGATACAATCTTAAATAAGAAATAAAGTAAAGTATAGAAGATATACCGAACCACGCTCTTGCCAACGTCGGGAATCCAAGCATTGCTTTATCTCCTTCTAGACCTAATCTAACTTGCCTAAGCTCTAATCTAAAGGAACTCTGAGGAAGTAGGGTTGGATCTAGATGAGTTGATCTTCAACTGAATATCTTGAATGACTTGATGCTTCAGGGGGTGCAGGGGTCCTTATATAGCCCGGTGGGTTGAACGTAAGCCTTTGGATCAAACTAACTTGGACGAAGGGTGGAGATGGATCCTAGGAGGCGGTGGAGAAATACTCTAGAAGCTCATGGAGAAATCCCCCAGGGGGGTCGGGCGGCATGATGGTGGGGCCAGCTAGCCCCACCTGGCAGCTTCTCGTCCTCCCGTTTGTTCCCATGCCTTCTAGTGTCTTCTATAGTCTTCCAGCGTATCCTTCGTCACAATCAAGTTTCGTCTTTTTTCTCAATTAGGTCCCCCTTCCTATGTTTTCTAGAATAACCCTGCGGAAAATAGAGATTCACCAAAACTCATGGAATTTGTCAGTTTAAACCCTAGACCTATGCATATTCTTATACCTTTAACCATTTCTCTTGTTTACTCACATATAAAATGTTGATGTTATCCACTGTCAACAGCGACAGAATTTCATCCCGTTTCACAATAGTTACTAATTCAACTGGGCCCTTAATAGCTCGATGAACACAAAGCATACATATATATAATCATTACATCTATAGTCATGTTCACAAACAAGAGTACTTTTTACAATAATAATGGATGCTACCACAACATCTTTGTCAACTGATGTCCTAACACAAGCAGTATATAGAGCATACTAAAGGTACTGATCCATATAGACTTACATAACGAAATGAAGTATTTGTGCTCCTTATATGTGGCACTTCTGCTTGCAAGGCAAAATAAATATAATTAGTGCATCCTTCGGATTGGTAGCCAATGCACCATGGAACCCCTCTTATTCATCTCTAATCCACAACCTGAACAAAGCAGCAGAATTAATAATATTGAACATACCATTCCTTTAGTTCACAAGCCAAAATTGGCCAATACATACATAGAATGAAAACAACTACCTACCTAAACAAAGGCTGTCGTGATGATGAAATGCAGAAAATACACCTTTACTGCTCTGCTAATGACTCCATGAACAAGGGAACATAAGGAAGGTAGTAAGGCCTATTCATATGGAAACGCTCTCTTGATCTATAAAAGTGGATGACACGGACATAGATGATATGAACCTTTCTATGGTCCATGTCATATGTAATCAATGTTCTATCCTTCCCAACAAAAAAATGAAATTCAATTCTCGGTGAACTGTAATCACTCTATACTCCTCATCACAAACCTCAGAACCAACTTTAATATTCATGCGTCCAAACAGTTCCTCCGTGTCCACAACATGCTTTAAATTCTAGTTATCAGTACCCTAGTCTTCAAGTATCCACACTAAAAGCCAAGACCTATTGCGAAAATCAGCACAGCACACACACAGGTGACCCTAAGCTTGATGGATGGACATTTTAGCACCACCTTTGTTCTCCATGTCTTTCCCTCTATATCCACAGCAACTATCGTAGAGTACTCAACCATGTGCATAAAATCATTAAGAAAAACACTTCTCAATTTTGAACATAGAACAATACTACCCTTGCCCCATTTAGATTCCTTAAAGATCCATGTTGCAGTTTTAGATGAGTAGATCTCCATACCTACGCACGCACCCTCCACCTCAACAAATTCAATCACATGAAAGTGCGAGGATGTTGGTTCAAAACCTAAGCGAGCCTGACCAACAGAACGAATGCTACGCAGCAATACATGCCATTTGTCGATCATCGAATTGCAGACAACATAGCGATGTAATCCATTAGGCCTAGCACACCATCAAAGGACGAGGCCGCTGCAACAATCTAAGACTGGAACTTTTTAAGGGGAACGGCAAGAAGGACAAGGAGGGCCATTCACTAGTGATGCTAGTGAAGTGGCGATTGCCCTTCCACCAGCTACCATAGAAGAAGCCAACAACAGTCTATGAAGGCTTCTTATGTTGATTGGAGTCAGAGATGACGCGCCTCCAGGAGCAATAGACACACTTGCAGTAGCACAAGGAACGGACGGGAAGGTAGCTGAAGATGTTGGCAAGCACATCATCTGAGAGGTTGTCCACTACGTTCCTCATGTTGTAGGCCTCCTTCATCTAGAAGGACACCACTAGCCAAAGAGATTAGGCCACCCTGCTGTGGAATTGCCTCAATAAACATTAGTAAGGAGATGAGTTTCGAGGAGAAGGGACGGCGATGCAAGTAAGGCCATATTACACTTGCCTTTGGATCTAGTGTTGGCAGTCACTAACGACCAAATTTGATCGCCCATTATAGTCCAAAACAGGAGAAATAGACACTTTTGACACATATGCCTTTATTATTGACCTAGTGCCACTTGTATTCGAGAAAACATGTTTTGCAGGACACATCTTCACAATCAAGTGGAAAATGCACAAAACAAAGTAAAAAGCGCAAAGCAGAAAGCGTATTTCAGAAATGTGCAAGGAGGGAAATGGAGAAAGCCCACTCAACTACCAAGATTGGCTGAGCACCAACATGGACGCAACCTAGGCCCAAGCATCAACCGACCAGAGAAGGATGGTGGCCAGGCGTGCTAGCCAGGGTGCAGCCGCACCTTGGGTGCACCCGCACACCAGGTACCACCTCCCGGGCCCACCTTGCTCTGGCGGTATCATTAATGCGCCTAGGGTCGTTTTTGGGTGGTTTCCTATATTATCTCCCCCAAACCGACCATAGAGTAGTATATAAGCAAGGGAGGGGCTCATTCTCAACACACACATTCATTTGGAGCTACACATCACTACCCCACCTCTTGTACTTCTTAGCATTAGTTCTTAGTAGTCATTTGGAGCTAGCAAAGCTACTTGGAGAGCTTGTCTCCTTGGAAGAAGAGTAACCTTGGTATGAATAATACTATGAAGAGTTCTTCCATATTCAAGTTCTCATATCATTCATATAGTAGTGCATATGAACTAGACTATAGTTTTCATGTTATAATCATGATATATGAACTAGCATATAGTTTGTGTGTTATGATCTTAACATGTTTAACTTCATGCTTCAACATTCGTATGACTTGTATGAGTAGAAGTAGAACTAGGCTTGAGGTAACGGTTCATTGTTCCTTCAAGATTGCCCATATTCTTGCTTGTCAATCCATAGGGTTGGAGTCCCGGGGATATGGGTAGTTTCGTTGTACACAGGCATGGTGCTCGGGTGCACGACAACCTTTGGATATGATGGTTCCCCATGGTTGAGGGGTAGGCAGCAGGTGGTGACAGCCCTATCCATCCCTTGTAATCCCCCACGTTCAGGTATTCTGTAGGAGTTTGTAAAGTCTCTATGGCTTGGTAGACCAAGCCCGAGGATCTCCCCATTCATCTCAAACTTAGCTCTAACTCTAGTCATATAACTTGTATGATCATTAACTATTCTTTACATGGCTATATTAGAACATGCCGGCTCCATGTAGGAATATTCTTTTATTCTTTGTTTTCCTTTTATCCTTGATGTTAGCCTAGATGTGTGTCCACTATCCATGATATACCATTTTTACCCCTATTATGAGTTAAGGTCCATAATGCAAGTATGTAATCTTATTCATGTCCATGCTAGATACATTATACCTTGCCCTCCTTTAGGAAAATATAAATAACAATACCTTGAATACTTCTAGGTGAAATGCTAGAACGATAGTTCCGTATGCTTGCGGATTTTGTCTATAATCATATTAGGACTATCGTGGTTGGTCTTTCTTGGTGGTGTTGCTAAGGTTAACTCAATCTTAGTGATGGTACTAAGGAATGCCAACCAGGCATTTCTAGCGCCATTGCCGGTGATGGACTTAAAACTTCCTCACTTAGTTATTGTGCTAAGAAATGCTAACAAACATTTATGGCACTGTTGCTGGGGAGGGCATAGGCTCAAAAAGTAAATCTAGCATGACATGAATAATGATCACATGCATGTAATGGTAGCCATAGTTTATGCAAGCTAATTCTGCTTGTTTTCTTCCTCTGTTGTGGAATGAAAATAGGATAGTGTATGAGTGGTTTTGATTTGCCAAACAACTACACCGATAATCAGGAGGCACTCCTAAGGAAGAACAGGTCTTGTGCCTCTTCTTCTGCTACTCCACCTGCAGTCAAATCATTCACCCCCATACCATCCGCTACTTCACCAATGGCCAAGTTACTCCATGACTACTCCACCCCCGTTGTTGCCAATGTGCCCATTGGGCCCACCTTCAACACTGGTACTGGAAACTTTGAGCTACGCACTGACCTCATAACGATGGTATAGGCAAACTAGTTCTGTGGTTTGCCAAGCGAGGATGTAAGTGCACACTTGCAACACTTCCTTGAGCTGTGCGACACCATCGTCATCAAAGATGTTGCACCAGCTAGCATAAGGTGTTCCTCACGAAGTTTTCCCCATGGGCAAAACCAATGCCCTGAGGGGGAAGATTTCCAACTTCTAGCAGAATGGCTCATGCTACAAAAGTCCGTCCCTAAAGTGTGGGAAAGGCTATAGGATTATATCCAAGCCTACAGCACCATGGGATAGAAGAATGGCTCATGCTACAGAACTTATATGAAAGGCTCACGCCCATGTCGAAGGGGCATGTCGATGCCGCTTCTGGAGGGGCATTCCTTTCTCTCACCGCTACCGCATCCAAGGCCCTCAACGAGAAGATGGTGGCCAACCAAAGATAGGGGGAGGAGCATAAGCAACAAAAGGCATGCATTCCGTGAAGGAGGTAGACATGCATGCTGCAAAAATAGACCTACTAATGAAGAGGTTGGACAATCATGCTCTGAGAAGGAAGCCATGAAAGGCGTCGTCCAGGCCATGGACTCACACATGACATGTGAGGTCTATGGAGAAGTCGAACATTCGGGGAACGACTGCCCCAAAAGCCGTGAAGATGCCGCATATATCAACAACGGGTTCCGATAGCAAGGTAATAATGGGTGGAACAATCAGTCCCACCCGCAAGGAGGTAATTCAAACTTTAACTCAAATTATAATTCAAATCAAACTACCTTGAAAGACCTGGTACAAGGCTAGGAAAAAATAATAAAAATCTTACCAAAAGCTTTCTTATAATGATAAAATGCTTGAAAACATAAATACTAAAATAAATGGTCTGTCTACCTCTATTCAAAATAAATTGAGCTTTAACAAAATGATAGAAACAAAATAAGCCCAAATCACTGCTACTATTCCTATTAATAACGAAGGGAAAATCCTAGGGCAACCCGAGAATTCCCTTGAAAAGTCAATGCGGTGACCACAAGGGGAGGTAAGTCCACTCATGATCCACCAAACCCTAACAATAAGACATGAAAAAGCACAAGGGCCACAAGAGGAAGGACCCTCACCAACAACAAAAACCCAAAAAGATTGTGAAGAAGAGGAGGGAACGACACAGGAGGACTTCATTGACACCACCTACCTGCCGTTTCCCACAAGGAAAAGAAAGCAGGCTGTGGACGAGCAATTTGCTCGTTTTGTTGAAATGATAGAGAAGATCCATGTGAGCATCCCCTTAATTGATGTTTTGCATGTACCTTCGATGAAGGAATCGCCCCTTATCGTTGGGTGACCATTCCTCAGCACCGCCGAAGCACAAATTATGTTGGAGCTAGAGAAATTCGCTTCAACATCAATGGCAAAGAAGAAAAGTTTGATTTTTGGCCCCGTGAAGAGCAATGTTCCATGATCAGAATCAAGTACGGGCCGAACCCATAAGGCATAAAGGAGGTCAAAATACAACCTCAACTAGTGGGTGGCCTCACCAAGAAAAACAAAGAAAATAAAAAGAGGTTGGAGCAGAGAAAGAACAACCCAAAGAAAAAGGAAGAAATTCCAAAAGTTGTTAGAAAATAAAAAGAGGTTGGAGCAGAGAAAGAACAACCCAAAGAAAAAGGAAGAAATTCCAAAAGTTGTTCCCACACCACCCAAGAAGGAAAAGGAGTGGAAACAAAAAGAAGCTCTTAAATCCACCACCAGATCGCCAAAGTCATACAAAATGGTGTGGAGACCCAAGAAGGTGCAACCGTCCGCATCTACTCCTCTAGGCACGGATATTCCTTCATCAAGCAAGAAATGAAGGGGAGGAGTCCTACACATTGGACTATAAAAAGTGAGCCCTTGCCGAAGGTAAATCGGTAGTTATCCTTTATATGTCTACTTAAATAAATTATGCTAAATACAAATAAAAACCCTTGTTAAAATCTTGGTTAAGTCTTCAAAGATTTGTACAAAGCATGTTTTGGTTTGAAGCATGGTTCTTGAGCGATCATGTTTTCATAGGCTTTTAAATTTAGGCACGGAGCTTAGATTAATTAGCCTATCTTGGTTAAATGATGAATTTGATCATTGTACCAAAACTGTTAAGTGTAGACTTTAAATGATAAAACCAAGGCATAAATTCTTTACCATTAAATAAAACTTTGTTATCTTCCCATGATCTATACAAGTATGCTTTGGTTTGGGTGTGATCTTTGTAGCAGGATCATACTTTCATTGACTTTTCAAATTAAGCATGGTGCTTAGGTTGATTAGTCTACCTTGATCAAATTCAAACATAATGTCTAGTTTGATCTTTGAACTAAAAAGTACTGAGTATAGACATGGCTAAAATAAAAGTATAAAACAAAAATCTATATAAATATAAATATAAATAACATACCTTCTTCAGATTCTTCGCTAAGCCATCCCGGATCGTAGGCCTCGACCTAGCTTGGGGGAGGACCCCCACAGAGGTACCTTATACCTTTTATTTTCATAATTTATTTTCTTTATTTATTTATGAGCATATAAAAAATCTAAAAATTCAAAAATACCAAAAAGATAAAATATGACAAAAATACCAAAAATATTTATTACACTCTCATATGTGTCTTAAGAATGTTTAGTTTCTCCTAAAAGTTGAAATGATGAATAGGTGCTCTGTCTATAATTCATCTGTGCCTAGGATATAACTTAGTATTCCCCAAGATTTAAGTTTGTTGGCTAAAAATGTCTCATCCTGAAAACTTGAAACTTGTGGGTTGCAAATGTATGCTCTTTTTCTAAGTTGTTGTGAGTTATGATATGGTACAAATAGAATTTTCTATGACTTTGTTCTAAGAGAGACTTGACATTTGAGATTTCAAATAAAAAATATTCCTGAATGATCATGAATACCTACCAAGGCCATATGACATGATTTTTAAATTCAAAACCTTAGTCATATGCTACTTGTTTGAGCATTGAGCTTTGTCAAATTATTGAGACCCGTGTTGAGATTATCGTCATGCACCCATGATCAAGACACACATACACCCACAAGTAATTTGCTAACTCTTACACTAAGAGTTATGCACAAACATGCTTTTTCCATCCACCAAATAAATTACTCCATTCATGTATCACGTGTCTCTCTCTCTCAAAAATTTCATGTGCCAAAAAATAGTATGAGCTATGCTAAAAAAAGAAGGGAAAGAAAAATATCCTTGCCAAAAGGCATGAGAGGAAAAAAATGCATGCCAAAGAGCATGAAAAAAAAGAAAAAGAAAGAAAGAAATAAAGATAGCCCATACTTTCAAATAAAGGCACACATCCAAATAGAGAGAGATTCATGATTCAAAGGAGTACCAAAAATATTTAGAATTAGGAAAGTTATGAAAAAAATTCCACACACTTGCACATCTTGATCTAAGTATATGACTTGCATCTCCTTGTGGTCCGGTTTTTGACTTAGCAACATATGTGATGCAAGTATGCCCACTTTTCATACTAACCCAAAACTCCACTTAAAGCCTTAGTGGTAGGTTATGAAAAAGAAGGCAAATATCAGATGCCCTGGTGAGGTTTTATATACATTGAGCGATTGAGAGAATCATTTGAGGAACTTACATTTGTTTTACAAAAACTCATAAACCTCTAGATAGATGGTTACTCGAAGAATGAATGAATGGTGATTCTATTACAACGTTCTATCTTGCAACCACCCAAGAACTTGAAAAAGCTATATGCCCCACAGGTATCAAGATAAAGGGTGGATAAAATGCCAACTTATTTAAATTGCGAAAGAATATCTTGTTATAGACATGGCACTTGTGAATTGTATCGGCATAGTAGCAACTCCTGATCAACAACCAAGTACTTAGTACTTAGCTATTTGCTCGGGACGAGCAAAGGTTAAGCTTGGGGGATTTGTTGGCGGTCACTAACGATCAAATTCAACCTCCAATTATAGTCCAAAATAGGAGAAATAGACACACTTTTGATACATATGCCTTTACTATTGACCTAGTTCCACTTGTATTCCAGAAAACATGTTTTGCAGGACATAACTTCAGAATCAAGTGGAAAATGCACAAAACAAAGTAAAAAGCGCAAAGCAGAAAACGTATTTCAGAAATGTGCAAGGAGAGAAATGGAGAAAGCCCACTCAACTACCAAGATTGGCTGAGCACCAACATGGACGCAACCCAAGCCCAAGCATCAACCGACCAGAGAAGGATGGTGGCCAGGCGTGCCAGCCAAGGTGCGGCCGCACCCCAAGCACCGCCTCCCGGTCCCACCTTGCTCTGGTGGTATCATTAATGCACCTAGGGTTGGTTTTGGGTGGTTTCCAACACACACATTCATTTGGAGCTATCACCTCACTACCCCACCTCTTGTACTTCTTAGCTTTAGTTCTTAGTAGTCATTAGGAGCTAGCAAAGCTACTTGAAGAGCTTGTCTCCTTGGAAGAAGAGCAACCTTGGTATGAGTAATACTATGAAGAGTTCTTCCATATTCAAGTTTTCATATCATTCATATAGTAGTGCCTATGAACTAGACTATAGTTTTCATATTATAATCATGATATATGAACTAGCATATAGTTTGTGTGTTATGATCTTAACATGTTTAACTTCAGCTTCAACATTCATATGACTTTTTTGAGTAGAAGTAGAACTAGGGTTGAGGTGATGGTTCGTCGTTCCTTCGGGATTGCCCATATTCTTGCTTATCTTGGAGTCTCGGGGGGGTATGGGTAGTTTCCTTGTATACGGGCATGGTGCTCAGGTGCACGGGAAGCTTTGGATATGACAGTGCCCCACGGTTGAGGGGTAGGTGGCAGGTGGTGATAGCCCTGTCTGTCCCTCGTAATCCCCCACATTCGGGTTTTGTGTAGGAGTTCGTAAAGTCTCTATGGCTTGGCAGACCAAGCCCAGGGATCTCCCTATCCATCTCAAACTTAGCTCTAACTCTAGTCATATAACTTGTATGATCATTAACTATTCTTTGCACGGCTATATTAGAACATGCCGGCTCCAGATAGGAGCATTGTTTTATTCTTTGTTTTCCTTTTATCCTCAAGGTTAGCCCATATGTGTGTTCACTATCCATGATATATCGTTTTTACCCCTATTATGAGCTAAGGTCCATCATGCAAGTATGCAATCTTATTCATGTCCATGCTAGATACATTATACCTTGCCCTCCTTTGGGAAAAATAAATAACAATACCCTGAATACTTCTAGGTAAAATGCTACAATGATTTCTATACTTGCGGATTTTTCCTATAATCATATTAGGACTATCATGGTTGGTATTTCTTGGTGGTGTTGCTAAGGTTAGCTCAATCTTAGTGATGGTACTAAGGAATGCCAACCAGGCATTTCTAGCGTCGTTGCCGGTGATGGACTTAAAACATGCTCACTTTGTGATTGCGCTAAGAAATGCCAACATCTAGCAGTGGTGAGCATGAGTGGCCACACCAGTGATAGCAGCAGCTCATGCGCCGGTGGTCGTGAGCAAGAGCGACGATGGCGAACAACAGCAATGAGGACAAGAAAAGCTATGTGTGTGGGGGGAGGGGGGCAATGGCGGAGGGGGAAGGGTTTAGGGAGAATGTTGGGGCAGGAGTTGCTTGCTCTCTGCAGAACTTTGTGCCACGTGGGAATCAAACTTTCATCAGTTCCATGAGGGAGGGTTCAAACAGGGATTGGAAATTTTGCAACTAAGCAGCGGTGAATGCACGGTACCATCACTGTCGGCTGGGTCCTATTACCACCCGGAAACTGCCGTATGATATGGTGATGAACACTAAGGCACACAATCTTAATGTTTGGCATTGAAACAAAGTGAAACTACGCACTTAGAAAACTAAGAAAAGCATAATTGCAGTACTTTGATTGAAAGGAAGCCAACTTGAGTTCGATGGTGAATAATATGGCACACGGATTTACATTGAAAGAAAGCCAAACTATGCACTTAGAAAGCATAAGGAAAGTACAATGCTAGTACTCTCGGATTGAAAGGAATCTAACTTGAGTTCCATATATTCATAATGAATAAGTAGCTGGACACTACCAAGCTAACAAGCATGCCGAAAGCATACTAATTAGGCTGACACTATGCAAAAGTTAAAAGACCTTCATATGTACACCATTGGTTGCATAATTAATCATTCTCCATGCAGATCCTATTCAACCTCCATGGGATCATTTTGAATCTCCATAATATCCAGCAGATCGTTGTCGACCTCCACAGGATCATTGTCAATCTCCATGTCATCCCGAGCCTTGACCACTACAACCCTGTCCACATCCATTGGTACACTTTCATTTAGCTCATCAACTTTGTTCATAAAGCACTGATTCAGAGAACCAATACTGAGGACAATAAGGCTCACATGCTGCACTCCACGGATATACAAGGCCACAAACTCTAGAACGAGAAGATGCATTTTCATTTGCAAATCTAACAAAATTACTGTAGCTAGGTTGGAGGTGAAGGAGCAGAGAGCAATACAAAGGAATATAGAATCCGGTGAAGGAGCAAATCTAGTGCAGTTACCTTAGATCTGGATGGAGTAGAGAAGCAGGGACGGCACACTGAAGATTTGTGCGCCGGCGAGGTTAGAGGTGAAGAAGCAATGAACACGCGAGAGGCTGCCTTTCATCCGACGCTAGTAGGGTAAAGCAGAGCAAGGGAGTATAGTAGGGAATGGATGGGAGAAATGTACGTGTGGTAGGACCGTAGGAGTGTATATACAGTTCAATAAATTGGTTGCCCCTATACCAAGGCCTAGTGTCCAGGGAAGTAGGATGCCTCCAACACATCAATTGACACTTGGATCTAGTATCATTTATAGTTCAATAAATTGAACACCTGGTTAATCACCTTACATTTAGTTCAACAATAGTTGTACAATAATGATAGATTTTAGTCCAACACATCAATTGACACTTGGATATACTAGCATTTATATTTCAATAAATTGAACACCGGATAATCACCTTGTATTTAGTTTAACAATAGTTGTACAAAAGTGACAGATTTCAGTCCAATAGATCATAAATTGATACTTGAATATACTGTGGTGAACTAAGCAACTTGCCAATGAATATACCAAGAACTAAAATAAGTACAAAATAGGCGAAAGAAGAACAGGAAGCACATTTCTTTCTCAAAGGTATGGAATCTTCCATCATCTTCGTTGGAACCCTGGCCATTTCTTCAATCTATGGCATAATCTCTTCCTTCTCCAGCAGATATTCTTCATTTATTATAACATTGGCCTACGCCTTCAGCTCCCAAATCTTGTTACGTAAACCAAAAATCAAAGTCCTCAGAAATTTTCCATATTGGGGATCGTGCCACTTAAAGAACCCGCAATCTAAGTCAGGCTATAAAAAACTAAATTACCACAAGTACAATAGGATTTCAGCATTTGCATTGCAAAAATAGAATGAACAAGAAAGAAATCGAGTTACATTATTTGCCCTGCAGCATTTGTGGTACCGACGTCCTGGGTTTCCATCACTCTACGAACCACCAAGGCGTCTTCAAGCCGCAGCAACACAAGAGTGGTGGCTAGTATGCGTAGGGGTGGTTCTCGACACAGCACGGGATGGGCGGCCCCCTCCCGTTGTAGCCTCCTCTGCTGGAAGCCGGTGCTCTTCTTGTGACGGCACCCTGGGATGGTGCCAACCACTAGGAGGAATTGGAGCTAAATGCAGCCATGAAGTAGTCAGGGTTCAAAGTGTTGCACACTCTGAGTGAAGAGGTCGGCCTAGGCCTTTTGTCTATGCTTTTGCCTCCCACCAAGGTGCCAAAACGTCCTTCAAAACCCTCGGACTCCTACCAAGATGAAATGTTGTGTCACCGTTGGTTCAGGGTACTATCCACCTATAGAAGAAGGCCTGTTTTGGATCCTCTGTGCTTACATAAAGGTGTACACGTGGACCACAATCAAGACCAACTGATTCAATTAACAGTTCAACCGAAGTAATAGTTCAATGATTATGTAGTACTCATACATACTAATCCAGAGGTTTCATCAGTACATATAAACATCATTAACATAAAAGTTTCACAAATCCTAAGACTTAATGTCATATGGGTAGGCAGTTGCTAAGGTACTCAATTGGTTGGTGTGGTCCCAAAAGCCAGAGGTAGTGAACCATAGCGAAGATGATAGCATCTCCATCCACGAACAAATTGTATCTATAAAGCATGTCTACTTCCTGTCCAGTCCTGCAAAGCACAAAAATCTCTCCAGAAACAGGGTCATGAACGATTCTTGTCAAATTTTGTGGTCCGAGGAGGTGATGAACAATGGCTTCAACAATCAATAGTCGGTCCGGGTGAATGCTCCGTCCCCAAGTAGCAAACAACATCATTTGGGGTCCTGGTGCCACCCCTATACGCCAAAAGGCAAGGTTGCTCGCATTGTAATGACTTCTTCCGAAGTAAGACATTTGTTAGAAACCAATTGGATCCAAATGCAAATAGTGGGGGGTGACCGAATCCATCTAACCTTCACGGGGTGTTGTCCACGACAACAATCCAAGGTGCTTGAGGCAGGGCAAGCAAAGGCGGGTGGGAAGAATGAAGATGAAGCAACTGGTGGGGAGAATGAAGATGAAACAACAGGTGGGCAGAACTAATGGTTTCGTATTGGGGTTTTTTAGTGGTTCCAACAGCCGCTAATGCGCCAATAGGGACAAGGGGAGCTGGGAAACGGACCGGGTAGTTCTAGGTTTCTTTTTCAAACAGATGGTCCAGATTGATCGGCAACGAGAACGGGCAGCATGAGATAAGGTAAACAATATCCATATTAAGCCGACCATTGCCACACTAATCCAACGCTATAATACGATGATTGTTAGTAGTTGAACTGCTATTAGATTCTCCTAGAACCAGAACTGTACATGACAGTTTTTACTTTTCATTCATATATATACAGAAAAAGAAAAAACATTCATCGCATAGCAATATCTCCTGGAATATAGCAAGGATCAAAGATAGATAGCAAGAACAACAGTAGGAAACATAATATTTCAAAGAACTTTTTTCATTGATTCATTGCATATACAGATAAATACAATTTGGACGAGTATACGATTGTACTCATCCGAAAACATAATAACTAACATAAACTATTTAAGCTACTTATACTAACTATAAACTACTTAATCTAAATATGATCTCTCGCAGGGAGGATCATGATTGCCTCGCTCGCTTGGGAGGAGACGAGTCAAAGTTAGAGTCATCGAAGTCAGAGTCATCGTCGTCGTCATCATTGACGTCGGCATCATCCTCCTCGTCCTCGTCCTTCTTCTCTGGGTCCTCCTTCTCGGAGCTCCACAAAGGACTACAATCAGAAGGCATCTAGTTATCGGAGGAGACGTCCTCCTCGGAGGACTGGAGGGCTGGCAAGTCATCCTTGCTGGACGATGGGTTGCTTGGAAACTTGATGGGGCTGTCCGACATTTTCTTTGCAGATTAAAAGAGAAGGGGATGATGGATGAAGAAGAGGGGTGGTTTCAGAGGGCACCGGGCTTGAAGAATATGTAGAGCAGTGGGTATGGCTCTTTAGCTTCAGGCAGTGGAAGTAATTAATGGTGATTTGATGGCCTTGGAAGTTGAGGGGGCATTCAACACTCACGCTGAATCTTTTCCACTGGTTGACCAAACGCTAGTTTTGGACCGCCGGCCAAAAAGCGTATCCCAGTCAGCCCAGCTTTTCATGCAACGGAGGAAATGCAGCCCCAATACCACGGCCACATTAACCATTAACCCATCGGTGGTAGCAGTTTCTACTGCTGGTTTTCTTCCTTAGGAGGCCTCGCTATCGGTCAACTGACAGTGGAGGTATCGCTCCTCGCTTCTATCGCTACAACAGTGAAAGTGGCAATAGTGATAAGTCAATCTATAGTAGTGGTTGTTGGCTGCCCAATCCACCACCATGGGCACAAGGACCTAGATGTTGAGGATGAAGATTGCTCGAGCATGGATGGCAGTGTGAGCAGCCTCATAGGTGTCAAGGCAGTGGCATGATCGGCCACAACTTTATGGTGATCGGCCTCTGCTTTCTTCGATGGCATGGATCTAGGCAATGGTGGCCATAGGAGCAGCAATGATGATGAAATCAGGAGAATCATCGGCCGATGAGGTAGCCTCAGCGATGATGTGAGGGAGGGCGGCTGGCGAGCGGAGCTCAGCAATGGTGTGAGGTGGACGGTTGGCGAGCAGGGCTTAGTGATGGCATCATTTGCAATGGCTAGGATAGTTATGACTAGGATTTGTGAAAATGGTCGCAGCAGCAAACCATTGTTGATACCATGTAAGCGTATAGTATTTGAGAAAATACTTTTTTTGCGATGAAAGAAGAATTATATTAGATAATAGCTGGGTACACCAACACGTTACAAAGCAATCTGGATTATACTACAAATATCTAGAAACTAATTTTCATCTAAATTGTATCCATGCTATGAAAAGCTCCTGATCTCAAAACCAAACCTGTACGACGCTTTGCAGTATGAATGACCGCATAGGCAAACACTCGGCAAAAGGTCTGAGAATAGATGCCCAACGAACGACGACCAACATTCAAGCAGGCGGAGTTGAGAAACTTCTTTCTAGTGTCTTCCTTCTTTCTGCAACCGAAGAATGAGGAAGACTGATCTGAAACTTATTCTCCCTAGTCCTTCATCATGGCCAGATCTAACACAATAGAATAGAGAAGAGACCGGAGAAAATTATTCGATGGTGACAACACCATCTCCACCTTGATGTCATCGTCTGGAAATAAAAGTCTCCATGTCGTCATACCAGTGGAGGTGCTAACGCCGTAGTTGTTGCCCTAATATTTAATAGAGTCGCCATGGAGAAAACGATTCCACCCCTTCCCCCTCACTATCACCATAGAGGAGGAGAAGATAAATCCCCAATACCAACAAGCTTGTCATTGAGAGATCCTAACCGTAACGACACGATCGAACTACTAGAAAAACTTATCAAAAATGATGGATCCTGTCATGACCTGGTCCTGACACCCTTGTGAGCATTAGCATCATGGGCATCCTTGCATTTGAAATCAAATAATTAGAAACTAAATTCTGCATCCAAACTGCTCACTGTTGGAACGATGGAGAGTCCCCCAGCACCACCGGACCATCCGCCAGTCCATTTGCACGCGTTGACAAGTTTAGACTCTGCTAGCCAGCAACTAACACCACTGGAGAGTCCGTAGTCAAGACAAACTGTCTGACCGGATAGTCCCATGCAGAAATGTGAGGTGTCACTTTGAGAGTCACTTAGTCTCACACATCACCATAGCTATCCAAATCATGGAAGCACCAAGGCAGAGCAATCACCAGCTCACTCACCCACACACTCTCACTCTCTCTCTGTTCATCTCTCTCTACTCTCTCCTGCACTCAAGCAAGGAAGAGGAGAAGGAAAGGAGGAGAAAGGAGAAGGGATTGTAGCTTGGAGGCAACAAGAGATGGCCATGGAGATCATCTAGAGGCCATCGTCCACAAAAGGTAGGGGTTAGAAGGGGGAGGAGCCTTCTCACCCTTGCCATAAGCATCTAGGAGGAGGTGTTAAGAAGAAGACAATTTTGAGTAACCAAGGAGGAGATCCAGCTGCTCCATCACCTTGGAGAGCTTGGTACCTTGTTTTTGTAGCCCTTGGTAAGGACCTAACCAAGCCAAACATAGGATTGCATCTTTAGGAGCCAAACCCTAGAGAATATCGATTTGTGGCCTAGAGTTAGTTTGCACCCAATGTAGCTAGAAACAACCAGCTAGATGTGCTCCATAGAACCCTAAAGATGGTTTAACATGCAAGCACCATAGGTGAAGATTTGGATTTCGAGTTGCTGTGAAGTGTTCACTATTAGTACTGACGGAGAGTTCGACATCACTGGCGGAGTGTCTGATAGTACTAAATATCTCTCTATTTACCTGCAACACGTCTGCAACCCACTGAAGTGTCCATCGTTACACCAGAGCATGCGATCAGTTATACACCAGAGATAGAGGAGTGTCCAGAGAGCTTAGATCACAATTTTTGGAATAGCGGAGCGTCCACTGATATATATAAACTAGAAACCCATGAACACCTTGTTCGTACCAAATGGTCCATCACACATAATGAAGTATCAGGTCAAACCTGAACACTTAGCAGCCACAAGTATCCTATAGAGCTGATTTGATGGATGGTCCGTCATCACGGCGGAATGTGTAACACCCCAGGTGTTTGTCCCTCATTAAGTAGTGGGTTTGAGCTCAAACATGATAGATTAAGTGGAGATGATGATGTCCAGGTCAACCTATGGAGATGAGCCTCACCTAAAGTTGGATGTTGCACCATTGCTTTACATATATGTCATTTTCAAGATATATGCTTGGATGGTGTTATTGCAATATCTTCATGTGTCTCACCTTAGTACCTATCTATATTGATCCCTGGAAAAGTTTCATGACGTTTGGAATAAAAAAGTCACATGAAATGATAAGTTATATCCTTGTTGGATGGGTTTTACTAAGTGCTTGAATTGCACTATTAGGTGAATGGAAATATAGGTCATCAACCAAACCTTGCAACCTTGCCCAAAAGACTCTAGATGAACTCTACAACAAAAGTCATGAAGGGTTCATGTTGAGCAAATGCCAAGAAAATGCCCTAATTGGCCTAAAACCTTAGTTTAGGCTTTATCGAGTTGCTACTTTGACCAAAGTGAAAGTTTGACTTCTATACCAGTTTTGATGTTGGACCTTAAATAAAAGTTGTAGTTCTTGTTATGTAGAACAAACTTTGTCTAAAGATCAAGACCTATTTAGGCCTCTAACTTAGTGTAACCGAGCCCTCAAGTTGGAATCCAGTGCTGTTTTGGGAGCTCGAAATTTTGCTAAGTCCTCAATGGACTGAATGGCTGTTTTAGTTTCCATGTAGGCATGTTGGTGAGTTTGTAACTTGAAAACCATGGCGATCAGGACCGAACTCATTTAAGCAAAGTTGAAGATTGGGATATGTACAACAAATATTATTTTTGGACCATGCCATGATTCAACCTCTAAGTGGCTCAAACTATGGACTCAAGAGGGATGGAAATATTGTTTTCATGGTCCCAAAATTAGGCTAAGTATGGAACTGAACTTTTCCAGATTTTACTTTGCAAGTACCCTACTTCGGGGATTTATATCTTGCAAACCGGTTGGAATTTTACCAAGTACCTGTAAGCAATGTTGTAGTACTCTTATAGCTCTACCACATGGTGTGATTGTCTTAGCTTTTCATTGCTCGTTTTGGGAATAAGAATGGGGAGAAGAATGTCATTTCAGTCGGTATGGAACCGAAGTGCAGATTTCAGTTTGAGGTGCCCTCTTTCGCAGATCCATATCTTCCAATATAGGCCGAATCAGACTTTGACACTTAAAGAAAAGTTGAAGATCTCATGTAGCTCTACAAATTTGGTTACTACAACTTGTGCCAATACTAAACTTATTAAGAGTTACAGAGGGAGGAAATTTGGAGTTTCAGTGTATTTTTGCAGTAGTATTGCTCCTTCAGTTTTTGAATCACAGCAAAAATGGTGACAGGGACAGAGAGCAATGCCGCGTGGCCTGCATTCGCCGCTGCTCGCCACCTCGCTCGCCCTCGCGGCTTGCATGACCGCCAGCTCACCACCTTGCCGTGCTCTAGAAAAAGGAAAAAAATTGGCACCATCTGCTCTCCGTCTTGCTTCTTCTCGCTCGCTCGCTGCTTTGTTCGCTGCTACTGAGTGTGAGAGCCATGGCCGCCGCCAGAGCTCCCTGCCTTCACATGGGCTCGCAGCTCTAGTGCTCCTCCGCCCTAGCTCGCTGCGCCCTAGTCTTCTTCACCCCGCGCCGCTCCTCCTGCGCTCTTTTCCGGCGCCGCTCAACGCCACAGCTCCATCGGCGGTGGAGTAGCTGCGGGCAGTCTGCCTGCTCACGCGGCTAGCAAGCCAGAGGCCACCCCAGGCCGAGCTGCATACGTCAGGAGGCGCGCCGGGAGCCGGGCCAGCCGGAGCCAGCAACGATCGTCGCTTTGCCACCTTCGTGCCCTTTCCTGCCATGCCGCTCCGCCGCCGAGCCGCGGGCTCGCGTGGCCGGGCCAACACAGGCCGCCTCGGGCCGGGATGAGCAGCCCCACGCGTTCGCGCCGGCTCCCTGGTGCTCCACCGCCACTTCCCCGACGCCGGCATGGCCCCCAACGGCCGGAGCCGCGAGCTCCGACGACCTCCCTGTTCAAATCCACGTCAGGGACCTCCTACAAGAATTCGACGAAAGTCAGGGGCCTAACTACAGAACCTATGACTCATATGAATAGTGCCATTAAGGACCTTGTTGCAGGAAATTTGCTGAACTTTGAAAAATCATAGTAATTCATAGGGAATTCGTAAAATAGAAAATGAGGACTTTTTGGAATCCTTGTGAAATTATCTATGCAATGGATCTACAATATGGCATGTTTTAGTTTAATGTTTTTGCTGTAAAAATAGATTTTTCAGATTAGGTTTTCAATGATAGTTGTATTTGTCATTTTCATAACTGCAAATGTAGGGCTCCACATGAAGTGAAATTTTTGTGGCATGCTACTCATATGATGTTTGATGTGTGGTAAACATTTCATGAATTTTAGTTGTAGTATGAGTGAGTTATTGATTCATCTTGCTCTCACATGAATTCTTGCATTAGCCATTTGTCTTTTTCATAGAGGTTGATATATATCTCCAAATGGTTTGAAATTTATACAGTAAACTATTGGGAGCATATATGGCCCACTGTAATTTTGGTAGAATTTATTGTGCACTTTTGGTAGGTGTTCATAATTCCACCTAATTATCTAAATAAATTAAGAAAATGCATTAAAAGAATTTATTTAGGAATGGATACTATGCTTTCTAGTATTCATTGGTCATGTATGAAATTTTGGTAAAGTTGGTTTTGCACAATTATATGTTTGCAACATATGTTAATAATTATTTCTTGCAATTATTAGTTTCTGGACAGATCTGGGAACTTAGCAAAGTTCTTCATGATAATGTGCTTTGTTGTGAAACTTGTTTATACAAAAGTTGTAGATAATTCATGTATCTAGCTGATGTTAAAATTTGGTATCATTTGGTCAAGTAGTTTTTGAGTTATAGATGTTTAAAGTCAGGTCCCAGATTTGGTTGCTCTCTGTTTGGAGCAGACCAGATTCTGTAGTTTCATCTTTTAGACCTATTAAAATTAGGAATCAGGATTAGGTGATATTAAATGAATTGTAGACAATTTCATAAGATTTCTATAATGTCTTCTTGCAAGTCATTTGGATTTGTAGAACTCCAGATATGATTGATTTACTCAGCTACTGCATGTAGGTTTAGAATTGTTGAAAATACATGGATGCTTGGTTACTTTGCTTGCTTGTTATTAAGTGTGATTCATGTCCTTGGTGATGAAGTTAGTACACCTGAGGCTTTGTAAATCTTGAGTTATGTTTGGTATTGCTTCCCTTGCTATCTTAGCATAATAGGTGGTGTGATGTTTATTTGAGCGATGTAAAGTGCTTATGTGTATTTAGCGTAACCTTGTACTTGCCTTGTTTAGTGTGTGATGCATCATCTATTGCATTCCCATATATTAATACACTTGCATCTTGCATCTCATTTAGGTATGCTAGATGCACCACGTGAAGGACGTGAGGTGGAGCTAACCAGAAGATAGTGTTGGTGGACCTATCTCGGAGATGGAATGATCGAACAAGTACTAGAATGAGGGAATGCTCGCCAAGCGAGTTTCATCTGACAAACTCTGACTTGAGTCAGATCCCAGGCAAGCCCTGGAGCATTATAAGCCTCCTACCTTCAAAGCAATTAATTCTATATATGTTATAAGTATTGTTGCATTAAGTGGTAGGAGTTGGTTGGAAACCCTTGCTGCATTATATCATTCCTTGTCCAGTATATGAATCCTTGAATCCTACATAGACTAGGATCGAATAGATGCTTAGCCCTACTTTAAGCAGTAGAAGTCAGATGATTTCCTGTCACCTGCGAGATATAGGGATATTCATATATGGCACGGTTGGCTACATTTGCTATCGTGGAATGGAACCATGTGTTAATAAAATAAAATGAGACCAGGCAGGATGACGATAGTGAAGCAACAAGGCATGGAGGTCTTGGGTGTGGATCTATCCCCGTCTGAATCATTTAAGGACCAATTCGCTATACGTCCTTGAGTCATGTTGAATGCAGTCTAACACTTAGTTGGCCGGATAAGTCGTTCCGACCGCGAAGCCGAGTAATACAGTTCAGGCTGGGAATCGAATGGTAGGTTGCATCTTGGAGGAGAGTAGGGATGTGCTTGGGGACAGTAGCGTGAGACAAAGGGGGGTTAGAGTCCCTAACACCTGGCAGAGTGTCGCCCTTGGGGATGCGACATTAGTCGAACCCGCAGCTCTTGAACTGTACCAAAGGTGACCTGAGCAACCCTCGCCAGGCGTGACTCGATGAGTGTTAGAAATACCCCTCCAGCTGAATAGGAATTCGATTCGAATCACCGTCGCTTCCGGTTAATGAGCCCTTGACTTAAGCAGCGGCAACGTAGATTCAATTAAATTGAACTGATGGTTAATTGGATAATGATGGAAAGGTTGCCTCAATTTATACCTGCTATGGTTAATATTGTTTGCTCCTAATCAAGTGAGTGCTCTAGTACAGGTGCTAATATAGATGACAGGTTAATGATGATTAACTTGATGCTTAAACATTAATGATTACTTATCTGTATTAAGCTTTTACGCAAAATGTTGTCAAGCTAGCCCACTTTATATCAATCTTGCATGATCCTTGGTGTCACTTTATTTTTGGTTTTTGACGGGTAAGTCTAGCTGAGTACCTTCTCGTACTCAGAGTTTTATCCCCACTTGTTGCAGGTTGTGATGTATCATGGCGACTGCAAGAGTTGGTTGGCTCCTGCCTTAGTGGCGGAGTGTGATCATAGACATGATCCTTCTGAGTTATCTTCTCTCTAATGCTTTTGTTGGAAGTCGACCTTCGTACTGGCATGTATTTGAAATAAGAGTGTTGTTAGTTTCAAATTACTTTGCTTCCGCTACTTTTGAACTTAAGTTGTAATAACTATGTTGAACTCCGATGTATATTGAACTACTTGTGAAATGGGTGTAACATGTGACTTGTTATGTTGAATCACTACGATCTTGGCTTGTATGTTGGTTGGTTTAAAATCCATCGTGATTTCATTGGACTACCGGAGTTATATGGGCTCAAGTGCGAAAATTTGATCACTTCGGTGATTGTTTTTGTACTTGTGCTCTTATAATTTGGACGGTTCCATGACAGAATGTTTTGTTGAATTATAAACCGAACACATGGAAGTTCCCAAGAGCACTGATCTAATATCGGAGGGTCTGATATTAGATAAGAGAGTCCGATGTTCCTAGTATGTCAATTTTCCCAATAAGTCCTAGAACCACCGGACCGTCCAACATTCACACCGGACTATCCGATACAACAAACTGATAGTCCTCCAATGTATACCTAAACACTCACTCGTGTAACACTAGAACCAACTTAAATAAATATCATTGCATGACACCTCATATCTTGTACTCTCAACTCCCTCTTGCATGTTTAATATAATGTAATGCATGCATAAGTATCTCATACATGGACATATATATAGGTACGTGATATCAGAGAGACGTCCAGAGGTGTTCCAAGCTATGGGAACCTCGCTCTTCCAACAGGCAGGCACCCCACTTCTATCAACCCTATTTTGGATACTTATTGAGTTTCATTATGAGTTATGCATTACATGTAGTCTTTGATAGTGGTCTCGTTTTCATTACACCTAGAGTCATTTCTTAATCTATTAGAAGCCCTTCACCTAAACGATGGGAATGGGAACGCGTAATTGCTTACTGCTTAGTTGTTTGGGCAACGGTAGAAGTCAAGTATGAGAAGGGAACTCATACTCACGCATGCAGGATGCTACACCTGGATAACTAACTACTAAAACTAATGAGGGTACAACTTGATCTACCTTACTAATCTGGCTAAGGACTAATATTACTTATTCTTATAATCCTAATAATAGCCTTGATAATTATCGTTCATGCAAGGGGTAGGTCGTTGTGAGCGTGGAATCTCAAAGGACGTAGCTCATGGAGCATTAAGGACCATGTATTGGGATACGTGAGTCCGAGTAACCACCCGTACGGACCACATGTCGTGGATGGGGTCGACAAGCCAAGTAACTAATCATGACTGGTCTATCCGTGAAACTAGCAATGGGGATGGTGCCGGGAAGATGATGTACGTAATGACCCAATAAACCGTTACAGTACAGAGGCCTGACCCGAGGAACTAGGAAGATGATGAAAACCTGACCCCGAGCATTCAGTCGAACCTTTCATGTCACATTCTGGCCGGATTAGGGAAAGGTTGGAAGACGTGAAGCAACCCTTACTCTCGCATAAGGGTATGGTGGTTAGTCCCGTTCTTCTGTGTGGGTGCAGTTGTACACCTCTGCAGAGTTTTGAAAGCCTAAAGTCCCTCGGGACCGAATTATTCGGTTGTTCCTACTTTCTATACCCATGGTAGCATTGTTGATGGATTATGGACCTCTATGTGATACATGACTAATAAATAAATACTTTTGTTTTAAGAGTTAGAACATGGCATGTCATACTTATAAGCAACGCCATTGCTTTTCCACAAATGTACAAATACTTGATATTACCTTTTGAATCCAACAAATATTATAAGTTGGAATTAAGCCCTGCGAGTATGCAATGTGTACTCACGGTACTGCCGTTAAGTTGTTTTGCAGGTATAGGACAATGGTGGCCATCTCACCCCGTCGTTGGTGGCAAAGTGGGTGAATGGCATGTGCCATCCAAGCTACGGTGGCAAAGCCCATGGGCAAGGCGACCACCACTTACTAGATATATAATTGATTCGTAGCATAGCGATGTTTGTAAGAGAGTCGTTCAGTTCACACTACATTCAGTCTTATGTCGTATAATTAATTTATTATATTCAACATGACTTGTAATATATGTTTCCGCTGAATTATTATGTGCTCCGATGATGGGATGTAATCTTGAGTTGTGGAGGCTATTATGGTATGATACTCACCCTAATCCTCAAGAGAAGTTGCCAAGGAGCGCTCCTGGGGAGTCACCGATGTTGGTTTACTTAAATTGGGTCAGTCAAGTGGATGACACTCGATTTAGACGAATTAATGCGGCCGGTCCCTACAGATCCCCACTCCCTCCGGCCTCTGGCGATATGTCGGAGGTGGAGGGAGGGAAACCAGCGGTGGTGGAGGCGGGGGACGACGGTGGCGGCGGTGCTCCGAGTCTCCAGACGCGAGGGGGTGAGTCGCGAGGTTTTGTGGGAAAGGCGGATTAGAGGCTGGAAGTTCTGTTATCTGTATTTGGGAGAATACTGAAATGAATTAAGCACAGGAATGTTGGGTACATAAAAGACAGGTGGGGAGCCGGACAGGAAAGCCCGCATGCCATACAGGTAGGGTCAAGATGACCAAGCCCGCATGCCATACAAGTAGGGTCACGTTTACTAAATCTATCACTGTCTTAATCGGTCTAGGTTTATCTTATTTTTAATGTAATCGACCTGTCTGATTTGTTTAGAAAATGATATAATATAATATTTATACTATCGCATTGTGGTAGAAAAGTAGTACTAAAATATTGATGCAAACTTTTATAAACACATTATCTTCCACCTTTTCAAAGGAATGTTCAAAAATGGTTGAAATATATTCCGTCCCTTTGACCGTCGTCGGCTTATTATCAGGCAACAAAGCATGAAATGCTCTTTCAAATAAATTCGTCACTGCTATAATTCCAATTGTGTCTTGTGGGTGCCATATCTCAGGTTAAGGTAATTAACGATGGTAAACGGACAATTATCTCAAGGAAAAAGAACAGCTGCACCTTCCGTTTTCTTCCTTGTATCTATCAGTACCTTGCAGCTACTATACGGCCTCTCTACAGTGCTGATGTGATAATATAAGGTCTTTGTCGCTTCCTCTTTGGTTTCTCCCAACACTTTGAACGTAACTCCATATATATATATATATATATATATATATATATATATATATATATATATATATATATATATATATATATATATATATATATATATATAGAAACGGCAAAAGCATGAGACATCTTCACATAATCCATGACAAACATGATCCTTTAGAGAATATCATCACTAGCTATATGCTACCATAGCATAGCATGACCAACCCAACCAAAATCCTCTACATGGTGCTGCTCACCGCGGGCGTCACTCTGATGCTCGTCGTCCACGTCCTTGTTTTCTGGGCTATAATGGGGGGACTTGGCTCCCGTGGCCATGGCGCCACGCACGCCGACGAGGAGGGCGGCCACGGTGGAGGACTGTCGGCGGGCGAGCTCGTCAGGCTTCCTTTATAAGGAGTTCGAGTCTGCAGGGAGCGAGGCCAGCGGGGACTGCGTGGTCTGCCTCGAGGCGTTTGAGGCCGGCGGCCGGTGCAGGCAGCTGCCGCGGTGCGAGCACAGCTTCCACGCGGAGTGCATGGACTCGTAGCTGACAAAGAGCCGCGCGTGCCCCGTGTGCCATGCCGACATGGTGGACCGGCCGCCCAAGGGCGAGGCGAAGGCGGCGGCCTCATCAGGGGTCGTGGAGATGGCGGAGAGGAGAAGCTCGGACGCCGCATTGGAGATCGTCACTGAAAGACAGGACGCCTACTCGCCTAGGTACGTACGGCCCATGGCAGTTGGGACTACTAGGGACACTGCGGCACAGTGCGTTGGTGCAAGCGCAACTACAGTACGTACTATATTTTGTTGCTTGTGCAAGCATGTGCATATATATCTTCTTTTAAGCCGCACCCCCCAACTCCATCTGCAAGATAAATGTATCATTTTTATCTTGATTTTACCATATGCATGATGGTAGAAATGTTGGCATGCATTTGATCAATTTGAGACTATTTTCATATATATTTATAGTGTTTGGTTCACTACTATGTATAGGCTTTTTTAGTGTCGCCGAACAATGCTTTCTAGAGACAGTAGCAGATGTTCTCTATTAATTATCATCAATAACCCACATGTGAAAATAGTGTTTTTAGAGACGGGATGAGTTAGACGCCATCTCTAGAAATCTATGAAAATTTAGCTTCATTTGTCCGGCCGTCACCGCCACCGCTCCTCCTTGTCGTCTTGCTTCTGCTCTTTCACCGTGCAGCATACCACCAAGTCTTCACCGACGGATTCTCCGATCAAGAGCCAGTAACATCTCCCAACCTCCATGCTATAGATTGAGCATCTGCAAAACACCATAGCTAGATCTACAAAGTGGGTGAGTGCCATGAGGGGAAAGATCGATGAGAGGAGAGAGGTCGAGAGCGAGCACCTCTGCAAATGGGGAATGTATAGAGAGGGAGCACCCTCTGTGCCCCGCACACCTCCTCCATGCTTCTCTAGGCCTTGTATGCACTGCTGCCATCAGCCTTTGTGCCCATTGGCATATATCCTACACGTGCGCTGCCCGCCAGCCTCCACCTAACACGACCCTAGGTCTCCTCCGTGCATTCCCCGTCATCCTCTACACTGACCTCGACCTCTGTGCCTGCATGACCTCCTCTACGCATGCTGCTCGCCGGACTCCTCTGAGGTCTGCCCGCCGACCTCCTCCATGCTTGTGGCTCCTATGCAGGTTGTTAGAAATATAGGAAATTTCAGGTTTAATTTAATCCAACAAAATGACATGGTCATAATTATAACAGTAGTGATTAAGTGCTTGTTTGAAAAGAACAGAAACATCATAAGCATGATCATGATGACATCAACATATTGCTTATTCCAAATAAACAAGAAGAACATCATATGAATTATATTAACCAGTAATGGAAACATCATGTAGATCATGCTAACTAGCAAGGTTTTGATCAAAAACATAAGAGGATGATGAATCACGCTATCATACCCTACGGTAGAGCCAGATGCACCCGATGAAAACATGGTGCCTTGTTGGTGTAGCCGTCCCGAATGGTGCAGTGCAGAAAGGATGCCGTGAAGATGAACAGCGAGTAGTCGTGCCGCTTGCGGACACTCCCCAAAAACGCTATGGCTGCCCTTCACCCGAGCAGGTGAACTCGATGAAGCAGATGCGTTCCGGAGGCTCTACTCTTCCATCTCGTGTGCGCGCAGAAGATGGAACAAGGAGTACTGCTGCTACGGGAGTGTGGTGTAACCAAGCGAGAAATGACTGAAGGAGGAGTACAGAATATATACTACGGAGGACAGGCTAAAAGGCTCAGGAGGCAAGGAGCCTCATGTTATGGAGGCCAAGAGCCTCACGCCATGCATCAATGTCATGAATGCAAAAATGCCTCACGTCATCAACTCCAACGAAGTAAAAACTTCTATAACTCTTGACTTCTATAACTCTTGCCATCACTTTGCCAATTAAGACTAGTGGGTAATCAAGACACAATTAAAAACGAGAGTCCATCTGCTCGTCTGCGCACGTGTGGCATTCTGTTGTTCTCAACCTCTCAACAACATAGTTAGACAATATCCAACCATATAAGTCGAGTCAACGTTCAGTCAAAATCTCGTATGATATTAAACCATAAAACATGCATTATTACGGACCATAGAGTTTATTTGATTTATTAATATTATATGGGCCAAGCCCATAAAATATCCAACAATCCCCACCAAACTCTAGGGTTCGATGCAAATTGGTCTCAGGACCACATTCCTTTTATATAGCAGTGTTTCGATGGAGAATGTTAAGTTGAACATCCATCTAGAGTAATAGCTACACTAAGCCACAACTGAACAATGGACTAAGCCTTGAATTGACAGTTTTGTGTGACATGAGTTTCACTAGAACCCTTAACTGATACTAGGCTACAAAGAGCATCCCCTCTGTTGGAAGCATATAAGTCACACTTCCTGGCCTTTTCATGAGTGTCTAGAGATAACTCACATCTCATAGATTGTGACTAGCAATCGAACTCATATAGGTGTGTTCCTTCTAGGATGCCCTGTAGGACAGCATCCCTGCTTACACAAGCCACTAGATCACATTAAGAAATTAATCAACCTACCTTACAGCTCTGGAGAGACGGTGCATCTCAAACGAGTCAGACTCTTAATCCAAGGAGTCTCTCCCTTAGTCAACCACTAGCTTGTTTCATCATCCTAATTCACGGGATCTCCGATCACATAGGACAGGTTACCACTATGGAATGACTTCAAGTGGGTCTCAAGCCCAACTCCCTCGACGCACCTCCTATCACATTGCGTGGTAGACCCTTAGTAAACTGATCTGTTAGGTTTTTAGATGTATGAACATAGTCCAACGCAATTACTCCGGAGTTTCTCAGTTTCCTGATAGACTTCAGGCGCCTTTTCACGTGTCTTGTAGACTTCATGTTGTCCCTAGAACTGTTCACCTTTGTTATCATAGTTTGGTTGTCACAGTTCATAGAAATAGCCGGTATAGGCTTCTCCATAACCGGTAAATCCATAAGGAGTGCACAAAGCCACTCGGCCTCAGCACCAGCGGTATCCAATGCTATCAGTTTTGCTTCCATTGTAGACTTCGTTAAGACAGTCTGCTTGCAAGACTTCCAGGAAACAGCACCACCTCCAAGCAGGAACGTGTATCCGCTCGTGGCATACAGCTCATCAGCATCAGAAATCCAATTAGCATCACAATAACCCTCTAGTACCCTTGGATACCCAGTAAAGTGAATGCCATAACTCATTGTTCCTTTCAGATAGCGCAGTACTCTCTCAAGAGCACTCCAGTGAGTATCTCCTGGATTTGAGACAAACCGGCTTAGTTTGCTCACAGCAAATGAGATATCAGGCCTAGTGGCGCTAGCCAAATACATGAGAGAAATAATTATTTGAGAATATCTCAATTGGTCCCTTGAAATTCTACGATTTTTCCTCAATATTACACTTGGGTCATAAGGAGTTGGAGTGGGTGCACAATCATCGTATCCAAAACGATTTAGCACCTTTTTCACATAGTGAGACTGCACAAGAGTAACCCCACTATTTCCTTCTTCTCTCAATAGCTTAATGTTAAGAATAACATCAGCCTCACCCAAGTCTTTCATCTCAAAATTATTCGACAGAAAATCTTTCACTTCTTTAATCACATCAAAATTATTACCAAAAATTAAGATATCGTCCACATACAAGCACAAGATGACACCATTGCCACCACCATACCGGTAATATACACACTTATCGGCTTCATTAACTGCAAATCCGGCTGATGTTAAAGTCTTATCGAACTTCTCATGCCACTGCTTTGGGGCTTGCTTCAGGCCGTACAAGGATTTTAGCAACTTACACACCTTACCCTCGTGACCTTTTGCAACAAATCCATCAGGCTGATCCATATAGATCTCTTCCTCAAGCTCGCCATTTAGGAAAGCCATCTTATCATCCATCTGGTGAATGAGAAGACCGTGTGAGGCAGCCAAGGATAGTAACACACGAATGGTCGTCAGTCGGGCAACAGGTGAGTAAGTGTCAAAATAATCTTCACCTTCCTTTTGTGTATAGCCTTTAGCCACTAGCCTTGCCTTATACTTCTCAATAGCACCATCAGGCCTCAGCTTCTTTTTGAACACCCATTTACACCCCACAGGTTTACATCCATAAGGACGATCAACCACTTCCCAAGTCTCATTTGACATAATAGAATTCATCTCACTTTGCACCGCTTCCACAAGTCAGCGTCAAGAGAGGAATATGCCTCAACAATGGTTGTGGGAGTGTCATCCACAAGGTATATAATAAAGTCTTCACCAAAGGATTTTACAACACTCTGTCTTTTACTCTTTTGAGTGACTGTATTATTATCCTCCTCAGGAAGTTCTCCTTGGGTCTCATCATCAGCATGTATTACTGGTTCATGAGATTC
The DNA here is from genome assembly GCA_022457205.1 of Saccharum spontaneum. Lineage (NCBI taxonomy): Eukaryota > Viridiplantae > Streptophyta > Magnoliopsida > Poales > Poaceae > Saccharum > Saccharum spontaneum. Next base: position 20,685,535 of record CM039618.1, on the reverse strand, counting down.
AGGAACAAAAATAGAATCATAACTAGGCATGCCAGGTGTATTAATTTTCATGGAAAATTCATCTTCAAAAAATGTTGCATCTCTAGATTCCATGATTGTATCAACAGCCATCTCAGGAACACTAGAATTTATTATTAAAAATCTATAGCCCACACTGTGAATAGCATAGCCAAGGAAGACACAATCTATAGTTTTTGGTCCAAGCTTTCGCTTTTATTTATTGGCACATTCACTTTTTCCAAACAACCCCATGTTCGCAGATAAGAGAGATTTAATCTCTTTTTCTCCCATTTCTCAAATGGTGTGATTTCTTTGTTCTTTGTAGGCACTCTATTTAGGACATGACTCGCAGTCATAACAGCCTCACCCCACGATTCCTTAGATAAACCAGCAGTCCCATTGGACTGTGGTGAGTATGGTGGTGTCCTCTCATGAATTATTCCGTGCACAGCGCAGAACTTAGAAAATTCATTAGAGAAATACTCTCCTTCATGATCAGACCATAAACATTTGATTTTTTTCTCAAGTTGATTCTCTACCTCAGCTTTATAGATTTTAAAATAATATAATGCTTCATCTTTAGTTTTCATTAGATACACATAGCAAAATCGAGTACAATCATCTATAAAGGTAATAAATTATCTCTTACCACCTTTGGTCAATATTCCATTCATCTCACATATATCAGAATGGATTAAATCAAGAGCTGCCAACTCCCTCACCACAGCAGCCTTGTGGGGCTTGCGAGGTTGTTTTGCTTCAACACACACATGGCACTTTGAACTTTTGACCACGTCAAATTTAGGAATTAAATTTAAACCAGCTAAGCGGGACATGCAACCAAAATCAACATGACATAATCTCAAATGCCAAATATCTGTCTCAACATTACCAACCACATGGTTCACAAATTTAGAACAAGTATCAACCAAGGACAAGCGGAACAAGCCTCCGCTCTCAAAGCCTTTACCAACAAATGTTCCAAACTTAGAAATGACACACTTATTATACTCAAACACTAGTTTATGACCATCACGACACAGCAAGGAGCCACTAATCAAGTTCTTCCTTATTGAGGGGACATGATACACGTTCTTGAGCTGCACGGTCTTTCCCGAAGTGAGGTTCAGATCGACCGTACCAACACCACGAACAACCGCACACGCCTCGTTCCCCATCAACAAGGAGCCAGCCCGCCCTGCCTGGTAGAAAGAAAACAAGAAAATATCAGCACACACATGAATATTAGCACCGGTATCAACCCACCAATCAGGTGAGTAACAAACTAAAAAAGCATAAGGTAATAAATTACCATACCCAGGTGTAGCTGCCTCAGTCTCAACGGTGTTGGCTGATTTCTGTGGAGGAGGAGGCTTCCACTTAGCCTCAGGACACTCCCTAGAGAAATGCCTAGTCGTCCCACAGGTGAAACAGTTCATCTTTTCCTTGTTCATCATCTTCTTACCCTTCTTGAAAGGAGTGGTGGGCTTTTGCTTAAGCTCTTGCTGAAATTTCTTCTTCTGTGGTTTGGGATGGTTTTTTTGCACCACATGTGCGCTAGAACTCCCCTCAGTGACTTTCTTGCCTTTGACATCTTTTGCTCTAGCCTTGTCTTCATCATCTAGAGTCCCAACAAGCTCAGCAGTGCTGAACTCTTGCCTCTTGTATTTCAGAGAAGTGGCAAAATCAGTCTAAGATTGTGGTAGCTTTGCAATCATGTAGCCTGCCACAAACTTGTCAGGAAGAGCACACCCAAACAACTCAAGTTCCTTCACCAGTGCCTGTATTTCATGAGCCTGTTCGACTACAGGACGGTTCTCAACCATTCGATAGTCATGGAATTGCTCCATGATGTACAACTCAGAACCAGCATCAGAAACACCATAGCGAGCCTCAAGTGCCTCCCACATGGCCTTACCAGTCGGCATCTGCACATATGCATCAATGAGGGAATCCCCAATAATGCTCAGCAAGGCGGCTTTGCAAGTGGTGTCATCGTGTTCAAATGCATGCTGCTCATCAGCGGTTGGAGCACCAGCAGGCCGTTCTTGCACCACATAAAAGCAGCGCATAGAGGTCAACCACAGAATAGTTTTCTGGCGCCATCTCTTGTAGTGAGTGCCCTCAAACGGCGTAGGTTTTAGCAAACCCGCAAAGCCAACAGATGAAAATTGCCTAACATAGCGTTTTTTGGATTGTTAGAAATATAGGAAATTTTAGGTTTAATTTAATCCAACAAAATGACATGATCATAATCATAACAGTGGTGATTAAGTGCTTGTTTGAAAAGAATAGAAACATCATAAGCATGATCATGATGACATCAACATATTGCTTATTCCAAATAAACAAGAAGAACATCATATGAATTATATTAACTAGTAATGGAAACATCATGTAGATCATGCTAACCAGCAAGGTTTTGATCAAAAACATAAGAGGATGATGAAGCACGCTATCATACCCTACGGCAGAGCCGGATGCACCCGATGGAAACATGGTGCCTTGTTGGTGTAGTCGTCCCGAATGGTGCAGTGCAGAAAGGATGCCGTGAAGATGAACAGCGAGTAGTCATGCCGCTTACGGACACTCCCCAAAAACGCTATGGCCGCCCTTCACCCGAGCAGGTGAACTCGATGAAGCGGATGTGTTCCGGAGGCTCTACACTTTCATCTCATGTGCGTGCAGGAGATGGAACGGGGAGTACTGCTGCTACGGGAGATGTGGTGTAACCAAGCGAGAAATGATTGAAGGAGCTATGGCCACCCTTCACCGAGCAGGTGAACTCGATGAAGCGGATGCGTTCTGGAGGCTCTACTCTTTCATCTCGTGTACGTGCAGGAGATGGAACGGGGAGTACTGCTGCTACGGGAGATGTGGTGTAACCAAGCGAGAAATGACTGAAGGAGGAGTACAGAATATATACTACGTGGAGGACAGGCCAAAAGGCTCAGGAGGCAAGGAGCCTCATGTTATGGAGGCCAAGAGCCTCACACCATGCATCAATGTCATGAATGCAAAAATGCCTCACGTCATCAACTCCAACGAAGTAAAAACTTTTGTAACTCTTGACATCACTTTGCTAATTAAGACTAGTGGAAGTAAGTCCAGTAATCAGGACACAATTAAAAATGAGAGTCCATCTGCTCGTCTGCGCGCGTGTGGCATTCCGTTGTTCTCAACCTCTCAACAACATAGTTAGACAATATCCAACCATATAAGTCGAGTCAACGTTCAGTCAAAATCTCGTATGGTATTAAACCATAAAACATGCATTATTATGGATCATAGAGTTTATTTGATTTATTAATATTATATGGGTCAAGCCCATAAAATATCCAACACAGGTTGCTTGTTGGCCTCCTCCACCAGATGTGGGACACTACTATGTAAAGTTTAATGGAGGCGGGCAATGCAACCGCCTCTAATAAAAGGTCACCATTAATGGTGACTTTACGGAAGCGGTTGTTTTGCCCGCCTCCATAAATGAAACTGAAAAAATAAAAAAAATAAAAACCTGTGAACATGCCCGCTGAGTCCATCCATGAGCCCATCCATAGGCGGCCATCGCCGTAGCCGCTCGACACAACCTAGACTGCGCGCACCGCTGGGATCCGGCCTCTCGACGCTAGGATCCGGCCTCCCGCTACCGGATGGAGACGCCTGCCGCCGGGATCCGGCCTCCTGCTGCCGGATCGAGACGTCCGCCGCCGGATCTGAAGGTGGAGGGGAAGGGAGGGCGGCCCATCGCTAAGATTCGGCCACCCTCCGTTGGGCTCCACGCCTGCTTGCTCGAAGTCTGCCCGCGGTTCCCGGATCTGGCCACTGCTTGGGTGGGGGAGTGACGCGCCGCCGGGGCCACGCACCACCATGGCGCGCGTCCGCACCGGGGCCGCCTGCATCAGCGCCACCGAGGCCGCCTCTGTCCGTGCCAGGGCCGCCCACGACTGAGCCAGGGCTGGCCGCCTCCGCGCCGCCGGGGCCGGCCGCCCTCGTCAGCCGGGGTAGAGAGAGAGGAAGAGAGAGAGAGAGATGGGGCGCCATCGTCGGAGGGTGGAGAGATGGTAGGGTTGAGGGAGGGAGATGGGCCACCGGAGGGAGGGAGAGACGACTAAGGGAGGGAGAGGGGCGGCTCAGGGAGGGAGACGGCTGAGTGAAAGGGAGTTGGATACTGAGGTGAAACCATAACTTCTATTTATATATAAGCCCGATAGGTGTAGTGGATACGGGCTTTTGTTGCGCGTCATATATATTTTCCTAGGAGGGCCTTTTAAGAGGTCCGCCTCCGAAAATGGCCTAATTTTTGGAGGCGAATCCTCCGTAAATCTATTTTAGGAGACGTTTATTTTTTATCACCTCCGTAAATCAATTTTATGAGGCGAGCAAACGGGGCCGCCTTAGTAAATAAAAATGGCCGCCTCCGTTAATAGCCAGGTATTTTAGGAGGCGGTTGAATTTTGTGCCCGCCTCCATTAATGTTTAGGCACTACCTCCTTAAATCATTTGTGTAGTAGTGGGAGATGAATTATCTACATAGAGAAAAAGAGAGAGTAGAGGAGTCAAGTACATGGATCGGTGCACGTGCGCGCGCACAGAGAGAGAGAGCGACAATTAGGAGAATAGGGGTATGAGGGAGTTAGGGTTGTGTGAGTGGGATAGGAATTATGGGCCTCAAGCTTTTTTAGAGGCGGGCCTCATAGAAATGTCCACCTCTTTAATGGCTCCATTTACAGAGATGTATGTTGATTGGTTGTCTTCATAAGTGGACCTAGCTACTGCCTGTGAAAGTTGAAGGGTGTTTTGGGAGACAATCACTTTTGGCCCACCTTTGTAGATAAGTGGGTTTGTCCTTCGAATTTTTTTACTAGTAGTTTGGTTCAAGGATGGGATAGTGATCGTGTGACACATATAGAATTCTAGCTCTCAGTGTAATGATCCACTTATTTGCTTTAGGAACATAAGTTTCTGAGGAATATAATGAGCTAGTCTATAACATAACAACAGGTAGAAGAAAGCTTCGCCTACCAGGTTCGCATGTATGATGGCACATCAATGTTTACATGAGACATTTTCAATTACCAATGTTTTTCTTGATATTTCTATTCCACAGACTATTTTTTTTATAGAAGGTGCTTAGGCGTGTATTTCATTAAGAGAAGTTGGAAAAGAGTACAACAACGACCTTGCCCGACGGCGAGCGGCCAGCAGATCAAGACGTTAACGCACCCGGAAAAAACCAAAAAGAAAAGTGTTACAGGCAGCAGTGACCTATTACATAACAGGATTGTGCGACATGGGCAATTTCCGGTGGTCTTGGTCACACGTTCCGGGCGTGAAGCAACGCCAACGCGCTGAAGCGGCCACATGTACAAAACTGGTTTTCGGAGACAAACCAATCCATCTTTAGAGGCGGCCACATGTACCTCCAACTCTGTTAGACCGCATGCCGATATGGAAGCACCACCAGATCACATGAGTCTCCATAGTTTCATGGATGGTTGAGACTAGCAGGCAGTGCAAATCCAGTTGTAGTTTAAGCTTGATTTGGGTCAAGCGAAGCTTGGGGCTTGTACTCTTGGAGCTTGTCAATACCAAGCAAATCTTGGTAATTGGAGTTGTTCTTGGTGATTGTGGGAGTCTTATTTAGAAGCTTTGTTCTAGTTTGGACGCCTGCCTATCTAGAGATGCAGAAGTGCATTTCATTTGCGAGGACATTAGTCTTAGTGCCTCAAGAAGGACCTATACAATTTGGTGAGGACCTCCAACAAGTATTGGGGAAGAGTTCCACCAACTCAATACTTCAAGAATTTGGCATTTTATTGTAGATTTCTTTACTTTTCCTCATCTACCGAGTATTTACCATCTTGCAATGTCAGCTTGCTCATTGTGTAGCTTAATGTTACACCTAGAATGTAGGGTATGACGGCCTGACTAGAACGATAGGCTAATGTTATTTTTGAACTACAATTACAGGATTAAGTTCCTACATATTCTTGAATATATTTGAGTTAGTCCCAACTCCCAATTCAGCCCGTTAGCCCATGAGACTTTGTGTTGCCCTTGGCCATCTCTGAATATTTGCTCCAAGAAAATAACAGCATGTATTTATGATTAATCATTACACATTCAGCACATTACATGTCTTTTAATAAACAGAATAGTACAATACATGTAGGATATCAATTTGCAACACAATTTACAGACACACATTTGAACCAGCTATATATACATAGTATTCAAAGCGCTTATGTACGAACTTAAAGGCTTCTGAAGGTTTTGCCTACTCGGTGGGGTAGGAAGGCTCCATGGCTAGGCCACACATGCCCCTCTTGTCCGAAATATCCTTCTCCATTCTCAGGTAACCATTCTCGCCCCAAGTGGTGCCCCATGAGTTCTTCATCAGCCAGTACTTGGTGCCATCACTGGTCTGTCCATAACCAATGGCTGCAATCCCATGATCTAGGTCAGTACCGCAGGAGCCAGTCATCACACCACCAGAGTAGAACTGAAACGTCATGTCTCCGCCATCCACTGCCACCGACACGGGTTGGTTGGCCACAGCCTTCATCAGCGCAGCCTCATTGTTGGCAGGCACATCCTCGTAGCCCTTGACAGTTGCGGCACTGTTTGATCCACTCTTGCACTTGCCATCTGCAGCTGTGTAAGGATAGCTAGATTCCATGGTTAGGCCGCCGTTCTTGATGATGAACTTGAAAGCATCGTCCATCAAACCCCCCTCACAACCCTGATCCTCACCATGGACATCGCAATCCACTAACTCTTGTTCTGAGAGGGAGATGAGCTTGCCAGTGCTTATTTTCACAATGCCTTCTGTGGCAGCCACAGCTGAGAACGCCCAGCAGCAGCCTGCAATTAATTATTATGTTTTGACGTATGTTATTGCACTCTAGTGTACATCATGATATGATAATATTAGTGTTGTCACAATAAGTGGATATGTATCATGCTTCCTACAGTACTTACCACATTGGCCTTGATCCTTGATGGGAGTGACGGCGCCCTTGGTCCTCCAGTCGATGGTCGCCGGAAGCGCATCAACGCTGACATTCTCATATCTAAATCCGGTAGGGACCTTGACGGGGCTAGGTTTGAAGCCCTTGTTAGTCTTGGTAGCCCTAAACTCGTCGTTGGTGAGGTCGGCGAACTGGTTGACACCGAGCCAGAACTTGCGGTTCTCACCAGCGTTAAACGACTCGATGAACTTAACATTAGCTTTGAACACCTCAAACCGCTGAGCCTTCTCGGTGGCGTCTTTGTAGACGCGGCTGTACTGCACCATCCACTGCTCATGCCTCGCCGCCATGGCTGAGTCGTCGTTCAGGTCGCGAGCAGCGAGGGCTGCACCACAAAAGAAGGCGAGGCCGAGGATTGCCAAGATCGATGCCTTGAGGGTGGCCATGGTCGATCACTCGATCGATCAGGGCTGTGAATTGGTTGCTGAAGCTGGCCTGCTGCTGCTGTGCACTATGCCTATTGATTTGGTGATTGGAGCTGGGTGGTATGGGTATGTATATATAGCTACAGACGTGTATTATTCTTGTAAGTTGTAAGTATGAAGCGATACGGTACGGTGCTTCTACGCTGTATTTTGTAGAAAGAGACAGGTACGTGGCCGTGAAGTATTGCCAGATGGTATAAATTATTTTACTTGTGCTCAAGACGTGCATTTGCCGCTCTGCTATGGATTGCTGTCTTCAAGCATTATGTATAGAGATTATAAGCGCCACATCCCATTACAGGCATTCAGTACTGTAACATATAGTATCAGATAAAAATTGGAAAAAGTGAATTAACAGCACATGGTTAGTATAATACTCCTTTCATCCTCTAGTATTATTTAATAATGTTTGTAAGTTCATTTTGAACTAACCAAGGTAACAATAAGGAATGGCATCATACATAAAATAAAATAAGATCTCAAATCTAACAGTGGATAGGTTCGTTCATACGTACCTCAAACCAGTCAATTTTATAAACACATAAGGCGGCAATGTTACGTTAACTGCTGCAAAAATAATATTATACCACCTAGTACATCACGCATAAAGTACTGCTAAAATGTACGTATACTAAGGATACTATCTTTTTTAGAGACAGGCATCTAGAAATAGTTGCATCAAAAAAATGATTTATAACTTTTCCACATGAACTTGGATCAAGACAAACTTTATATTAGAATTGTAGCCCTCAACATAATCTACAACTTTGTTGTTGAAATTTTTTTTGCATTGTATAGAGTCCCAAAATATTATTTTAAGTTCATGGATTTTGAAATTTTAAATTTTAAATTTTAAATTTTCAAATAATTGGATGTAGATATGGTATGTAACAAAGTTGTAGTTCTAATTACAATCTACAACTTTGTGGTTGAAAAGTTTTTTATTTGAAGTCATTTAGATTCGCAAATATGTTTTTTAACTTCATATATTTTGAAATTGAAGAATTAGAATTTCAAAATGACCTCAAATGTGAGGACCCGCCGTGTTAATTCGCCTAAATCGAGTGTCATCCACTTGACTGACCCAATTTAAGCAAACCAACATCGGTGACTCGGAGCACTCCTTGGCAACTCCTCTTCAAGATCAGGTTGAGTATCATGCCACAATAGCCTCCACAACTCAAGATTACATCTCATCATCGGAGCACATAATAATTCAGCGGAAACATATATTACAAGTCTTGTTGAATATAATGAATTAATTATACAACGTAAGACTAAATGTAGTGTGAACCAAACGACTCTCTTACCAACATTGCTATGCTACGAATCAATTATATATATAGTAACTGGTGGCCGCCTTACTTGCGGGCGTCGCTATCGTAGCTTGGACGGCACATGCCATTCACCCACTTTGTGACCAATGACGGGTGAGATGGCCACCATTGTCCTATACCTGCAAAACAACTTAACGGCAGCACCGTGAGTACATTGTGTACTCGCAGGGCTTAATTCCAACTTATAATATTTGGTGGGTGCAAAAGGTAATATCAGGTATTTGTACATTTGCGGAAAAGCAATGGCGTTGTTTATAAGTATGACATGCCATGTTCTAACTCTTAAAACGAAAGTATTTAGTTATTAGTCATATATCACATAGAGGTCCATAATCCATCAACAACGCTACCATGGGTATAGAAAGTAGGAACAACCGAATGATTCCATCTCGAGGGACTTCAAGCTTTCAAAACTCTACAGAGGTGTAAAACTGTACCCATGCGAAAGAACGGGACTAACCACCATACCCTTCCGCGAGAGTAAGGGTTGCTTCACGTCTTCCAACCTTTTCCTAATTCGGCCAGAATGTCACATGAAAGGTTCCACTGAATGCCCTGGTCAGGTTTCCACCATCTTCCCAGTTCCTCGGGTCTGGCATTTGTACTATAACGGTTTCCCGGGTCATTATGTACACCATCTTTCCGGCGCCATCCCCCTTGCCAATTTCACGGATAGACCGGTCGTGATTAGTTACTTGGCTTGTCGACCCCATCCGCGACATGTGGTCTCTACGGGTGGTTACTTGGACTCACGTATCCCAATACACAGTCCTTAATGCTCCATGAGCTACGTCATTTGAGATCCCACACTCACAACGACCTACCCCTCGCATGAACAATAATTATCAAGGCTATTATCAGGATTATAACATTAAGTAATATTAGTCCTTAGCCAGATTAGTAAGGTAGATCAAGTTGTACCCTCATTAGTTTAGTAGTTAGTTATCCAGGTGTAGCATCCTACACGCGCGAGTATGAGTTCCCTTCTCATGCTCGACTTCTACCGTTGCCCAAACAACTAAGCAGTAAGCAATTACGCATTCCCATTCCCATCGTTTAGGTGAAGGGCTTCTAACAGATTAAGAAGTGACTCTAGGTGTGATGTAAACGAGACCACTATCCAAGACTACATGTAATGCATAACTCATAATGAAACACAATAAGTATCCAAAATAGGATTCATAGCAGTGGGGTGCATGCCTGTTGGAAGAGCAAGGTTCCCTTAGCTTGGAACATCACTTGGCGTCTCTCTGGTATCGAATACCTATATGTATGCACATGTATGAGATATGTATGTATGCATGTCATTGTATGAATATGATAAATATGATGCCCATGTGTGCTATGATATGCTTAGACATGTGTATGATTAACTATTAGGTACATGGTACTAGGTGTGTGTAACATGTGTGTGTAACCGGTATGCACTGACGGACACTCCGTCACGGCTCACGGATGCTCCGTCAGGTTTGGGACTTAGACATCTTCGGTGTTTAGTCTTCATCGGATGGTCCGTGATAGACAACAGACACTCCGGTAAGAACTAGGAGTTCTCGGGTTATTTAGAGACCAAGCTCTATAATTCGGCGGACACTCCGGTGGTGAGCGCGGACACTCCGCCAAATTACAGTATGTGAGACACAAAAGATAAGCTTAGGTGCATGAATGTAATGAGATGGTGCATAAAACATGTCTCACAAACATCACATGTTCAAAGCAAGCTAACAAAACGAGTTTCATGACTTTAGGAGACCTAGAGAATAAGTTGTCTATTTATTAGACTAAAAATGCATTATTCTAGTCAAAATTAAGATATTTATTTTTGTGCCAAACTCATGTCTAGATGATAGAGAATATTCTAAAGAACACAACAAAACTTGTTTTACAATTTTTGGAGTTCAAACGCATCTTCTATGACCTTTACAAGTCGGGGCTATGCTATTGTGGTACAGCAGAGAGTCCGCGAATTCGGGCGGACAGTCCACCAGGGACGAACGCGTGCGCCGGAGCATTTCTCTGGGACGAACACTGGCTCCGATGGACAGTCCATGAGAACGACGGACTATCCAGTAAAACGATGAACAGCTCGGGTGTAAAAACGTTGGAGATGATTCCAGGGACATCCGGGCTCCAAATCGAGTGCGGTTTGTTCCTATGGCTTACTAGTGATGTGGGGAAGCTTCTACAAGTGATGGAAGTGCCATGCATGTGCTGTGGAGAGCTCGAACTCATCCATGGTGGTGATGGCCATGGATAGGGCAAGAACTCAATGGGAATGGCCAAGGGGCTTGGGGAAGATGACGTTGGACTTTGGGGATGTGCTCACCATGTCAGGAGGGTCTCCAACTGCAGCAGCTCACGCCGGGAGAGCTTGATGGAGTAGATCGATCTTGGGGCTCCTCCATGGCTTGAGCTTGAAGAAGATAAAGCTTGGGGCTGCCTCTTTATCTCCGGTGAGGTTGACGGCATGGGGAAGCAGCAGCTCGCTGGTGACGACCTCCAGCAGTTGGTGGGCATGGCTCCTCCTCCTTCTCCTCATCTTCTCCTCCCCTTCTCTTCTTCTTCTCCTTTCTCCTCTCTCTCTCTCCATTGCTCTTCCTGGTGTCTCACGTGATTGAGAGAATGGAGAGAGAGAGGGGTGGATGGCTGGTGTGGGTGTTAGTGGTGATGTGGGCTGACAGGTGGGGCCATGGTGGTTGTGGTGTGGACAGCAAGACAATTGCATGTTACAGGTGTCGACGGCAATCTGACGGACAATCTGCCGTGAATGACGGACGCTCCGTCAGCGCACGAGCGCGTCTGTGTGTGACAACGCAACACCTGCATGGGACACGTGGCAACATGTGTTGATGGACAGTCCGCCGTGGGTGACGAACGATCCGGTATAAACTTGGGTACTCTCGGGTTACTAGGTGACTATTCCTTATAATTCATCGGACGCTCCGCCGGATATCACAGACACTCTATCAGTGCACAGGTTGGTCAAAATTATCCTAAGTCTGTGAGATGTCTTGACGGACGATCTGGTGGTGATGTCAGACGATCCGCCAAAACTGGCAGTGCTCGGTTTTGGGTTGGCCTAGGCACAAGTCAGATTCTAATTTGGATTAAAAATGCACACTTGGATGGTTAGAAATGACTGCCTACCTTGTAATGGGTTTTGGGTTGTTACAAATCTTCCCCCTTAGAGAAATCTCGTCCTCAAGATTTGAAAGAGGCCGAGGTGAGGGAAGACACCAAGGTAGTTTGGAGTAGGATACATTGGTCAAAAATCCAAAAGTTAGACAAGGTGACTTTGAGAGTGATTGGACAAGGGTGTCTCTCAAAGGAGAGTGCATTGCGCACAAATTGGCATAGGGAGTACATAATCCATCAACAACGCTACCATGGGTATAGAAAGTTGGAACAACCGAATGATTCTATCCTGAGGGACTTCAAGCTTTCAAAACTCTGCAGAGGTGTACAACTGTACCCACATGGAAGAACGGGACTAACCACCATACCCTTGCGCGAGAGTAAGGGTTGCCTCACGTCTTGCAACCTTTCCCTAATCCGGCCAGAATGTCACATGAAAGGTTCGACTGAATGCCCGGGTCAAGTTTCCACCATCTTCCCAGTTCCTCGGGTCAGGCTTTTGTACTGTAACGGTTTCCCGAGTCATTACATACACCATCTTCCCAGCGCCATCCCCCTTGCTAGTTTCATGGATAGACCGGTCGTGATTAGTTACTTGGCTTGTCGACCCCATCTACGACATATGGTCTGTATGGGTGGTTACTCGGACTCACGTATCCCAATACACGGTCCTTAATGCTCCACGAGCTACGTCATTTGAAATCCCACACTCACAACTGTTTGCACTGAAATTTGGAGAGAGGAACGTGGGAACTTGAGAATGACGCGTAAGGAGCATCGAGTATACAAAATTGATATCAACCGATTCCAGGGCATATTGGATCAGTTATTCCGGTGACGTTAGCGAGGTATGCAGAGCAACAATTTGGACTCTACGAGAAAGGAAAGGCTTAGAGTACAAGTTATCTTTTATATTAGGAGATTCTCTTTTAATTTTCAGCAATTGTAATAAATCGTATTCGACTAGGAGTTGTGTCAAAGCCTTGGGTATAAATATGAACCCCCGGCCATTGTCAAGATCATCCAATCATCAATACAACTTTTTGGCTCAATGCCAAAAACCCTATGAGTAGGAGGAGAGTAGATATCGGTGAGTTCTTCAACTAGCAGGGCTGCATCAGCTGACTTGACCTCCTGTTTGCCTGTGAGTACCATCATGGCTTGCATTACTCATTGTAAGGCCTGCATGATTCTGTCTCATGCCCCACTGTAATTTGTAGTGTAAGTTAGTTATCGATTCTTATCTAGTTTAAGTACGGCCTGCACGATTCTGTCTCGTGCCCCACTGCTCGAATTAGATTAAGGTCAAGTTATTGTCTCTATCTAAAGGTGGCATTCTTTGGGTAGATTCATTAAGTTACCAATCTTGCTAATGTTCTTATTGTTATAATTATTTTTAGCAACATCAACTTGTCCGATTGAGATTATGACATTCTTCCCCAATGATAATCAATATCCTTAAGTAACACCATAACACATCAAACATTGATCATCTGGCCTCTTAGAGCCATGCATTACTGGAACTGTCTGGAACAACACCGGCACGTTCCATCTTGTGTTACTGATGAAATTTCTCTCCTTGTCAATTGCAGGTAAAATTAACTGGCATGCACTGGTACATTAGCAACGACCAGCCTTGTGTTGAAGCTAGAAGATCTCAAAGGCTTACTCCGGGCAGATCCTTCCGGCTTGCTACTTGTTGATCACATTGACACATTTTTGTGACGACAACAACGACCTACCCCTCGCATGAACGATAATTATCAAGGTTATTATCAGGATTCTAACATTAAGTAATATTAGTCCTTAGCCAGATTAGTAAGGTAGATCAAGTTGTACCCTCATTAGTTTTAGTAGTTAGTTATCCAGGTGTAGCATCCTACACGCGCGAGTATGAGTTCCCTTCTCATGCTCGACTTCTACCGTTGCCCAAACAACTAAGCAGTAAGCAATTACGCATTCCCATTCTCATCGTTTAGGTGAAGGGCTTCTAACAGATTAAGAAGTGATTCTAGGTGTAATGTAAACGAGATCACTATCCAAGACTACATGTAATGCATAACTCATAATAAAACATAATAAGTATCCAAAATAGGGTTCGTAGTAGTGGGGTGCCTACCTGTTGGAAGAGCAAGGTTCCCTTAGCTTGGAACATCACTTGGCGTCTCTTCGGTATCGAGTACCTATATGTATGCACATGTATGAGATATGTATGTATGCATGTCATCGTATGAATACAATAAATATGATGCCCTTGTGTGCTATGATATGCTTAGACATGTGTATGATTAACTATTAGGTACATGATACTAGGCGTGTGTAACATGTGTGTGTAACATAGCGTTACTGTGATGTCGGTATGCACTGACGGACACTCCTTTCCGGCTCACGGATGCTTTGTCAGGTTTGGGACTTAGACATCTTCGGTGTTTAGTCCTCATCGGATGGTCCGTGATAGACAACGAACACTCTGGTAAGAACTAGGAGTTCTCGGGTTATTTAGAGACCAAGCTCTATAATTTGGTGGACACTCCGGTGGTGAGCGTGGACACTCCACCAAATTATAGTATGTGAGACACATAATATAAGCTTAGGTGCATGAACATAATGAGATGGTGCATAAAACATGTCTCACATACATCACATGCTCAAAGCAAGCTAACAAAACGAGTTTCATGACTTTAGGAGACCTAGAGAATAAGTTGTCTATTTATTAGACTAAAAATGCATTATTCTAGTCAAAATTAAGATATATATTTTGGTGCCAAACTCATGTCTAGATGATAGAGAATATTCTAAAGAACACAACAAAACTTGTTTCATAATTTTTGGAGTTCAAACGCATCTTCTATGACCTTTACAACTTGGGGCTGTGCTGTAAACATTCCGCGAATTCAGGCGGACAGTCCGACCGGGATGAATGCGTGCACCGGAGCATTTCGCTAGGACAAACACTGGCGTCGACGGACAGTCCGCGAGAACGACGGACTATCCGGTAAAACGACGAATAACTCGGGTGTAAAAATATTGGAGATTATTCTCGGGGCATCCAGGCTCCAAATCGAGTGTGGTTTGTTCCTATGGCTTAGTAGTGATGTGGGGAAGCTTCTACAAGTGATGGATATGTCATGCATGTACTGTGGAGAGCTCGAGCTCATCCATGGTGGTGATGGCCATGGATAGGGCAAGAACTCAATGGGAATGGCCAAGGGGCTTGGGGAAGATGACGTTGGACTTTGGGGATGTGCTCACCATGTCAAAGAGGGTCTCCAACTATAGTAGCTCACGCCAAGAGAGAGCTAGAGGGAGTAGATCGACCTTGGGGCTCCTCCATGGCTTGAGCTTGAAGAAGATAAAGCTTGACGGCGTGGGGAAGCAGCAGCTCACCGGTGACGACCTCCAGCAGCTGGTGGGCGTGGCTCCTCCTCCTTCTCTTCTCCTCCCCTTCTCTTCTTCTTCTTCTCCTCCTTTCTCCTTCTCTCTTTCTCTCCTTTGCTCTTCCCTGGTGTCTCACGTGAATGAGAGAATGGAGAGGGAGGGGTGGATGGCTGGTGGGGGTGTTAGTGGTGATGTGGGATGACAGGTGGGGCCATGGTGGTTGTGGTGTGGACAGCAAGACAATTGCATGTTACAGGTGTCTGCGGTGATCTGACGGACAGTCCGCCGTGAATGACGGACGCTCCGTCAACGCACGAGCGCGTCTGTGTGTGACAACGCAACACCTGCATGGGACATGTGCCAACATGTGTTGATGGACAGTCCGCCGTGGGTGACGGACGATCCGGTATAAACTGGGTACTCTCGGGTTACTAGGTGACTATTCTTTATAATTCATCGGACACTCCGTTGGATATTGCGGATACTTTGTCGGTGCATGGGTTGGCCAAGATTATCCTAAATCTGTGAGATGTCTTGACAGACGATCCGGTGGTGATGTCGGATGATCCACCAAAACTGGTAATGCTCGGTTTTGAGTTGGCCTAGGCACAAGTCAGATTCTAATTTGGATTAAAAATGCACACTTGGATGGTTAGAAATGACTGCCTACCTTGTAATGGGTTTTGGGTCGTTACATCGAATGTTCATAGTTAATTGTAGAGTTGTAGTGGCCAACCCGATCTACATTTTTTCTGTTGATAAGTTATTGATTTAAAGTTGTTTAGTGTCTCAAATATTTGTTTTAAATTCATATATTTTGAGATTCAAATTTTTTACTTTTTCAAACAATCTCGGATGGAGATACATCTGTCGTGGGTTTGTAACCATGACTAGTAATTAGTGGTCGATGTGTGGGACTTCCGTGGTTAAGACTTATTGACGCTTAATTAGGTCACACACTTGATAAGGAGCTAGATCGCTCGATGTAGGGCCTAGCGACTTTTGGGTCGGCCGGCGCCTAGGGTTTGTCCGCACCCAGACCATGTGCCTCCAGCGATGAGCGCGATACGCAAGACACGTCGCCGGAGGAGCCTCACCCGGAGCGCGATACGCAAGACATGCCGGCAAGGTCTCTTGAGACCTGAAACCCCACACGCCCGGGAGAGCCCCGTCGGGGCATGCGGCGGCTATGGGCTGCTCTAACCGGCTGACCGCTCTAGAGCGTCATCATCATCGATCCTCCAGCCACGCAATGCTGACGAAGAACAAGGAGAAGAGATAGATGGGAAAAGAGGGTAAAAGAGGTAGTAGATA
This sequence comes from Saccharum spontaneum, assembly GCA_022457205.1. Taxonomy (NCBI): domain Eukaryota; kingdom Viridiplantae; phylum Streptophyta; class Magnoliopsida; order Poales; family Poaceae; genus Saccharum; species Saccharum spontaneum. Next base: position 20,668,912 of record CM039618.1, on the reverse strand, counting down.
TGTTTTCTTTTACGATTGTGAGTTGGGATCCTCAATCAGCCATGATCCTCTCATATATATAGGGGGTGGTCTTATCCTAGTAGGAAACCTTTTTGAGCCTTATTTTTCAAGTTTCCCACGAGTCTAGAGCAGTTCGGATCGGAATCCAAAAGGCCAGATCCGAACATGGCTTTTTATTAGGTCAGTCAGAAGTTCTGACGCCTGTCGGAACTTCTGACCGCTGTCGGAACTTCCAACATGGGGACAACCCCAGGCACCTGAGAAGGTTTTCTTAGAATTCCCAAAAGTTCTAACGCCTGTCAGAACTTCTGACATGGGTTGGAACTTGTGGTAGTGGAGCATCTTCCCCGAGGCAGAACTCCTTCATCCGGACTCCGAATTAGACGTTCCATGCATGCTTTTTGACCATCTAGACAAGAGGAACGCAATGGTAAGGTCCGTTTGATATTTTGACAACTTGGGAAAGTCGGCTTAGCTGACATGGGGAGTCAACTAAGCCGACTCTGGCTGGTCCAACCCCCGAGAAGCCATTTTCTTTGTCCGGGCTCCAAATGCGTTGATCTAAGTATTTTTTTTACTGTCGTAAGGACAGAAACATGATGGCGGAGTCCACTATGCACTTTGAACACTTTTGAGTGTCAACAAGACTCAAGACACGAAAGGAATTATCTTGGTTTAGTCCTCGAAGCCCTAACATTCAACAGAGAGTTCTTCATGTTAGAATGCTCAAGCGAGTTCTTATAATGGCAAGAGAGAATAGGGAAGCATATTGCTAGCTTTGATCTAGGGTTTCAAGATGAGTTTGAATGAGTCGATCCACTCTAAGGGTGCCCTTGCGCCTCCTTATATCTCGAGGGGCAAGGGGCTTACAAAGTTGGCGTTTCCATTTGGTTCCTTGATCGCCAAGGAAGTCTCTGGGCTTCTTCGCCTTTGTCTTTGAGCCGTTGGAGGCATTGGCCCTTTAGGTGTGGTCATGGCCAACAAGATAGAAACTAGCCGTGGCAGCTTCTGTAAACGATAGCAGCAGGTCAAGGCTGACCGGGGACTTGCCATCATGCCTGCCTAGCTTTCTTGCCCTCTAGCGTTGGAGGCATCGGCGCTTTAGCGCGATGAAGCCAGGGAGATTGAAGAGTGGGTCCAGCGCCCCCTTTGTCATCTTGTGTCATGACACCGGTGTGACCCCTCGTCAAAACAGGTGGGCAACTCCACACTAAGGCATAGGGGACAACGCCCGGACAGAGCTAATCGCACTATGCTTCTACTCCCTCCGTCCCAGAAATAAGGTCATTATGGGATGCGTGCATGTCAAACTTTCTTAACTTTAACTAGTTTTATAGAAAATGCATGCAACATTTATATCTCCAAATAAGTTTATTATGAAAGTACATTCAACAATCTATCTAATGATACTAATTATGTATTATAAATATTAATATTATTTTATATATAATTGATCAAAGTTAAAAAAAATATTGACTTCTCGGGAAGCGAAAACGACTTCTATTTTGGGACACAGGGAGTATGTAGGTATTAGGCTTCTGCCATGTGACAGGGTCCTTTGCCAAGTCGGTCGGGACCCTCTGATGACGAGGGCTTAGGTTATCCTAAGTCCTTAGGGGTATTAGGATACCCCCTCCTAAATTTTAGTCCATGTCACATCGGATGTTTGGACACTAATTAGAAGTATTAGACATAGACTAATTATAAAACTAATTGCATAGATAGAGGCTAATCATGGACTAATTAGGCTTAATAGATTCGTCTCGCTAATTAGTCTACTCATGTGCAATTAGTTTTATAATTAGCCCATGTTTAGTCCTCCTGGTTAGCATCCGAACGTCCGATGTGACACAGACTAAACTTTAGTCCCTGGATCCAAACAACCACTAGCTTTGTTCCTGAGTTAACTTCGCTCAGCCAGAGCCCCCGATCGGTGGTGTTTTGTGCTTTCACGGGGTCTAGTCGGTATCCACCGGGGTGTGCGAGTGCACCCGCTGGTTTGTAGGCCTCAAGCCCCTCGCGCGCACCCATTGGTTGTATGCCTCGAGCCCCTAGCTGATAAGGAGAATCGGTCGGGGAGTTAATTACGCTATCATGGTGCTAATACGGGGTTTACATAACTCCAGTGATAAATATTCCATTAGTAGAAATGTGCATATTTTTATACGAAAATCTTAATGATGAATCAAAATTTGTCATAGAAGATCGATTTTTATGACAAATTATATTCTTGCAAAGTATGAAGCGATACGGTGCTTCTTCTATACGCTTTGTTGCGTGGAGAGAGGGACAGGTAAGTGGCCGTGAAGTAAGTATGGTTGCCATAAATTACTCGTGCTTGAGACGTGCATTTGCCTCTCTGCTATGGATTGCTGTCTTAAAAAGCAAAAATCCAGGTGGCACTCGGGAAGGGACGAGGGAGTTAGTACACCTCTCTAGCTTTCGGACCGGCCCTGAGGTCCTCTTTTGCTTTTGGCTAGCTGCTTTTAGTTAATTTAGGTCTGTAAACTCTCTGTACTTTAACTTAAATTAATTTAAAATCACTGTGGGATCTTTCCCATAGTCCTTTGCGTCAAAAAAAAAACCTTCGGACCATACCCATTAAACTGGTAGAGAAAGCTATTGGAAGCTACAGCTAGCTAATATAGTAGTGATATAATTATCAAAAGACTAAAAGTTGTTCGTTTGGACATGGTAATACCAATGTAAATCTAGTCTATTCGGCCGGTGTTAAGGGCATGTACAATCCGCAGACATGGGTCATCTGCAAAAGACTAGAATATGACATACAAACAATTAAAAAGATAGGTCGTAGAACCCACAAAGAGTAGGTCGTCTGCAAGCAATTTAATACTTTGTATATCGTCAAGATCAACTATGAATACCATTTTGTATATCGCTATATGTTGCCATTTGATAATGGTCAAACATAAAGAAGATAAACATAATTACAATATTTTTAAAACCATCAATATAATAACTATATTATACATAATTGCAATATTTTTGCCATGATTCGTTTACCAGCGGACCGCGATAGTTCACATGTAACACAAGGAGACATGCAGTCTTGCAGACATCATGTTCTCACCAAAAGGTAACAGACTGCACGTTCAGGGCTTGCCCAACGCTGCACGCTGGCTAGTGGCTTCAAACTCCACGTTGCACGTTACACACGCTATTCACACAATGTAAACTATCACTACTTGTGATTTGCACAGAAATTTTTTACTTTTATCATGTCTCACCTTTATTTTCTCTCTCTTCTTTTTTTAGCATGGAGCACCTTCTCTCTCCTTAAGCATATGTAGCTTCTGTAAGCCACTATGATAAATGTAGAGTACCTACTTTTTTTATCTGATCATATATATATATAGCTCTTGAGGCTACAAGTTAAAATGTAGCATTGGGAAAGACCTAAGTATAAGTGGTCTTGTACTTTTATTCGAGACCACCAGCTTTTTGAGCAGCGTTGAGTGTGCCCTCGTGTAACACATATTGGGAAAGACCTAAGTATAAGTGGTCCTGTACTTTTATTCGAGACCACCAACTTTTTGAGCAACGTTGAGCGTGCCCTCGTGTAACACATACTAGAAAGCTTGCAATTATAGCTAACAAATTAGAAAGCGTGCATATTCACACACACACACCAAGCTACAGGAGTACAGGTAGTTCAACACACCGGGCAGACCCAACGCGGGCAGTAGTTTTCATATGCCTCGAAGTCCATGCAGATGAAATTGAGTTGAAGCAGCGGGCAAAGTCTTCCAATGCAGATGTACTTTTTCCACCCCAGCACTGTTTATTCTCTGCAGCTTTTTGCCACTCCTAACACTGTCCAGCAGCTTTTACTCTCTCTTCTGGGCAGGTGTGCCTTCTCCAACGCGGCCCTAGACGCTGCTCCAAATTTTTGTCAGACGAAGCAGTGGGCTCTTCTGCAGAAGACTCTGCTCCTCCGCGGGGCTGCTGTTTGGGTGACATGGAGCAAAGATTCTTATGTGAAGACTGGGGCAGTTATCCACACTGGCGCGTTGGGGACAGCCTTAGAAAGTTTCAATAACTAGGTGGAGCCCAGCGCTTCGCTGCGGGCAGGCGATTTTGCTGTTTCACTGAATGAGCCGTGTATAATTTTGCATCTGTGCTGAATGAAGTCAGTGTGCAGAGCTATGTTTGTGACGAAGGCAAAGGGTGGTACAAAGGGGAAAAGAAATCTGAAAGCAGAGCAGAGACCGCAGAGCAGGAAAAGAAATGCTGTTTCAGCCTGTTCGCTTGAGATTATCAGCCAAATCAGCCAGCCAGCCAGCAGTGTTTTTCTCTCACAAAAAACCAGCCAGCAGTACTTTCAGCCAGCCAGATCAGCCCAAACGAACAGGCCGAAAGTGTTTGAGTTGGAAACACACCAAATATAAGCAAAGATCTAAAAAAAGGTACCAGACCATATAATCATGTCTTCCTAAACAGATGTCATATACAATTCGAAGTGTTGAGTTGGAAAATATATAATGACGCCACTTCAGGGTGGATCGGTCTCCTCATGTAGTGTGCTGGCTCATAATATGTATCTGCAATGGTCACGAAGCATGCAAGAGATAACAAATAAGCACCAGGAACAAATCAACACATGATGAAAAAGAGAAAGATCCTGTAGGCCAGTTTATAAGCCACAAAATCGGTCAATCAATACGAGCATGGATATGGTTAATTCAAATCGTCATATTAGAGAAAGAGGTTCCCATACATTTAACGTAGTCATTTAAACTGTAAGGAGAGCAACATTATGTACATACCATTGGCATATCAAAGATGATACAATAGACCTTTTTTCCCTAGCGGCATCAAACTCTGAAGGGTTCTATGTAAATCAGTAGGTATCATGTATTATTTTTTAGCCTCTTTGTGTCAGATTTCTTTTTTTTTGTCAGGTATGGGGAAAGTTTTTTTATCAAGCTAATCCTGCGACTAATAGAAGCAAATTGTAACTCCATAAATCATGTGAGATGGGCTACAAAGGGGGGACTTGCTTCTTTTTGTTCTGGAACCTGGCGACAACTTACTTCAAAAAGTGTAGTAGAACACTGAAGGGGTCAAATTGGATGTATGAGATGCTGGAGCAAGTGAAGAGTTGTGTAATCTTTGCCTACGAAATATCAAGAAGACATGTTTGTTAGAGTATAAGCCAAATTTAGAATACATCTATGAACCTACAAATACTACCTAGACAAATAGAATGGGATGAAAGAAAAGGAGTATTTAGAGAAAGATTCCACAGACTGAACCCTCAGCATAACAAATTTGAATTCACTTATCAGTGACTATGCAGAACATGCAAATGATTAGTATTACTACTAATTGTTTAGGTAAAGCAACAACAACAACATAGCCTTTTGTCCCAAGCAAGTTGGGTAGGCTAGAGATAAAACCCAAAAGAGACGAGAAACAAGGAGACACATAAAGGGCACAAGATAGAAAGAGGTCACGGTTCAGGCACGTTGATTGCTAATTGTTTATGTAAAGCGATTTCAAAAAAAATAGTGTCATGATTGTGCACTTAGTGCAGGGTGGAAAAGCAGGTACAGTCCCTTTTAATAATATTTTGATTGCTATGTAAACTAATGTGGAGCGCAGCCAATATGGTTTGCAGTAAACATCAAAAAAGTGACAATGCATTAGATTGTATTTAGTAGTATACATTAGATAGTTAGAATGAATTAGGAGGTGCACTTGTAACTGGCATTGGCAGATTAGTAGCGCTTACGAAAAGATTAACAGCATTCAAAGTTGTAATGCACGTTTTGTACTAACTGGCACAAGGATGATATGAACAAACATTTAACACCACTGATAACAGGGGGGAAAAAACATGTATGCATGCATGGGCTTCTATAATCCTATGCGTCCCAGCACTGCAGATTCTGACTAACAGCATCACCAACTGCTTTCTAATGGCCAAAAACAGTAAAGAATGCGGCTCAATCTAAAATATGGTTTTGTTAATTTTTATAATGAATGTATATGTAGCTACATCAGTTTTCCCTATAGATATAAGTGAATAAATAGTGTTGAGAGCAACAATTAAAAAAATGGTAACTGCATATATGATAAGCAACAGAAAAGAATTTCCATCCTCTCTTCAACCTGACACCTGTTCTTACTCAGCAGTATTATCTATGAGATGGACCTAAAAAAGAAAAGAAGAATGACAATAAGGAAGTCGTGGAGCACCAAACCTGCAACAGCGAAGCAAGTTTCCCATCGCCTACGTATTATGGAAACCGATGATTTCAAAAACCTGAACACCATGTACATAATTGGTCAATGGTGATCACTCCATGAATTGCCTAAATGTGACCACATGCACAAAATCCAAATGAGACTGTGTACCTTGCTGGCATAAATAGCAAGTCCTTGAGGCTGGTACTGGACCATTGTGGACTTTCCATTTTGCTCAGTTCGTCCTGTGGACACTTTAGTATAAAAAGACAGAATAAATTAAACTTGGTCATAACCTAAGCCGTGGTTGGAAGATCACAGTGAAATAAATGCAAGTAAATAAGCATATCAATATGACGAAGCCTACAAAGAAAATTAGTATAAGCTAGAGCATGGGTCCAACATCACAGCGAAACGAATCCAAGCAAATAAGCATATCAATATGACAAAACGTAGAAAGAAAATCAGCGTGAAACATAGATTCAAGAGCTGTACCTTGTCCTACTGCAGCGCGTAACCATTTGAATGGATAGCAAGAACACTGGGACATAAGATCTGTAACTTCTCTTATTGCAGTCCAAAGACCTCTACCGTCTCGTATTTCAGTCCGTAATCAACTGAATCTGACGGCTATGCATGAGCACTTGGAACAGTCTGAATCATAATAGGAACAGGTGAGGAACAACAGGACAAAATCGATCTGAAACCCTAGATCAAAGGGATTTTTGAATCCATGCCATTACAATTCTCCGAGTTTTGAAAAACGCCATTACAATTCGTATATTTGGAGATATGCCATTATAATTTCATCACTCCTCCATCCGTGCCATTTTCTATGGCTGGCATGTACATAGGCCCACTGTCAGACTCGCATAGCATACGATCGTCAAGTCTCCGTCTCCTCCGTCAAACCGAGCGTGTCCACAGCAACCTGTGCGTGAGCGGAGCGGTGGCGCTCGCCCGCGGTGGCCTGCGCGTCGAGGGAGAGCGGCCGCGCTCGCCCGCGGCGTCGTGCACGCGAGAGCGACGGGCGCTACAACGCCGTGGTGCGCGAGAGCGACGGGCGCTCCTGGCCGTTGGCCCTGCAGGCTGCACGCTGCAGGTTGTCGAGGGCGTGCAGTCGTGGTCGAGGTAGCACAGCCCACTCCGCGCCTCCAGCGCGATCCAGGTGAGTGTGCGAGCAGCTGCCGCACGGCCGCGCGGGCACGTGTGCGAGCAGCCGCCGCCGCTGCGGGCGCGCCGGCGAGCAGCGCCGAGCACCTGCAGTCCCAGCACGTAGTTGTGGAGAATGAAGGAGAGGGCGCTGATGTCCTCCACGCCGACGCCCAGCAGTTCGAATCCAAGAAGACGCAGGACAGGACAGTGGTCTACTATGTCTAAACAATGGCTATCGTCCGGCCGTCGCGCAGCACGCTCTCTCCAATCTCCGTCGTGTCTGGGTCCTTGACGTCCGCGTCCTGCACCACAAAGTGGTGGCACCCCTGGCGCGCCTTGAGCCGTGCGCACTCCTCCGCGGGGAGCGCGTCCCTCTCCGGCGTCCACGTGCACACGGTCGCCACCCCGCACATCTCCGTCAAGCCGTAGACGTTGTACAGAACGAAGCCGAGCCTCTCCATCTCCACCAGGACGTGGGGCGGCGGCGGCGAGCCGCCCGTGATGACCCGCACAGTCCCAGGCAGAGGCTTCTGGTCCACGGCGGGCGCGCAGACGATCATGCTGAGCACCGTGGGCGCGCCGCCCATGTGCGTCACCTTCCACCGCGCGGTGCCGTCGAAGACGTCCTTGGTCACGAAGCGGTGGAGGCACACGTTGGTGCTGCGCGACGGTCTTAGGAAGACGCGCTGCGCGACGGCCTCACAGAGAGCAGCGTGGAGCGGCCTCACACAACAGCGTGGAGTGTGGAACGGCCTCCCGCGTCGGACCCCGCCGCTGCGTCAAAGAAGTCCGCGAGCCGCTACAGGGCGGCCTCCAGGCGCACCAGTGCGGCGCCAGTCAGGAGCCCGTCGGCTGTACGCATGCCGGCGTCGATAGAGAGGACCCACACCTCTCCCGGCCCACACCTCTCCCGGGCGGAGCCTGGAGGTGGAGCGGCGGCGCTCGTCCGCGACGCCCTGCGCGCGAGCGATAGCGGGGCTCAGTCTGACGAAGGAGACGGAGCCTTGATGACCGGATGGCCTGTTGTACGCATACGTGCCTGACAGTGGGCCCAGTACGCGGCAGCCGTAGAGAATGGCACGGATGGGGGAGAAATAAAATTATAATGGCATATCTCCGAATAGACGAACTGTAATGGCGTTTTTCAAAATTCGAAGAATTGTAATGGCTTACATCCAAAAATCCCTAGATCAAAAACCAAACCGATCTATGACATAAGAACCGAATCGATCTATGGAGGTGAGAGAGGCTGTACCTACGTCACCGTCAGGAGGCCGCGAAGTACTGGACGACGGCGGTGAGGTATTCGAGGTCGCCGAGGCGTAGGGAGATGCGCCGGCGCGACGAATCGGATCGAGCGCGAGAGGGAAAGAGACAGGGAGAGGGAGGGGCGGCATGGAGGAGACGCCGAGGGCTCGCCGCGGAGGTAGACGAGGGCGCGAGGGGGAGAAGCGGAGGGCGCGCTAGGGATCGTCGGTGCTGAGCCTGAGGGATCGAGGAGAATCGGGCGGGATAGGGATGAGGCGACTGTCACGAGGTCCAGGATGACCGTTTTTTTCTATTTCCGAGGGAATGGTTGCGACGCGGGCAGGTGTCGACCACACGCACGCCTTCGTGCGTGAGGTGGGAAGGGCGTTGGAACAGGAAAACAGTACCCAAAGCGTCGGATTACCAGACAGATCGGACGGCCAAGAACCTATGAGCGGACTGTAGGGCTGTAGAGGGGGGGCGCTGTCTTCGTGCGTATGGTGGGCAGAGCGTTGGAACAGGAAACAGTACCCAACGGGAAGCGTCGGATTACGGGATCGGACGGCCAAGAACCTATGAGCGGACTGTGGGGCTGTAGACGGGGCGCTGTCCCAGAATCTAAAGATTTGTATGATGATATGATGATCAGGTGGAATCCTTAGTTTTCAGAAAGTAGGAGCACAGTCCAGTTTTCAGAAAATAGTAGCACAATCCAGTTTTCAGAAAAGACAGAGACGTTGTTCGTACATGTTGGGATAGCTTGGCTGCCGCGCTTGGGGCTAGTGGCGAAGCTAAAGCAAATTAGTGGAGGTGCACTTGCCTTATGGGTGTATAGACTTGTGCTGTTAGAGGTGCATATATGGTAAAAATCTAAGAAAAACTACTGTTTTCATAAATTTTGGTAGGTGCATTTGCACCCCCTACCAACTACCTAGCTTCGCCCCTGCTCGGGGCCGAGACGGCGCAGTTAGACAGCACGCCGGAGTAGGGAACGTGGCGCCGCCAATGGCCCAATGCAGGAATCCTCCTCCGTGCAGCAACATCAGCAGGTCGTCCGTGTCCGCCATGGGCAGAGCCCAGTGGAGGCGAAACTGGGCTCCCACCCCCCTTGGCCCAATAAAATTTTGCAAGGCCCAGTGTTACCAAGGTCTAGAATTCTTAGAACAAGGCCAAGAAGAAGCCTGAGACTAGTGCTTCTGCAGCCAAGCCAGCTGGCTCACGGGCCCACATTCATCGCTAGTTGACCTCTTCACCTCCGTCACTTGCTACAGGATTGTTTTTTCTTTATAAAATAAAAAATTCGCCACCCCTATAATTTCTTTCACCCTCCGCCACTGGCATTCGCCCCCAGCAGTTACCACGACTTTTTTTCTCGAATACGCAAGAGAATTGCGTATTAAGGAGGAATAGGCACGATTGAAGATTACATTTTCCCTGAACTCCTAAGACACACCGTGCAGCAGCTAAACCCCGGATGCTAAACTAGCGAGTTCGTGCACCCCTGCCAAGATCCAGCGATCTGCCTCAGCTTTTATGAGTGCCAACAGCTCGCTCACCGGTGTGGAGGCCTCCCTGAAACATCTTACGTTGCGATCCTTCCATAGTTCCCAAGAAACCAGCGAGAATTCCATGCCAATCTCAGGCGCCTCCACCAGCTAACGATAGTGTTCATCGCTAGCAGTAGCTGTGTGCCCAGGGTCAACCACACCAGCTACCACACGACTGAGGGAGCGGCCGAGCGGACCGCCACTGATCTGCTTCTGCGACATATGGTGTGAACTGCCGCCACCGCCGATACGCGCCCTTGCCCTTGTAGCTGAGGAAGTCCTTGCTCTTCCAAGCCGACGCGAACTTCTGGAGCACCGTGGCTGAAGACGATTTTGACGCGATGGCTCCCTCGTGCGTGCGCCCAAACCTCAACCGCGCGCGTGAGTGCGCCGAACCTGTGCACCGTCGAGACAGGAGGCGGCATCGTACAACGCTGCTAGGGTCGTCTCCTCAACATCGGAGCATAGGGCAGCTCCGTCGACACTGGCTCCGTCTTCAGGCTTTGACAGAGAGATTTTTTTGGATGTGTCTATTTGGAACTTGGGTGATTGACCCCGTCTGGTCACTCAAGCAATTTGAGGGAGAAAATCACGCAAATGGAAGTAAAAACAAAATCTGAGTGATTGAGGCCCTATGGTCACACGAGTAATCTTAAAGGTCAAGTCACTCAAAATATCTAGAACCAGAATTCAAGTGAAATAAGAGTAGAAATCACACGAATTTTGCATTAACTAAATATTCAAAATAACAAAAAAAATACAAAGACAATCAACACAAAATTACTTGAGGCAAAATAAAAAAAGAACAAAAACACAAACATATCTAATTTCTATAGATTCCATAAGCAAAAATTGAGCCAAAATAAAATGAACATAATCTGAGAAACTTAGATCAAAAGAAACAAACAGAAAACATAAACCAAAATTTTCTATAGATTGCAAATACAAAAATTTTATTGAGGGCACTGCATGAACAGAAAAAAATCAAATTTAAAAAACAAAAAACAAAAAAAAATTCTATGGAATGCAAATTACAGAAAGATTATGAGAGCATTGCGTCAAGCAAACAAACCTAAATACACCAAAGGCAAACATGATAGTAGCCAAACATCTGCCTAACACCTGATTAACAACCGTAAGTGTACTTAAACTCTAGTGAAACTACAAAAATTAATCCATAGTAACATGATAGTAAATTAATTAAGTGCATTTATTAGGTGGGGCTATTGTTTCTTACTATATACAGATTTTTCTGCTACATTAAACAACAAGAAAGCAAGATCAGAAACACAAAATAGATAATGCATAAATGGAAAACACACCTGATTAACAAACTGTAAGTATAGTTGAAGTCTACTATTAGTTACATCAACAATACCTAGGAACTACACCTCATTAACCACTATAAGTAAAGTTCAACTCTACTGTAACAACTAAATTAATTCATAGTAACATAAGTGAATTTGTAAGTGCATTATCATGACGAGGCATAACATCCTGATCTAAGTTCATTAATAAAAAAATAACCAGAAAGCAAAAAAAACCCTAGGGCACACCTGAGGGCATTGCATGAACCAAAAACAAGAACTCAATGAAATACTCACCGACAAAGACAAATCCACACTAGAAACGACTCTGCCTCCTCCTCAGGGCATTGCATGAACCAAAAAAAAACAAAGTAAATATATAGAAAAAGAAAACAATTTTTTTATGGATTGCCGAAAACAAAACTTTGTGAGGGCAGTCAACCAACCAAACAGATCAAAAGTAAAAAAAATACAGAAAACAGATTCATTCTATGGATTGCAGAAACCAAAAATATTATAAGAGGATTGCATCAAACAAACAAATCCAAAGTAAAAGCACTCATTTCAAATTATGACAAATACATGTGCCTAATAAACTTCTTCACTTAGTATAGTTGACCTAGCGATTACACCAATAATACCTAGCAATTACACCAGATTAAACACTATAAGTATTGATGAACTCTAGTGTAAATGAAAAAATTAATAGTCCATAAAAAATAACTAGTATACAATAATTTTTTGATGGTATGCAGAGCAGAAAAATTTTCGATCAAATGAGCAAGGCGTGCAGTTCCAATGGTAGGAGAAAATAATGGCACGGTTTCCAAAAAGACCTGACATGTGGAGTCCACTTGGAAGGGACAGACAAAGAGGTGGCGGAAGATGAGACGAGAGCGACGTGTGCCGTGTTATAAGGCCAGTCTCGGTGCAATGTTTCATGACCCAGTTTCCAAGAGTGCCACGTTAGCTTTATAGATGAATGAAACACTTTCTCTCAATACATAAGTTCATTCACAGTTTCATAGACTAGTTGCAACATTTAGGTGTTGTTTGGTAACATGCACAGTAACGCAAATGTAATCAAAATTAGTTCATTTCTATTTGCGGCCGGTAACATTCGCAGGCTTAAATTATTTTCGTTTGCGTTACCTGCAGCAGAACCAAACAGCTCGTTAATTCTTACATGGAGTTGTGATCAATTGTACCATACGATTCATGTAACCACTTGTAATTCAATTGTTTTCACAGTATAGAATGCACTGTCGTTCAAATGACAATGAACAAACTCCTATCACAGTACATAATTCTACCTGTTGATGTCCACGTGCATTCCTGGAGGAACGAGGAAACAATTAGACTGACAGAACATTTAGGCGCTGCCGCAAGCATTCCTCTTAGGCAAAACAACGAACAGTTGGTGGACATAGGCAACAGCCGCAGCAAACAAATAAACTCACGAATTCAGTTCACAGGAGGCGATGGTAGTAGGTTGTGGATGTGTCGGTGCTACCGGCGATGGCGAAGAGTGTATGTAGATGAAGACGGTGGGTAGATCCAACGGAGTTAAATTCATGTGACAAAGTAAAACAAATCACACACGCAATCTTTAGCTTTTCCCATTTTTTTTTGTAAAAACGGCGACGAAGGGATGGGGTAAAGAGATCCGATCACGATGAAAGATGCCACGCACACCTAAGACTAATTAACAATACATCCCACTGACGTCCAAGTAAGCAGCGCACTCTTCAAAAACTCTACCTTCACTTGGTGGCTGCGCTTACCACTCCGCTTGGCTATGGCTTCCCACCATCCCATGGCTTCTTCCTCACCATGGCTTGTTAATAAATAAAGCTCTCTTTACCGAAAAAAAAGAAGGGGTAAAGAGATCCGATCACATGCCACCCACGCACACCCGCTACGTGTGACAGTGCTAGCCATTGTGAAAGATGCTTCTAGCCCACCTCCGTTCTGAAAGATGCCCCGCACAACTAACAGTAATTAACAAGAGATTAAAAAACAGTAATTAATTAACAACACATCCCACTGACGTCCAAGTCAAGCAGCGCACTCTTCAAAAACTCTACCTTCACTTGGTGGCTGGGCTCCAACACTTGGCTCCGCTTGGCTCTAGCTTCCCACCATCTGACCATCCCATGGCTTATTCCTCACCATCGTCCTCGACGCTCCGGCACGTGGCGATGCTCCCGTTCATGGCCAAGGGCCACGCCATGCCGATGCTGCACCTGACCCGGCTGCTCCTGCGCCGGGGCCTCACGTCGGCGGTCACCTTGCTGGCCACCCCGCGGGAGGCGTCCTTCATCCGCGCGGGCGTCGCGGGGATCCCTGGCGCGGCCGTCCTCGAGCTGCCGTTCCCGTCCTCATCCACGGGCCCGCAGAGCATGGAGGAGCTCCCCTCCGCCTCCGAGTCCCACTTCCTGGACCTCATCTCCGCCACCGCGGCGCTCCGTCCGGCGTTCGCGGACGCGCTGGCGCGGCTGGAGCCCCGGCCGGACCTGCTCGTCCACGACGGCTTCCTCCCGTGGGCCAAGGACGCCGCCGACGGCCTCGGCGTGCCGCGGCTCGTCTCGCTCGGTATGGGCGCCTTCCCTGTCTACGTCTTGCGCGCCGTACTGGTACAGAAGCCTCACGCGCGCGTGAGCTCGCCGTGGGAACCGTTCGAGGTTGAGGGCTTGCCCGGGCTTCAGCTCACGACGGCCGACCTGAGCCCGCCATTCGACGACCCGGAGCCAGCCGGTCGTCACTGGGACTTCATCTGTGAGAGCCGTGTAGCCACGGCCTCCAGCTGGGGCACTATCCACGGCCTCCAGCTGGGGCACTATCCTCAATTCCTTCCATGAGCTCGAGTCACTCTACATTGACCAAAATGAACCAGCTGGAGAGAACTCGCGAAGGTGTGGCCGGTTGGTCCGCTGTGTCTCTCCACTGATCCGGCGGTCCAGACGACCCCTGGATGCAGATCTAGCAGATTGGCTCGACTCCAGGCTCGCCATGAACCGGCCGAGTTCTGTACGTCGCATTCGGCTCCCAAGCTAACCTGAGTCGGGGCGCAGCTAGAGGAGATCGCGGCCGGACTGGACAGGTCCGGTGTGGATTTCGTGTGGGTGGTCCGGTCCAAATGGTTTGATGGGAGAGGACCGGGTCGACGGGCGGTTCGGAACAGGGTAAAGTGGTTACAAGGCTTTGTCGACCAGCTTGTGTCCTGAGGCACAAGGCCATCAAGGGCTTTTTCAGTCACTGTGGGTGGAACTCGGTGACTGAGAGCATCAGCATGGGGGTTCCGATTCTTGCGTTCCCGTTGGCGGCAGAGCAGAAGCTGAACGCCAAGTTCGTCGTCGATGTGCTCGGAGCCGGACTCAGGGTTTGGCCATCCAACAAAGAGGAGGACGACGACGACGGTGGCAGCGAGTGCGGCGGGGAACTGGTTGCAAGCCAAGACATCGGGGCATTGGCATGGGAGCTCATCTTGGGAGAGGGAGGGAAGCACGCGGCGGCGAGAGCAGCCGAGCTCGCAGCTTCTGCTAGAACCGCGATGGATGCCGGCGGTTCCTCGTTTGAAAACCTGGAGCTGATGGTGCGTGCAGTCATCAGTGGCACTAGCAGGGTTCAGGCTAGCTCAGAGTGAGTAGGTAACTACGAACCACTTCGTTGTCGTGCTAGGATTAATTTGCTTCAGTATTATACTAGAAAAACTGGCGTGTCTTTGACGCGCCCTACTTGGAGCCTGCTCGTGGATGAATTTTTGTGGTTTTATTTTATATATATTTCAGTGATATTATCTTAGGGTCAATTTATAGATCATAGTACCAAGTAGAGATTGATAATTACAAAACCAAGATTTTTGCTTCTGCCTTCCCTTTTTCTTCTTCTTCTTCTTCTTCTTCTTCTTCTTCTTGTCTCTATGTAGAAGTGCATCATTATTATTTGAGAATTGCATAGTGACTACTTGTCGTTGTTTGAATGTGGTAGAAAAAATAATATGATGCCCAATAATAAATAAGGTCCTATGTAAAATGTATTATTTAAAGATGGGGAAGTTTCAATATTGATAATTCAGAGCTTTAGGTTATGAGTAGTGAACTGCCCCTTTTACATTGACCTGTTGCTTAGTTCATCAGTTATTGTTAATAAACAATTTTTTTGTGACTTGTTAATAAACAAATTTACTATCACAAGATAATAAAAAGGAGTTCAGTGAACACGATTAGTTAACCTTTCATATTTTCATATACAGCTGCTCACTTTGGGGAGAAGAACTGATTTTGACATATTTAAAAAACCATGCTCGATCAGGCATTTGGATTGAAAGAACTGCTGTCACCATTATTAGTCTTGTTAGCATGGCTGATTGTCAGCTTTTGTCAATTCATGCTGTAGCTTGGCCAGCACTTTCCTCAAGGTTTCAATAAACTTGGCTTCCCTGTTGCTAAAGGAATAAGGTCCTTTATCGCCTGCATTTTCAGTTTTAGCAATAATGGACCATGGCACAACATGGGCCATCTTTGAATTCCCTTGCTAAATATCTGACATTCAACAAATGCAGATTGAAACCAAGCTTTTCTCTGGGATAGTGCTGAATTCATACCTTATCACAGAGAACCATGATGGTGAGGAGATCCTGCCGTGTCCTCCAATTGCAGTATTGGATGTTGAATGTGATCGGACCACTGAAGAGCTTCATTCATGTCTGTGAACTTGCGTTTATTGATTGGGACCCGGGACCTGGGGCCATCAACATGGAACCGTGCTAGCTTCTTCCAATCCATCAAAGCCAAAGCATAAAACCATGGACACATGCGCCACATGCGCCACGTCTAGTAGTACAACATATCTTGGTCAATGTATTGGATTTGTGTTTCTATTTTTGGCGATAGGAAATGGATCTGAAAGGCTGATGGTTTTTTACAGCTGATAAGCAGACTGATGTTATTTTGCTGTGAGACAAAAATATTATACTATAGCTGATAAACCGACCTGATGAGTTCAAGCGAACAGGATGACAGAGATTGGAGAGGGACGACCGGACGAGTGGAAAGAGAAGAGAGAAAGACATGATGTCGTCATCTCCTCTCAGGGCGATCGCGCCCTGCGGCCTCAGCCCTCAGCCTTCGACAGTCGCAAGGGACACCGGCGCGATGGGATGCAAAGGGTCATATATCGCGAGGCACCTTGGCGTCGCGCCTCCTCTTGGCTAAGGCTGGACGAAAAACTCGAATCTCGTTAGCTCGCTCGGCTCATGGCTGGCTCGGCTCAGCTCGGCTCGGCTCGTTATGATAACGAGCCGAGCCGAGCCAGGATTTTAGCTCGTTAGCTATAACGAGCCAACTCGAGCTGGCTCGTGAGCCGCTCGCGAGCCAAACGAGCCGTAGTTTTAGGGAAAAAGTCATCATAACTTATATTAGTTTTGTATTACTTCATGTCTTGCACTTCACAAATGGATGATACGTTAGCTCATATGAATATTTTATTCGATTTAAGGTTATTGAATATATTATTTTTATATTATTAATATTTTTAAGTTTTAGATAAATGCAAATATTATATTTTGTGTATTTTTAATACCTGGCTCACAAGCCTAACGAGCCAGTTCGAGCTCATAACGAGCCGAACCGAGCTGGCTTTCTGGCAGCCTTGCTCTTGGCCTTCTTGCGCGAGTCCAGGCTCGGCTGGCTCACAGGGAGGAGGATGGCCCCGTGGCCTCAAGCTGCTGCGCTGGCGTCGGGGAGCGTGAGGTTGGGCTGGTGGGGGCACGGGGGACGGCGGGGCTCAAACGCTTTTGCGGGCGCCACCAGTCAGTTGCCTCCGTTTTAACCGTGTTGTCCACAGCCGTGGCCCTATGGCCTTGCTTGCGAAGAAGGTGGCGACGGCGATGGCCCATGGAGGCGCGCGGCGGTACGGGTGGACGTGTTCGGCGTGGGACTGTGGGAGCGGCCGGGGATGTGCGCGGCAGTACGGTGGCAGACACCGGTTTTGCCGTGGCGGGGCCGCGGCAAGGTTGCCCGCACTCTGTACTTGTGCTGCGCTCGCGTTGACCGTCGGATGAATCGAGAGAGCCCGGGAGATTTTGGGTCTGTGAAGGAGCGGGTGGAGATAAATAGATCCGAAATCTATTTCATGAGCTTGCCTGATCTGACGGTAAATGGATTAGCAGGTAACGTGGGCCGAACTGTTGGCCTGTTCATGGTTGCAAGATTCCACGAGTTGGCGTCGATCGTGAGTCAATTCAAAGGACGCGTGGCCGGATGAAGAGGTGAAGACGTGGCACGATGAGACGCGAGATTTGTTGGTGAAAGATTCGTCTTTTAAAAGATTATTATTATTATTCTGCTGTACTACAACTCAAAATTACTAAAGTTGCGCCGTCTGGGCTGGAACTCTTGTGCTGCGAATGAGCGCCAATTCCATATGGACCATATTGCACTTTTTTACTTTATAATAAGACCGATTGTCCCAGCATTGTGCATGTTCTCGGAACGTCTCAGTCTAAGGTCCATGCACCGACTAAACTTTAGGCTACAAAATTTAGGTGTGGTGGATCCAAACAGCCACAGATAAACCTAGCTAAACTTTAGTTAGAGGCCAAATGTAGTTGTTTAAACCCACCTAAAAAGCCTCAATGAGCAAACTACCCTCTTTTTTTCCCCATGCACTCTCTCGGGTTCCGTTCCACCATGCGATGCCATATCCTTCGTGCCCACCTCGCCGCACCCGCCTGCCATCTCCTTTGCACCCGTGTGGCCACCATCTCCTCCACGCCCGCCTGGCCGTGCGTAGCCGCCATCTCCTCCGCACCTAGCCGTTCCCACCGGCCGTGATCCACCGATCGCGAAGGAGATGGGGCGCCGCCGCTGGGGAACGAGATGGGGGTGCGCTCGGGAAGGAGATGGGCACAGGAGTGGCCACCGAGGCATGGACTCAATGAGGATGGAGGGAAGCCAAACGGAGCCAGGCTATGTAGGATGCAAAGCGTCTCTCGTGCCTCTCGCCCCCCTTCGGGCGATTCCGACGACAGGCCCCTGGCGGTGTCCCTCGCGCCACTCAGGGCCTGCTTCCCACTTTCACCTGCACCTCTAGCCAAGACCGCCTACCCTCGTCGTTGTAGCAGCTTGCTCCACGCCGTGAGGACAAGCACAGCCACCGCCTGGTTCGCATCGTCGTCGACAGTGCTTGGCCCAGTAATGACTTCCAAGCCCTTGTTCTCCTTGAGCCCTACTCTGATGTCTTCCCCCACCCTCGTTCTGGTGATATGGGTACCATCTGGATCACTGCCCCAAGTCTGTCGGCTTGATTCAACAAAGCACGGGTGTCCAACGCCCTCTCCTACAACTGTTTACACCAAAATTTGGAAATGGAAGACTCAGGAGTTTGAAGCCTCCAAAATTACACCATCAGGGAATCGATTAGATGAGAATCGGTAACGACTGATTTGGAATTGGCTATTTTTATGGATGGCGTTAGCAGATGGTATCCGTGGGCTATATTTGGCTAGCGTAAGGAAAGACATGTCGGACTCTACAAGAAGGAAAGATTAGGGTCCAAGTTATCATTAAAGTTAGGAAGTTTTCTTTTGTTCCAATAATTGTAATAAGTCGTATTTGAGTAGTACTCATGTTTAGGTCGTGGGTATAAATATTAAGCCCCGGCTATTGTAAAAGGGACACTAATACATCAATCAATACAACTTTCGGCATCACGCCAAAACCCTAGGAGTAAGAGTACTGTAGATCTTGGCGAGTTCATCAGCTAACAGGGATGCATCGGTCGATCGACCTCCGGTTTGCTTGTGAGTACCGTCACGGTTTATATTGCTTGTAAGGCTTGCATCAGCCGATTGACCTCTTACAACGTAATATAAGCTAGTTATCGATTGTATCTTAAAGTCGCAAGGCTACATCAACTGATTGACCTCTTGTGAATTTTTTATATCAATCACAATTATTGATCTTGCGTTAAATAATCCATGGTTTAATGCAATATCACCAGTTATCGAATCTGCTAAGATTAGTAGGATCTTCCTTGCTATTTTGGCTGATTCATTAGTTATCAATCTTGTTATGCAAGATCATCAGTTATCTGATTAACTAAGATCAGCGAGATTTCTTCTTATTGTTTTCGGTTAATCTCCCCAGTTATCGATTTTATTGCAATCAATGCTCTATTATCAGCAATAAAATCATTTATCCGGTTCAGATCAAGATAGATCGACATCATATAACTTTGATTAATCATCTCTTGATTACTTTTTGACTAACCCTAGAAGATGAACGATTAATCCTGCTAGATCGGTTGTTTTACCTCGATCTTAACTGCACATGGGATGCATTCGGAAACATGAGTTGTTTATGGAAGAATTCAATAGCTAACGAGCTTTGATCTATAGTTACCACTATAGCTACATCGATCCGCTCAAACCTCACTGGTGGAGCCGTAGATCGGATCTTTGTTAATTAGCGAGTTTAGTCATGACCGAATCATGTATTTGTCTGTTTCTCATGTCTGAAATCGGTTGTTTTAACTGATTGTGCATGCTTCCATGTACATGAATCGTACCAAGAAACTGTCGGACCCAAGTAGACTCTTAAGCTTTTGATCTCGAAGTTTGTTATGACCATCATAGATGCATCGATCCGCTCGAACCTCACTGTTGATCGTAACAGATTAGATTTTACTTGTTTGGAGGTTTATTTAGGTCTAGCGGCTGACTGACACAAGTCATGATTTTATTTGTATTGAAATCGGCTATTTGGTTTGAAAATGAGAACTTGTAAAAAGGACCTTCTAGCTTCTCCACATTTGGGTGTATTGTACTCGTCCCGTCTTGATCAAGCATCCACTATAAATCTATCATAATCCAAGGCGCTATTTACCATGATTTTATTTATGATTAACTGATTTCTTTTGTTATTAAGAGCTATCTTTTACATAAACATCAGATATCGACTGTCTAGTCGATGGCCTCACCCGTTGGCTTTCGGAGCCGCATATGTGGAGCTATATGGAGAAATACCGGCATGTTCCATCTTGTGTTACTAATAAGCTTTCTTTCCCTTGTCAATTGCAGGTCAAATTGACTAGCATGTCTTTCGAGTTTTCATTCAGATCCAACCGACCCGGCGTTGAAGCTAAGCAGATCTCCAGTGCGGATCATCTGGCTTGTTGCGTGTTGGTCACATAGCCACATTTCTACGTCGACACGCTTTCTGACACGCCCGGTGGGACCACAATCGTCATGGCTGCTTACAACAACAAAGACATCCTCGTGGTGGCTTATGAAGACTTGTCTGATGAAGATAAAGATATCATCAACAAGGCTATGGTGGAATTTCAGAACAAGTGTCTATATTGTACATGAAATCTTGTGACAACAAGATTATCCAGAAGTATCCACTATCGAGAGTTTTGACGCATGGGCAATCAGATACAGATGAAGCTGATGATAGGGGCTTCTTTGTGGAAGCTGTTAACAAGTCTATTCATGATGCAATGCTGAATCAAAATACAACCTTCTTGAACACATTCCATCATACCATGAAAGAAGTATTCCATGGTTATAAGTTTGAGCAGGTTGGACTGACTTATTTCAAAATTTCACATCTGTTGACTCAGGGGACCAATCATGCTGGTACTAGCCTTCAGGGAGCAGCACAAGCTGGAGATGATGATGCCCAGATAGTTCAGGATTCATCTGAACAAATACAGGGCGCCACTGTTAACCAAATATAGTACAATCTTGGGTCATCGGCGCAACATGTACAATAGCCAACTGGGCAAGTTCAAAATCAGATGTTCAGTTTTGGCATGCTAGGCCAAGTACCTCCGTCAGCTCAAAAAATAGTGCCATCAGTTCCGAGAATCCATAGAGACGCTGATCCCAATATTTTCAATCAGAGGTTGATGGCAGCAAATCAGTAAGGAACTCAACAAGCAGATATTCCATCAAAGTATCATTATGGCTCGGATTATAATACCTACAACGTGATTCCAAATCTGGGATATCAGGGCACTCAGAACTTCAATCCACAGGCAGGTCAGCAACCATAGAGAAATCCAAATGGTAAAGTTGACGAGTTGTTGCTCAGGGTGACCGAGATGATGCAAAGTCAGTTTAGTCTAAAACCGAAGGGGCAGACCTTTTCATATAAACATCCATATCCAGAATGGTATGATCAGGTTCTCCTTCCTACAAATTACAGGCTTCCAGATTTCACCAACTTTACTAGTCTGGATAGCACAAGCACAATAGAGCATGTTAGCCGGTATCTTACTAAGTTGGGAGAAGCCTCTCTTGAAGAAGCACATCGAGTTCGGTTCTTTGCTTTGTCCCTATCAGGGCCATCCTTCACTTGGTTTTCGTCATTGACAGTCAATTCTATTACCAATTGGAATGACCTTGAGAAGAAGTTCCATACATATTTCCATACCGAGACGGGAGAAAGGAAGATCATGGATTTGATGACTATAAAGCAAAGGGCTAATGAATCAGGGGTTGAGTTCCTTCAGAGGTTCAGAGGAACAAGAAACTTATGCTTTTCATTGAATCTGACAGATGATCAACTTGCTGCATTGACTATTCAAGGAATGTTGCCAGTTTTTAGGGAAATGCTGCTTGGGCAAGAATTTGATAATTTGGGCCAATTGGCTCAACGGGTGAATGCACTCAATAGCCAGTTTCAGAGCATGTGCAGAGATACCCAATTTTAGAAGAATGCTGCGATTGTTGATACCTATGGTCCATTTTTAGTCAATGAAGAAGATGAGGATGGTGAAGAAGAAGTTGCTACAGCAGAATGGAATTAGGGTAAAAAGATAGTGCTGGTCCTAAACCCTTGGGGAAGGGAAAATGAAGAGAGTTATGATTTTGATATTACCAAGGCGGATGTCGGGTATCAATGATCCCCATGCCTGAAGACGATGCTAGGAACTGTCCTTTCGATAAATTAGGAATGTGATCACGGGCCTAGCCAACCCTTTGGTGTGGGACCCCTGTCCTGTCCAACTATAAAGGAAGTCTCACTATGCCTGACCCCAAGGACGCGGGCTCCATCTTGGCCAACCCTCTGGGCACAGGCTCCGCCTCACCCGACCCCTTGGGTGCGGGCCTAGCCACATCCGACCCCCTGGGAAAAGGCTCCACCTCGCTCAACCCGAGGGTTACAGAGTCGGCATCGTATGGGGGCACGGTCTCCTACGAGGGCCCCCTGCCATCCTCGACCGCTATGAACACGGGATGTAGGCCTAGGGCCATGCCCCTAACTCTAGGGAGCAGGCGGGCGCATCTCGATGTGACTGTCGGCCGCCATAGGTTACGCTTGGGCACTCATGTCTCCAACAGGGCCAGGTGGACCAGCACAGTGTTGCTCGATCCCTGTGTGACTCCAGACAAGGGGATTTGTTAACCATATCGCATGCCAAGGAGGAATGAGGCACCGCGGCCAAGCAGCGGCGCCTGCCTGTAGCACCAGTGACAGACAGAAGGATCATGACCAAGACAGCGATGCCCGCCTATAGCGCCGGAGACGAACAAAGCCGCAACATGTGCACACCTTCATTGTTATCTGCAGGACCCACTGGCGGAGGACACAGCCCCGAGGCTCCCTCCTTCTCTATTTTTTCTCTTTCTTCTTTTCCTCTTTCTCTCTCTCTCTCGTGTACCCAGGGTCCTTCCCTTGGCCTATAAAAGGGAAGGCTAGGTGGCCCATTTGGGGAGATCTTTCTAACCATAGAGAAGCACTTCAACTCCGCTGCACCTTCACCTGAGACTTAGGAGCTCGCTCCTCTCTAGACCGTTTGTAACCCCTACTAGAAACTCAAGTGCAAGTAACATGAATAGCTCGCCACTGGACATAGGGACATTTCACCTAAACCAGTATACATCTTCGTGTTCTCTTTGCACACCATCTGAGCCCAGACGCGTAATCCACTAAATTTACTAGTCAATGGTTTCTAAACACTAATAGTTGGTGCGCTAGGTAGGGGCCATTTGTGTGTCTTGTCGCTTTCATCAGGCTTTGGATGGCTAGCCATGGCATCGATTGGATCCCGGGTGCGCACGTGCGCTTCAGGAGTCTAGACTTCATCTTCACCTTGGAGGGAGAGCTGGTGCATGCTCTCGTTCCCGTCCAGCCTCCTCCTCCCACAGGCCTTGACGCGATCATTAAGGCTCTCAAGGAGCTACAGCTAAACGCCCGGAGGCTCATGCCCCAGTCCTGACCATCTTCTCAACTTTGACTTTGGGAGGTTGGAGCACTAGCTCGCTGTTGATGGTAATTAACTATCATTATAAACCATCAACTAAACATATAAAAAGGATAAAAATATGATTTTCCAACTTAGAATAGGGGTTCTACTGACAATTTCCATGAGTTTTGGTGAATTGTGATTTTTTAGGGATTAAACAGGAAAATGCAGGAAAAGGATATCTTCCATGAGAAGGAACCCACGCCTATTGGACTTATCTCCACATCACGGCCATGCAAGTACATTCTAGAAGACACCAGAGGACTCCACAAGGCGGCCCACCTCGACCTGCTGCCAGGTGGGGCCGATCGACCCTAACCCTAGGCCGGCCGGCCTCCCCTCACTCCGCCATGGCTCCTTCCTTTGCAAGCTGCCTCTACCGCCTCCTATGATGCATCTCAATCCTACGTGAAGGTCGGTTTCATCCAAGGGCCACGGTTGATCCCCCAGGGCTATATAAAGCGGCCTCCAGACCCCTAGGCCTCATTCAATCTCTCCAGATCAGAACCCCCAATAGAATTAGAAATCATAGGAGAAGGATTGAAGAGCCAGTGATCAAGACTAGTTCTCCCTCTAGTTTAGGAATAGAATCTAGTCTTGAATTAGAACTAGAAGAGAGAGAGAGAAGAGGAGGATATTTAGAAGGAGCTCCGGCCTGTCGGATCTTCTTCAACATCTTGTACTTGTGGATTCAAGTTCTTCAAGATCTTGCATCTAGATTTCTCTGGTAATCAACATCTATTTTCAAGTTGTTCTTATTGTTCATATTGTTCTTGAGGTTTGTGACTCATTTGAGTACTTTAATTCTAGTAGCTCTAGGATTAGAGGAGTTAGAGGGTGTAAGCGTGGTGCTTAGACTTGATAGCTCATGAATGTACCCTATATTCTGGATTTTAGTGGTAGTTCGGAAGGGTGACTCTTATAGCCTTGTTGATTCTTCTATAGCCCACTATCCCGTTTGTAGGACTAGTAGGATAATTTATTGGTAGGAGAATTCATACTCTGCTTATGACCTCCTATGACAATTTCCCCATCAAGAACACTATTAGCATTTCACATTTAAAGTAGAATTAGACAGCCTTAGTGATCCCCTCTACCTTCAAAATTCTCAGTCCTTGGTAGCTACTCAAGGATTAAAGCTTAAGACTTAAGAAGACCATACTCCATTCCTTTGGGTTCGATATTAAAACTGGGTCATCCTGGTGAAGTGCTACATTGGTAGACGTTATCTGTGCGCTTGCACATAAAGTAGAGTGTGCATTAATTTATACCAACAAGCATTTCTGGTGCCGTTGCCGGGGAGCAGTGTTGAGTTCATCTTGTGTCAAGCTTAATCTTGTACTATACTTTTATCTTTTATCTTTTTACCCATGGATTTCTTAGAGCCATCCACTAGCTCCACAGATTCCATTCCACTCAACCAGTATATCTACCCCACCATAGTAGACTTAGAGCTCCCAAAATCAGCTAAGCCTATTCTTTCTGAGAGCTATGAGCTACGACCATGTTTGGTAGAAATGGTTAAGAGCCAATCCTTTTCAGGCAAGGAAGATGAAAATCCTCACATTCACCTAAACGAGTTCGAACAGACCTATGCATGCCTACACATTGCAGGCATGTTTGATGAAACCCTAAGATGGAAGCTTTTTCCTTTCTCTTTAGAAGGGAAAGCTAAGCCTGGTACGATCGAACCGCACCAAGTAAGGATGGGGATTGGAAAGCTTTATGTTCTAGATTTTGCTTAGAATTCTTTCTAGTTTCTAAAATCGTTTGCCTATGCTTAGAGATATTGTCCTTCACACAAGAAAGTGATGAGTCTCTAATTGCTGCCTAGGAGAGATTTGATACTCTTGTCCGCTCTGGTCCATCTTTATCTATCCCAGACCCTGTTCTTCTTCAACATTTTTATATGGGCCTGAATAGAGAAACAACCACATTTCTTAACTTAGCTTCAAATGGATCCTTTCTGCATACCCCAGCTACTGAAGCAAGGGAATTACTGCTCAACCTTTCACAAATTACTCCTACCTATGAAGCTAAGCCACCACAAGAACTTGTAGAAAACAAATAGCTGAGCCTGAATCCTTTCCTAATCCATATCAACCTTCAGCTATAATTCTTGATACAAGCGAGACCCCAGTTTCAGTGAATGTGTTTGAATTCGAGGATGAATATTTTTTAGAATTTGGAAATACCTCGAATTATCACCTTATAAGGAAGCCTCAGAAATCAAAACCTTATCCCGAAAAACTTTTGCAGTTTATTGAACACGCTTTTCTTACAAAGATTACGAAAAATCTAGCTTCTGTACTAAGCCATGAATGGTTGGAAGAATTAGAGCTTTCTTCTGAAGTGATTCGCCTAGATTCACCTTCCACTTCCATTCAATGCCAAATTAATCTGGAACCTTTCGAAGCTCTTTATAATCATGTTGTGGGTGTCAACATCATGTTTGCATCTTTTGCTCAAGATTTATTGAGTTACATGCCATTGACCCCAACAACAAAATTGTTAAAAAACCCATCAGGATATATTCTTCCTAGTTTGGGAATTTTATATGTCCTACCTATCGTGGTAGATGGAATTCTAGTGTGTATGAGCTTTTATATCTATGACATCATTGAATTCGACCTCCTGATAGGTCAACCAATCCAAAGACTTCTTCTCGAAGGTCAAACAAGGAAATTAAATATTTGTCTTGGGAAAAATCTTTAAAGATCCATACCAATCATTCACTCCCTAAATATTGAGAGTGATCCATTTCCCGAGATAGTTCCTATGGAAGAAATTAAGGAAGCATCCCTTGAAACTTTAGAACAACCTAAGCTTGAAGAAGATGCTAAATTCTTCATAGAGGAAGAAGATCATCCTTTTGTTCCTGATCCTTTAGACTTCCTCGAAGAACCACCTAAACCTCCCATAGAGTTAAAACCCCTACCTGCTGGCCTTAGATATGCTTTCTTAAACAATGATCCGAAATCTCCTGTGATCATAAATGATAAACTTTCTCAAGAAGAGATATTTCGTTTGATCATTGTCTTAGAAAAGCATAGATCAGTTTTTGGCTATTCACTCCAAGATCTTAAGGGAATCAGCCCTACTCTTTGTACCCATCGCATTCCTACTGATCCTAATGCTACACCTTCTAGAGAACCTCAACGAAGACTTAACAATGCAATGAGAGAGGTAGTAAAGAAAGAGGTTTTGAAACTCTTGCACGCTGGGATTATTTATCATGTGCCACATAGTGACTGGGTGAGCCCTGTTCAAGTTGTGCCTAAGAAGGGAGGCATGACAGTAGTTAAAAATGATAAGAATGAGTTAATTCCACAAAGAACCATCACTGGTTGGAGAATGTGTATAGATTACAGGAAACTTAATAAGGCAACAAAGAAAGATCACTTTCCGCTGCCTTTCATTGATTAAATGTTAGAACGTTTAGCAAATCACTCTTTCTTTTGTTTTCTTGATGGGTACTCTGGATATCATCAGATTCCAATCCACCTAGATGATCAAAGCAAAACCACTTTTACATGTCCATACGGAACTTATGCTTACCGTAGAATGTCTTTTGAATTATGTAATGCACCTGCCTCTTTTCAAAGATGTATGATGTCTATATTTTCTAATATGATCGAAGAAATTATAGAAGTTTTCATGGATGATTTTTCTGTCTATGGAAAAACTTTTGATGATTGTCTTAAAAATTTAGATAAGGTTTTGCAAAGATGTGAAGAAAAACACTTAGTCCTTAATTGGGAAAAATGTCATTTCATGGTTAGAGAGGGAATAGTGCTGGGACACTTAATTTCTAAACGTGGAATTGAGGTAGATAAAGCTAAAATTGAAGTAATTAAACAACTACCTCCTCCTGTAATGTCAAGAGGATTAGAAGTTTTCTAGGCCATGCTGGATTTTATCGTCGGTTTATTAAAAACTTTTCTTATATTGCAAGACCGCTTACAAATCTACTGGTTATGGATGTACCCTTTGAATTTGATGATGCATGCTTGAAAGCTTTTGAAACTTTGAAACTCGCACTCACTTCTGCACCAATCATTCAACCACCGGATTGGTCATTGCCTTTTGAAATTATGTGTGATGCAAGTGATTATGCTGTAGGAGCAGTGCTAGGACAATATAAAGATAAAAAGCATCATGCAATTGCTTATGCTAGCAAAACATTGACAGGACCTCAACTTAATTATGCTACTACTGAAAAAGAACTCCTGGCTGTTGTTTTTGCTATTGATAAGTTTAGATCTTACTTGGTTGGAGCTAAGGTGATTGTTTACACTGATCATGCTGTACTTAAATATTTGCTCATTAAGAAATATGCTAAACCATGTTTGATTAGATGGATTTTACTACTCCAAGAATTTGACTTAGAAATAAAAAATAAGAAGGGAGTAGAAAATTCTATTGCTAATCATTTGTCTAGAATGCAATTTAAAGATCCACAGGAATTGCCCATAAATGATTCACTAATGGATGACATGCTCTTTCAAGTTAACAGATCTGACCCCTGGTATGCAGACATTGTCAATTTTATAGTTGCAGGTTATGTACCACCAGGAGGGAACAAAAAGAAGCTCATTTATGAAAGTCGCATTCACCAATGGGATGAGCCATACCTCTTCAGAGTATGCTCAGATGGGTTGCTCAGAAGGTGTGTACCAGTGGAAGAAGGACTCAAGATTATTGAACGCTGTCACTCATCACCATATGGAGGACATTATAGAGCACTCCGAACACATGCAAAAATCTAGGAAAGTGGATTCTGCTGGCCAACCATGTACCAAGATACAAAGGACTTGGTCTGGAGGTGTGGATCATGTCAGAGGCATGGTAATATCAACACTAGAGATGCCACGCCACTCACCAACAACCTTCAGATTGAACTCTTTGATGTCTGGGGAATCGATTACATGGGGCCATTTCTGAAGTCAAGAAATTGCGAGTATATCTTGGTTGCGGTCGACTATGTCTCCAAATGGGTAGAAGCCTTGCCATGTCATGCTACAAATGCCAAGAACTCTAAGAAGATGTTTGAAGAAACCATATTTCTAAGATTTGGAGTACCCAGAATGGTAATTAGTGATGGAGGAACCCACTTCACTGATAAGAACTTTCGCAAGTATCTGTCAAAACATGGGATCCGTCACAACGTTGCTACTCCTTATCACCCCTAAACAAGTGCCCAGGCAGAAACATCGAATAAGCAAATTAAGAATATTTTACAGAAGACAGTCAATGAGATGGGAACGATGTGGAAAGATAAGCTTCCTGATGCACTATGGGCCTACCGCACAGCCTACAAGACACCATTGGGAATGTCCCCCTATCAAATCGTCTACGGAAAGACTTGTCACTTACTAGTCGAGCTTGAATTCAAGGCCCACTGGGTGATCAAGAGATGGAACATGGATTTAGAAGCCGCAGGAGTTAGAAGAAAAATGCAACTCTCAGAACTCGATGAATGGCATGAACGAGCATACCACAATGCGAAGATTTACAAAGAAAGAATCAAAAGGTGGCATGACAAAAGAATCGAGAAGAAGAGTTTCACTCTAGGAGACAAGGTACTACTTTTTAATTCCAGGGTATAGCTATTCAGACATGGAAAGCTATGAAGCAAGTGGGAAGGACCTTTCACGGTGGTGGCAACTTCATCACATGGAGCAGTAACACTTCAAAATGGCGAAGGTACATTATTCAAGGTAAATGGACAACGCCTTAAAATTTTTCAAGAATCTGACAAAAGTCCTGAGGAGTTGGATGTCATCCAATTCCTCGTTTTTCCTTAAATACTACATATCTGCCACCTCCGATACGTTTCGTACACCGAGGGATAGTTTTTAGAGGTTAGTTAAGAGTTATTAGGTGTCATGAGAAAGTTGGTCGTGGGATCTCCTGAGGACAGGATGACCGGCCCCACCCCAGGCCAACCGGCCCCCTCTAGGCATGGTTCGCCCCGCGTCGCCTCTCGAGCCCCTTCTTATCTTATCCTCTTGAGAATTATGCAGCCGTGATCTGCGAATTTTTCATCCCTCGTACCGAAGCCATCCAATCTAGATTGAACCCGTCTACAAGCTAATTCGGACTATAAAACCAGACCCCTGCCAGCCCCTAGACTCATAACTTTCCATCTACGAAGCCTCCAACCAGCAGCGGAGCTCTCTTCCTCCTCCAATGGCCAGCCAACGCAGCAACAACTCCAATGAGCGCAACTCCAACAACAGATCAATGGCTCTCGCCATTGTTCCACCAAAACCGCTCGCCATTGTTCCACCAAAACCGCTCGCCGTTGTTCCACCAAAGCCTCTTGCCACCATGCCATCAAAGGAGATCATCCTTGCATCCTCAGGAACTCAGCGGGAACACCCTCCGCAACAATCTTTCTACACCCGTGAAGTTTCTACGCTTAGGCTAGAGCCACCTCCTCTACGCCACACTGTCACAGACAAATCTCGCTAGTTCAACGTGTCTAAAGAAATTGCTCTTCTTTCTCCCAAGCCCAATGAGACGCTGACGGGGTTGAAGACCAACAAGTTTGGAGATGTAACCTGCGCCAAATACAAATCTACCACTCATCATCCTGCTTTCGAAGGAGTTAGAGCCAACCCAGATCAGATTCATGTCACTCCTCCTATGAAGAGATCTTCATCGTCTTCTTCCTCTTCTCGCGAGCCTAAGCAGCCTAGAGTTACCACAGTGCAGCTAGAGAAGATGATAGAAGAGCAAGGGATGGAGATAGAAGATCAAAAAGAGAAGCTACAAGAACAGGAGAAGAGGATATATGATCAAGAGAAGATGATAAACTCCTTAGATAGATGGCTAGGTGAGCAGTGGCAACTGGTCACCCGATTGAGAGAATCCAGCTCTATGACTGATCAGACTGTCGAGCAGACTCGAGGCCTAATGGCTACGCTAGCTGACACGATAGGGAAGTCTGATGCTAGGATCGATAAGCTAGTCATCAGGCAGAAAAGCACTAAAACTCTTGTGAACACTCTATGTTGTAGACTTGATGAGTTAGAGAAAGATGGAGAATAGAGAGAGTATGAGTTAGTAGATTGATAAGGCACAGAGTCGTTTGAGTGTGAGAGTTTTATTAAAAGTGAGATTTATTATTTAGAGTTATCGAGTTGTTATAGTGTGAGAGTTCTTTTATTAGCTAGATACGTAATAAGTGCCTTAAATGATATCAATAAAGTTTTATTAGAGTCAAGTGTTTTCTCTCTTTATTATTATTTGGAATATTTTGTCTTGTCTCCACATGTTGCGCTTAAAAGAAAACAGGAAATAAGTGTGGGGGAAGACCATGGGATTACCAGAGAAGATTTGGTCACAAAAATAAAAGAACACAGAAGCAAACGTCGCCAAGACCTCACACGATGAAGCGGGCCTCGACTGGGCCTTAGCCCAGGCCGTTTGGCCCTAGGGCCAGGCCGACCGGTCCCTTGTTGCCATGCCTTGCCTCCTCCTTCGTCCACGGTTCGGTACATATTCCATACATTTTATTTTTCACTATTTAATCTTTTGTTTCGAATTAAATTAAGAATTCCCTAAATAAAAACATGATCTATTAATCCTGATTAAAGGAATAAATTACTTTGATATAATTTAAAGATAGACTCACACAACACTTTTCCTAGAAGTCTTGTTACTGTTGGGAACCTTTTTAGGGACCCCGCATTGCTTAAGTTGTTTTGGGATATGAGATAGTAGAATAAGAGAACCTAAACCTTTATGTCTTGTCCTTGGAGAACTTTTATTTTTAAACTTTTAAAATTAATCGTTTCACTTCTCCTTTGTAGTTGATTAATATCCTACCAAAGCCTTACATGATAAATTTTTAAGACCAGCTTATAAGCCTTTTATTTTTGTATTGAGTTTTGTCAAACCTTGTTGACCTGTGTCGAAAGATTTTTCCTACTCCCAAGATCAAGATCACTTACACTCCACATACATCTGCTATTCCTACATTGGGAGTACGCAAAAACATGCCTTACCATTCAAAAATATTTTATAGGTTGAATAAATGCTCCAAGTTCTTTGATCAATATCTCTCTATAAGTTTTCTGTTACAGGCAAAAAAGACTTGGGCTATGCAAAAATAAAAAAAAGATAGGCAAGTACTTAGAAAAAAAGAGAAAGAAGAAGAAAAACAACGATAGCCCATGATCTTAAAAGCCTCTGTATAATTTCTCAATTCTTCAAAACAGAGAGATATACACTCAAAGGAGCAAAGTAGAAATAAGTTAGCCACTATATACCGCACACATGCACATCTTGATCTAAGAGTATGACAATTCCCTCTGTGGGTCCGAGTTTTGACCTAGCTATAAATGCAAGGTAAAAGTGCTACATCCTTGATCATACCTTTCACTCCAGATACAACTTTTAGAGATAGGATGTTTTAAGGCACCAATCATTTATGCCTTGGAGAGGATTCCATAAATACTATATATGAGTGACTTGAGTGAGCTACATAGGGAGAAGGTGAACTATGCTTTCATTTTAAACTTGTGCAAAAATCTCCAATTGACTTGACTGACAGGAAGAAGGTGATCAAATTCAAGTTGTTCTGTTCTTCAACTACCCAAAGTGTTGTGGTAGACACATTGAATCCCGAAGTATAGGTATGACTGGGAGAGGCCTAGTGTTGATGTCTTATCTTAAAGTTATATCTTGAGGTAATTCAACCTTTACTCGAGGACGAGCAAACACTAAGTGTGGGGGAGTTGTTGATGGTAATTAACTATCATTATAAACCGTCAACTAAACATATAAAAAGGACAAAAATATGATTCCCAACTTAGAATAGGGGTTCTACTGACAATTTCCATGAGTTTTGGTGAATTATGATTTATAGGGATTAAACAGGAAAATGCAGGAAAAGGATATCTTCCATGAGAAGGAACCCACGCCTATCGGACTTATCTCCACGTCATGGCCACGCAAGGACATTCTAGAAGACAATAGAGGACTCCAAAAGGCGGCCCACCTCGACTTGCTACCAGGTGGGGCTGACCGGCCCTAACCCTAGGCCGGCCGGCCTCACCCCACGCCGCCACGGCTCCTTCCTTTGCAAGCTGCCTCTACCGCCTCCTATGATGCATCTCAACCCTACGTGAAGGTTGGTTTCATCCAAGGGCCACGGTTGATCCCCCAGGGCTATATAAAGCGGCCTCCAAACCCCCAGGCCTCATTCAATCTCTCCAGATCAGAACCTCCAACAGAATTAGAAATCATAGGAGAAGGATTGAAGAGCCAGCGATCAAGAAGAAGACTAGTTCTTCCTCTAGTTTAGGAATAGAATCTAGTCTTGAATTAGAATTAGAAGAGAGAGAGAAGAGAAGGAGATTTAGAAGGAGCTCTAGCCTGTTGGATCTTCTTCAGCATCTTGTACCTGTGGATTCAAGTTCTTCAAGATCTTGCATCTAGATCTCTCTAGTAATCAACGTCTATTTTCAAGTTGTTCTTATTGTTCATATTGTTCTTGAGGTTTGTGACTCATTTGAGTACTTTAATTCTAGTAGCGCTAGGATTAGAGGAGTTAGAGGGTGTAAGTGCGGTGCTTAGACTTGATAGCTCATGAATGTACCCTATATTCCTGATTTCGGTTGTAGTTCGCAAGGGTGACTCTTATAGCCTTGTTGATTCTTCTATAGCCCACTATCCCATTTGTAGGACTAGCAGGATAATTTATTGGTAGGAGAATTCATACTCTGCTTATGACCTGGGCTGGACAAAAAGCTCGTTAAGCTGGCTTGGTGGCTCGGTACAAAAGTGCTCCGATTGGACTCATTTATCTTTTAAAATGAAAATGACTTGATTTGGAACGACTTTCAACTTTGGCTCGGCTCGTTAGGCTCGACTCGTTAGGCTCGTCATGAAGTTGGGTCTTAAACAATGTAGGAAATAATGATGAATAAGATTATACCAATTTCTAAAAAAGCTCAAAAAAAGTACGGTTGGCTCGATATCCAGCCCTAACCTCCTATGACAATTTCCCCATCAAGAACACTATTAGCATTTCATACTTGAAGTACAATTAGACAGCCTTAGTGATCCCCTCTACCTTCAAAATTCTCAGTCCTTGATAGCTACTCAAGGATTAAAGCTTAAGACTTAAGAAGACCATACTCCGTTCCTTTGGGTTTGATATTAAAACTGGGTCATCCTAGTGAAGTGCTACATTGGTAGACATTGTCTGTGCGCTTGCGGATAAAGTAGAGTGCGCATTAATTTATACCAACACTCGCCGTATACCTAGGACCTCACCCATCCTAGGAGGACCTACGTGCCCTCACCTTCTCCTTCGTCAACATCATGATGCAGCTCACTGGTGGAGAGCTACTCTCCCCAGATACTCTGACCCAGGGCTCCTCAGCAGTGTTCCCTTACAATTTGCGCAACACCGCGCGGATCGTCGAGCACCATATGGCGCGATGCTTTCATCTACCACCCATGAACGACGAGTTCATGGGTATGGCCGACTACGTCATGGAATCGATCCATGATCTCCTCATGAGCGATTTAGAGTCAATCTCTGATTTCGCCTCCAGCCAAGGGAGCTACCACCCCTCGCGTGAATGCTTCATGGCGGACATCGTCGATGACCCTCACCGTGAGGCGACCCCCAAGGGACACATCATGAGTGCCAATGATGGCACCCCTCATGGGGCAACGGGACTCTCCCACATCCTGTCGACAGACGCGAGGCTATGGCGAACGCAGAAGTCTTGCCCCACCCATTCATGAACTAGCTGAGAGAGCGACAGCAAGAGCTAGAAACCATGCAAGTCCATCTAGGGGAGGAGTGTGCGATGCTCGAGCACGAGATTGCGCAGCACAACGATGAGATGCAGTGTGTGCTTGCGACGCGCACCGAAGAATCGTTGAGGACAACGATGGACTCCCACGCTCTGCAGCGGTGGCTCTGCTCCAAGGGTTCCTAGAGCCCGCGATGCCCGAGGGACGCCAGGCGTAGTGCGAGATCCGCACGCTGCTCGAGCGCGTGGTGGTAGAGCAGGTGGAGAGCTCGGCGTCACGATGACGCAATGCCAGCCCGCGCGCCATCAGCACAACACGGCAATGATGTATCCATCCTTCAGCCCCCTCATGGTGAGGAAAAGCCTACCAAGGACCATGGCAAGGCCGTATTTGCCCACCAGCTAGCACACGACGGTGGGAAGGCCACCACGGCCCTAGTACATGACCGCCTCGGCAACAACCGCGACGCACGTGACACTCTAAACGCCCGTAGGGATGGGTGAGAGGGGCAGAGAGGAGAGGCCAGCCACCGCTACAACCCTCACTGCGGCGGCTACTATAATAGCAGCGAGGACCAGAGCCGGAGCTCCCCGACAACGAGGCCCTAGGTCTTCAGGAGGCACATCCTCTGTGCGCCTGTCCCGACGCGGTATTGACCACCGGCGAATGTCTAGAAGTACGCCAGGGAGATGAACCCTGGCCTATGGCTCGAGGACTATCGGCTTGCTTGTCAGGCCAGTGGCGCAAATGGTGATGTGTTCATCATCCACAACCTCCCCCTATACCTTGCCGACTTAGAACGTACATGGCTAGAGCACCTTCTGGCCAATGAGATTAGATGCTGGGCGAACCTAAAGGAGATCTTTGTGGGTAACTTCTAGGGCACTTACGTGTGCCCTGGGAACCCCTGGGACCTCAAGAACTATTGGCAGAAGCTGGACAAAACTCTCTGCAAGTACATCCGTCGCTTCTCTCGGCAGTGCAATGAGCTGCCTAACATCGCCGACGCTGACGTGATCAGGGCCTTCTTGTCAGGGACCACCTGTGAGTCGTTGGTCCACAAGTTGGGGTGCAAGCACCCATGGACCACCAAGGAGCTCCTCAACATCGCCACCAGCCACGCTTTGGGCGAGGAGGCGGTCGGAGCGATCTTCGACCGCGCCTGAGGCAATGCCAAGCAGGATCAGGACACCAGTGAAGGCGCCTCCAACTGCTCGAAGAGGCAGAAGAGGAGCAAGCAATAGTCTAGGGACTCGCTCGTGGCAGCTGCAGAGCGCAAGGGCAAGAAGGTGTCTGCCGAGGGCGTCTCGGATCACTTCGAGAAGATGCTTGAGGGACCCCACCCGAACCACGTGTACCCCATGAAACATGCTTACAAGGACTGCGGGCTCATGAAGAAGTTCTTGGTGTGGAAATCCAAGAAGGGAGATGAGAAAAAGAAGCCCGACCCCCCGGAGGACGACGCCGAGGAGAAGGACGACGATGGCTTCCCACAGACGACCGGGTGCCTAATGATATTCGGTGGGATAGAGGCTTATGCCCCCAGACGCAAGTAGAAGCTTGTGCGCCGAGAGGTGTATGCAGCCGAGCCGGCTGTTGGTATTTATTAACGCACACAGAAAATTCCTCAAGTGCATGGATACCATTATAGCTTTTACCTGAGAGTATTCCAGAGTATCGTAATTATCCACAGGGAAGCAATGGTTAAAGAAACTGATAATTCACCATCATGTACCTACAAACTTAATACACCAACTAGACTAAAGTAGGGTAAGTGATAAATGATACGAGTTATGCATAATGACACACACACATAGGAGAATTCTATGATAAAAGAGTAGTTTAGCTAAATTGAGAGGACAACAAGAGAGTTTAAGGTTCCTATGTACTTCTCTATTACTTTGGTTCTATGATAACTATAGCATAGATAGATATAGCAATCACACAATAACACTTTGGAGCAGCAATACCTTTCCAACTCTCGAGGGGGTGAGAAAGCATAGTTGGGGGAAGGCTGCCTAAAGCTCTACGAACACCGATCCTAACGTGGTGAATTCCAACAACTTGACAGAGCTATCTCCCTTGGGCTACCACAACTATCCGTGGGATTGGGTGCAATCTCAAGTAACCCATAGCCTAGACACCATGTCTACACTATTGATTACTACTCTAATCACATATGATAACTACAACACTCAATACCAGCGGAGATCCCATGCGAAAGTATAACAACTATACTAACCACACACATGAAGGCATAAAAGTAATTAGAGAAGATAAATATATTAAAGCATAAGTCTTGCAAAGTTAAGATACAAAGATATACTAAACCTCCAAAGAATTCTCCAGAACCTGAGCATAGCTTGACTCTCCCTAACTCTCAACTAGAACTAATCTACTACATTTGAGAGTCTAGCCCTAATTCTCTTGGTGTGGTCTTTATCCAAAGAGATGAATATGAAGTAGGGTTTCAGGGATAACTTCAGGGAGGGGGTACAGGGCTGCTTATATAGGCCGGGGGTGCAACATGAGCCCTCAGATCAAACCGACTTGAAGAATGGCATAGATGCATCCTAGGAGGCAGTGGGGAACCGACATACAAAGGAGAGGCTGACCCATGGGTCCCACATGCCGACCGGCATGGGGGTGGGGCCACCCGGCCCCACATGGAAGCCCCTAGGGCCCTGCTTCGGTGATTCGCCTTCTGGAGTCTTCTAGTCTTCCCACGTAGGTTTCGTCGCGGATTTAATATCTTTTTATTCTGAACTCCAAATATAGCAAATAATATATCCGTTTCGATCATCTTGACAAGCTCTTTGCAATGGTGCACTCCAATTCGTCATTTGGGATACTTTTGTTTGGTGAAAAATTAAATATTCCTACAAGACAAGTGAGACCACCAAAACTCATGGAACTTGTTAGAGACAAACCCTATAACTATAGTTCGTGATTCGTTTCATATCAATTTACGCAATAGTTGATGGTTATATTTGGTGTTTAATGATCGTCAACACTAGTAACACCCACTTACCTCAAGTGGTCCAACTCCTCCATCACTTTCGATCACTCCGACCACCTAGAGCATGTCCCACAACTGGAAGGTGCACACTCATCGTCGGCCCAATCGTCGGCACAAAGCGGCTCACTAAAGTGCTGATGCATGGAGGTAGTGGCCTCAATATCATGTACACGGAGACACTTGATGCCATGGGCACTGACCAGGCGTGCATCCGGTCGACTGGAGCACCTTTCCACGACATCGTGCCAGGGAAACAGGCCAAGCCCCTCGGGCAGATTGACCTACCCATCACTTTTGGGACTGTCCAACTACAGGATAGAGACTCTCACCTTCGAGGTGGTCAGGTTCCACAGAATCTACCATGCCATGTTGGGACACCCATGATACGTGGAGTTCATGGCTGTCCCCAACTACACTTATCTCAAGCTCAAGATCTCAGGCCTGAAGAGGGTCATCACCATCGGCACTTCATTCCAGCGTGCTTATGAGTGTGAAGTGGTGTGTTATGAGCACGCTGCCGTGACCATCGCCTCTAAGGAGCTCACCGCCATCAAGGTGGTGACAGTCGAGGAGGCACCCAACTCCAAGTGGCCAGCGTGCTCCTTTAAGCCCATGGAGAACACCAAGGAGGTCCCCATCGATCCCATTGACTCTAATGACAAGGTGCTGCGCATCGGCTCTGACCTTTCCCCCAAATAGGAAAGTGCGCTCATCAACTTCCTTCGCACAAGCAGTGACATCTTCATGTGGAAACCCTCGGATATGCCAGGCATTTTGAGGGAAGTCCCCAAGCACTCCTTGAGGATCAAGCTGGGCTCTAAGCCGGTACAGCAGCGTCTTGCCATTTTGACGAGGAGAAGCGTAGGGCCATCGGCGAGAAGATTGCGAAGCTTTTGGCGGCTAGATTTATCAAGTGTATCATCTTGAGTGGTTAGCCAATCATGTCCTTGTAAAAAAGAAGAACGGGAAATGGAGAACATGTGTTGACTATACTAGTTTCAATAAGGCATGCCCTAAAGATATGTTTCCTTTATCGTGCATAGATCAAGCAGACGACTCGACCTCGGGGTGTGAAATCCTCTATTTCCTTGATGCATATTTTGGCTACCATCAGATTGTGATTAAAGAGTCTGACCAGCTTGTTCTTTCATCATGCCATTCGGATCGTATTGCTACGTCAGCATGCCGTTCAGATTAAAAAAAAGCGGTGGCAACACACCAACGATGTATGCTCAGGTGTTTTGGTGATCTCATCGGAGAGATCATCAAGGCTTACGTGGATGACATCGTAGTCAAGTCTAAAAAGGTTGACCAGCTCATGGTCGACCTCAAAAAAACCTTCAAGAAGCTCTGAGAGAACGGCATAAAACTCAACACTAAAAAATGTGTTTTTGGGGTCCCGAGAGGTATGCTACTCGGGTTCATCGTCTCTAAGCGTGGCATCAAAGCTAACCCAGAGAAGATCACGGCCATCACTCGGATGGGTCCGATTGAGAACGTAAAGGGGTTACAATGGATCATGGTATGCCTTACGGCTCTCAGCCATTTCATATCGCGCCTCGATGAGCGAGGTCTCCCCCTTTCCCAACTTCTGAAGAAAACCAACCAATTTGTGTGGACAGCCGAGGCTCAGGAGGCACTTGACAAGCTCAAGGAGCTCTTGACGAAGGCCCTAATCCTAGTCCTACCAGTCAAAAGGGAGCCACTCCTACTGTATATCATGGCCCCCACGCAAGTGGTCAGCACCGCCTTAGTTGTAGAGCAGGAAGAGGCAGAGCACGCTCTTAAGGTGCAATGCCCAGTTTATTTTATTAGCGAGATCTTGGCCGATTCCAAGACCCGTTATCCTCAAATCCAAAAGCTCTTGTACACCATCCTGATCGCCAGGAGAAAGTTGTGGCATGACTTCGAGTCACACCCCGTGATGGTAGTTTCATCCTTCCCTCTTAGGGAGGTCATCCAAAACCAGGACGACACGGGAAGGATCGCCAAATGGGCGCTCAAGCTGATGGGTGAAGGGATCACCTACGCCCCTTGGGCAACTATCAAGTCCTAGGTGCTGGCCGACTTCGTCGCAGAGTGGACTGAGGTCTAGATGCCACCGACGGTCATCAATCAGTAGGACGATGTACTTCAATAACTCGTTGATGAAGAAAGGTGCCGGTGTGGGACTCATCTTCGTCTCCCATCTAAGAGTGCGCATGAGGTACATGGTCTGCCTCTAGTTCCCTACCTCTAACAATATGGCCAAGTATGAAGCGCTCATCAATGGCCTATGCATCGCCACTAAGCTAGGGATCTAACGGTTGGACATTCAGGGCGACCCGCATCTCGTTGCCGGCCAAGTCATGAAGGAATCAAGCTGCCACGACCCCAAGATGGTCGTGTACTACCAAGAAGTGTGCAAACTAGAGGACAAGCTTGATAGCCTTGAACTTAGTCACATTCCCTAACGACTTAATGAAGCAGCCGACGAACTAGCGAAGATGGCATCCGTCCGAGAGCCAGTCCCAGGCAGCGTCTTTGCTAGCAATCAGCACAAGCCTTTGGTCTATTTCGAGGAGCCAAGGCAGGCTAGCGATGAGCCACCCGCTTCAGGCTTAGGGGCTAGGGCCAGTGACAAATCTCTTGCCCCGAGCTCAAGGGCTGACCTCTCGGCGGCCCTACTCGACCCCGAGCTCATGGAAATCGATGAAGATGCAGAGGCAGAGCCCGACCCTTCGGCCGACTAGAGAACCCCATACCTCGATTGCCTCATCCGCAAGGCGCTCCCAGCCGACAAGACAGAAGCATGGTAGCTCTCATGCCATGCCAAGTCATTCGTCATCATCGGGGAAGAGCTCTACAAAAAGAGCCACACAAGAGTCCTGCAACGATCCATCCCCACCGAGCAGGGGAAGAAGCTACTAGATGGCATCCACCGTGGCTTATGCGGACATCACGTGGGGCTAAGGACCCTAGGTGGCAAAGCTCCAGACAAGGCTTCTACTGGCCCACCACAGTAGCCGATGCTGAGCAGATCAGTCGCACCTACGAAGGGTGTCAACTCTACTCCTGGCAAATCCTTCTGCCAGCCCAAGCGCTCCAAACGATCCCCATCACATGGCCATTTGTGGTCTGGGGGCTCGACCTGGTCGGGCCCCTCAAGAGGGTGCTTAGGGGCTATACACACCTACTTATCGCCATAGACAAGTTCATGAAGTGGATAGAGGCCTAGCCGATCATGAAGATTAGGTATGAAGAAGCCGTAAAATTCTTAACGGACATCATCCCCTGCTTTGGGGTCCCAAACTCCATAATCACTGACAACGACCACATTTCGAGGGGGAAGAAATTCCTCAAGTTTTGTGATGACAACCATATCAGGGTTGACTGGGACGCCATGGCGCACCCCCACATAAACAGACATGTTGAGCGCACCAATGGTATGGTGCTCTAGGGCATCAAGCCCAGGATCTTCAACAGGCTCAACAAATTTGGCGAGCGGTGGGTCGCGGAGCTTCCCGCGGTTCTTTGGAGCCTAAGGACGACCCCTAATAGGGCCATGAGCTACATGCCCTTCTTCATGGTCTACGATGCTGAAGCAGTTCTCCTGACTGACCTCGACTATAGAGCGCAGAGGGTCATGCAGTACAGAGAGTAGAAGGCCAAGGAGTACCTCGAGGACACCCTAGATCAACTCAATGAAGCCCACGGCATTGCTCTCCTCCACTCTGACAAATACCAGCAGGCACTACTGTTGGTATTTATTAACTCGACACTTGTTTTGGACAGTCACATATTAATCACCTATACCTCTAGCTTTATTATACCAGGTTGTCATCCCCGGTGTTGGAAGCTAAAAGTGTTTAATGGCCTTTCTATCATTTCATGTGACTAAAATAATTATAAAGATGTATATGATAAAGTAAATGTATCTGCAAGCGCACAGATGAATATACTATTATAACATTTTACCTAGAGTATTACCAGGTTGTCGATTTATATTTATACCACTGGGAAGGGAAGGATAAAGGAATATATCACTTGCATGTATAAATGATGGAGAGAGTCAACTATACTCAATTTATCTACTCATAACAGGGGTAAGTCACAAGATAAAATAATAATGATAAGCATATGATAAGTCATAGATAGTAATCAACCTTAGAGCATTTCCAATCTAAGCATTAGCATGGATTAGGTAGGTATAGAGAAATATTCCTAAGTTATTCTTAACTACATGTCAATGTATACCATGATTAGTGCAATTATGTCTAGCAATCATAGCAAGAAGGAATTATATCTACACATAAGGGACATTACTAATAAGGTAGTTTATAAACATAGTTTTAAATCTACCTTGGCAATCGGGTCCAACTTGGCCTATATTCAAGGTGTGGACTACAAAGGACTCAATGAAAGTGTCACATTTGCATTCTAATGCTACTTCGTGATCTACCACTAAGCCTGGAATATATGGTGTTTCCGCAAGTAAACAATGTCTAAGCACCATGCTTACAAAATGTCGATCACCCACCCATGATATCAAAGGGCGAGAGCTTTGCGATCCTATGTTTGAATATAAAGACAATCTAATTATGCTAGACATATAATCAAAGTATATAAAGAACAATATAACTGCAAATATAATAATATAGAGCAAAGTCATATCAATTGTATCTAGCAGAATATAAATAGAAAGATACAAAAGAGAGGTTACAAGGGCTTTACCAAGCCGCGCTCATAGACAGATCTAGAATCCAAGACGAAGCTTGCCTCCCACTAGATCAAGCCTATGTAGCTATGCTATAGATAATGGTGGAGCTCTAAGGAGACTAGGGTTACTGGCTCTGATGACTTGATCAGGCTTGAGACTTATGAATTGAATTAGATGCTAGGGGGTAGAGGCTCTGCTTATATAGCCCCATAGAGTGCACCAGAGCCCTCGGATTAAACCGACTTGAAACAACAGCGTAGATGCAAACCCTAAGGCGGTGCAGAACCGACGTAAGAAGGGGGAGGCTGACCCATGGGTCCCACGGTCGGCCGACCAGGCCCACGGGCGGCCGCCCGCCCCCTCTGCCAGGTAGGTCCCGCCTTCTTCCACGTGTCTTCTCGTCTCTTCTAGAGTCTACCTAAGTCGGTGCCACAAATAAATATGAATTTTAATCTGACATGTGGGTCCATCCTTGTGTATTTCCTGATAACCCCCTGCAGAAACACAGTTTCAGCAAAACCTTTTGAATTCTGTCAGTGTAAACTCTATCTCTACGTTTGGTATTGAATTATGTCCATTTCTATGCTTGGTTGACAGTATATTTTAGTAGTTATTGACCATCAACAACTACGCTGATACCACAGCCGTTAGATCAAGGGCCGAACCTTCACGTTGGGGACGTAGTGCTATGCCTTGTCCAGAGCAACAAGGACCACCACAAACTTTCTCCGCTATGGGAGGGTCGTACGTCATTGCTGAAGTGCTCAGGCCAAGAACGTACAAGCTCACGACCACCGAGGGCAAATTCTTCACCAATGCTTGGAACATCGAATAGCTTTTTACCCCTAGATCATTTCTCAAGCCATGCATGTACATATGAAAAATAAGAATGATGTTTTTTAAAAAAACACTTTCTCTTACTCGCTTCACTCTTGGTTGGTAAGTAACGTCCGACCCCAGCAACAGCCTGAGGTTGGCCCTTACTCGGGGGCTGGTAAGGAGCATATACATGCAAAGGCACCCCACGTGTGCTCCCTTTTTACGTCAAAGATTTCAAAGTT
Source organism: Saccharum spontaneum (assembly GCA_022457205.1). Classification (NCBI taxonomy): domain Eukaryota; kingdom Viridiplantae; phylum Streptophyta; class Magnoliopsida; order Poales; family Poaceae; genus Saccharum; species Saccharum spontaneum. Next base: position 20,625,626 of record CM039618.1, on the reverse strand, counting down.
AGAGTCGTGAAGAGACACGCTAAGTAAAACTGGTCGGACTACGAGAAACCTACGCCCCAGCGGCTATGGCACTCTCATTCACCAGCGTAATCAGGATCTCCAGCCCATGTGATGAGATACAGACCCGATCTTCTGAGAGGTAACCGGTAAGTTCGATTTGTGGAGATCTCGACGTTGGTGATCCGGCTTCAAATCAGACATGATTCAAAGCCCGCAACCGTTACACCACTGCTCCGTTGGTTATCAACCAAGCACAACTTGATTGACCTCTCCAAGAAGGCTTTTTCCTGGAAGCGAATCGAAGAACACAAGCAAGAAGGTAAAAACACGCAATCTGAAATTGCAAATATGAATGATATGAATATCAATATAGGGTTCAAGAACTCGGTTCCAAAGGACTAATCGACACAGTGGAGGAGATCAAGAACAGGGGCCCTGGATCACTGTAAAAGGATTTGTCACCACAGTTACAATGAACGATTCAGTTTCTCGATGGAAAACTAAACTCTAAACAAAACCCAATTGTCTAGCAGTGGCGGTAGCTGTGTTTATAGTCTAAGACTCGACCTAGGGTTGAGGACGGCCAGGGGTTGGGAGCCCACAACTTGGGCTTAAGGCCCGACACGATACATGGCCAAGTTGGCCCAAATATGTGACGCAGCACCTTGCCGTGGTCACACAGAATTATCCACAAACCTTCTGGAGCTGGGACTAGATCCAAAATGACGGCGTCGTCGTCCCCTTTCCAACGCATCCAAGAACGCCCTGTTTTGATGTTGTATGAGAGAGTTATGACCGAAACAATGACGACGTGTCTGCTGAATCTAAGGGTGACGTGGCAGCTGAGTTGGGGACGAATTGCAACTTGGGGAAGACCATAGCGTCGGTGTGTCTAGCATGGCGATGTTCTCATCACCATGCCTCAAACTTCAGGATCTTCACGACTAAATAGGAATGGATCGCAACGACCTTTTATACATTAAAAATAAAGGAACAAACAATTGTCCATATGACCGACTCCAAAAACAAAATACTTGTCCAAAGTCATTACAAGTTTTTTGGCACTTCGGCCCTGTAACAGAACCGACCAATTCATATGGGCTTAAGTAAGAAAATCATCTGCTAAAGCAGATAAATTAATGTACCTGAGTCCATACAAACCCGGTAGTCCATGAAATCACGAAGGATTTCAAACCAATCAACACACAAGCCAAGATCATATAAGTTTAGCAGCCACAGTCACATATTAGATAAAGTTTGCAACATCATTTCGAATACATCGGAGTTTAGAACATAAAGTTATCACAAACCAAGTTCATAATAAAGTAACGGAAGCAAATAGTTTTGAAACCACACACCCACACTTAGTTCAGATATAGTGCTAGATAATGATCATGTCCCAAAAAAGCAGTAGATGAGACATATGGAATGACCACACCCTTGGTCCTAGTTGTCACCCATCGCTGGGTAGAGACAGTTGATGCAGTAACCATAGTACATCTGACCATCTGCAACAACAATGAGAACAAAGCCCTGGGTATGCGAATGTACTTAGCTAGACTTACCCGCCTTAAATGGAAATAAAGTGACGCCAAGGATTATGCAGAGCTTTCTTTTAGTGGTCTAGCTTGACACATTTGTGAAAAGCATAAGTTATCATGAATAAACCATTTTAAGTGCTTTACATCATCTTTATTATAACCTGTCAATCTAGGTAAGCACCTATGCTATAGCAATCACTTAATTAACCATTAACATCAAAGTTACCATCTCCGGTTTAGCATTTTCAACATCATCCATATAACCATCCATGAGCGATGGCAATTCGAATTGATTCCTAATCAGCTGGTGATTTATTCCTCGCACAAACCACACTCACCTGCTAAGGTTAGCTACAGATCACTAATGACACCATTTCGGTAAGCGCCACGGGACAAATCATGGACCAACATTACCCAGGGACAGCATGACTGCTAGGAATCAGGCCTACCTTGGGCTCACTCTTTGCGCCCCTGTCGCACCCCCTTCAGCACCAATATGTGCGCTTGAGTCAATCCTGGCCCGAATGGTGCCACTGGCTTTACGGTCGAAAGGTACTTTATTCGGCCAGCTAAATGTGAGGCATGCGTTCAATATGACAAGAGGGACGAGCAACGATCGGTCCTTAATTGACACGGGCAGAAACTACAAGCACCCCAGAACCCTAGTTGGTTGCCCACTACTTATTCCGCCTGGTCTCATTTATTCATCAACACATGGTTATTTCCATGATAGCATCCATAGCTAAGGTATTTCGATAACCACCTATAGTTGCCGGTGACAAGAAATCACTGACTGCTACCAATCTAAGTAGGGCTAAGCATTTATTCGATCCTAGACCTAGTAGGGCAAAGGATATAACAAGGTAGACAAGGATATAATATATGCATCAATTGTTTTACTCAACTCCTATAAATTAATACAACAATATATAGAACTTATATAATTAATTGTTTTTATAAAGTAGGAGACTTATAATGCTTCGAGGCTTGCCTCTTTCGAAGGAACTAGGCTAGTGGTCCACGCACTCCGGGAGTCCCTTGCTTGGCTCCTCGGCCTCGGGCACCTCCTGTGCCTAGATCTCCTGCGGATCTGCTCCCGCCTGCTCTTCTAGCACCACTACCGGAAATTCCTCCAGCGATCTTGTATATGCGTAGGTTTGTGTGATTATGAAAGGCGTGCATAGGATGGAATGAGGTATGATGAATATGAATGCTTGCATGTGGATGAGAATTTCATTTCTATTTTACCGAGTAGGTGCAATTCTCCTCTTCGGTAAAATAAAGCATATCACACACAAGACATGCATACATATCAATATCACAAAACAACTAACATCTTAATCATACTAGCAGGTTATTTAGTGCTTCAAAGATACACCAAAGCAACACATTTTAAGTAAACATGCATTAAGGAATCTTAATTAATTCTATTTTAAACAAGGGCTTGAACATAAACATATAACTCTGGTGCTCAGAAAATTATATGAAAATTATAGCGGTTTCATCATGCAATAAGTAGCATATCATAAAATTTTCAAGTCAATTTGATAAGTATAACAACTTATACTAAAAAGGCAAAAAGCATCACAATTAAGCACATGAAAATACTTTGTACTATGAAAGGTATCAAACAACAGATTTCATATTTTTTCCATAATCTACATAGTATAGGAACACTGTAGAAAAAGTTTCACATGAATGTATTATTCATATTTTTAGCCCTAGCAATTTTATAAGAAACCAGCAATTAATACACATAAAATACTTAGACATTTTCTTTCACAGAACATGCATGTCAAATATTTTTCACAGAAAGTACATCACATGGATAGATCAACAAAACTAGAACCACATTTTTCTGACACATGTATGATTTACTATGCATTTCCTAAGATAACAAAATTTTCAAGAATTAAATAAAGCTCTATATAAAAGTATCTTAAAACTGACATGCAATATTTTTATATTGTAGATCTACTCATAAGAAACCTAGCAAAATTTGTTTCATCAATTTTGGAGCAATATATCACGTGATATGAATTTTTGAAGCATTTTAACATTTTCTGGAAAAGCATTTCTTAAATCCTTTTCAAAATCAGCCATGGAAAACGCTAAGTGCACCCGACACCTTTCCCCTGACCCGGCCACTAGACACTGCAGCTGGGCCCCGCAGTCAACCGGGACCCACCTGTCGGCCACCCAAGGCAGGGGGCCGTTGACCGACCGAGATCTTACGGGCGGTGAGGTCACCGGCAGCAAGGCTGCCACCCTCGGGCTCCCCTCAGAAGTGCGCATCCAGTGAACAAGAAGATGGTGCTGGAGGAGCATCGATGTGCTCTCGCCAGCGCGCATGGCGGAGCAGTGACGTAGTTTGCCGTCGGCGAACAACACCGGGCCACAATGAGGAACCGGAAGTAGCATGCAAGCTCCTCCGAGCTACGGCGAGGCGCTTGCGCAAAAAGATGGAGAAGGAGGAGTGGAGCGAGCCATCCATGGCGGGGCTAGCTCCGGCGAGCGGCGGCGGAGGGAAAACATGGCTGATTCGGCTCTTACCCTCGACGACGATGGCTACCAACGAGTCGACGAGGTAGGGGAAGGTGAGGTGAAGCGGGGTGCACGAGCAATCGGGCGGAGGTGGTGCTACGGTGGCGCACAACATCAATGGATCGGTGGCAAGCAGCTCTCTCGCTCAGGTTTTCTAGAAATGGAAGGGAGAGGGCGAGTTGGAGGATGGAATGGAGGCGGGGACGCGGGCACGACGTCTTGTGGGCGCGGGGGGGGGGGGGCGGACGCCACTCGGCCGGCATAAATGGCGTACGGCCGCCATGCGGTGGCCGACTTCTAAGTCCGGTCGGGTGCGGCGCAACGACGCGCGGGAGCGGGAGCGGAGACGGGCCAAGCCGGCTTGGCCAGATGGGCCAGAAAGGAGGGTGCAGCCCATTTTTAAAAAGAAAATGGTTTCTTTTTCTTTTTCAATTAAACAGCCTCCAAACCCTATTTTGAGCATGATAAAATCATTTTCAAGATTTGGTGTAAAAACAAAAAATTTTCCAAATTTTATGCTCTACAACTTTGCCAAAAGAAGCAAAGTCAAATTCCAAATAGAATTTGAACTATAGATTTAAAGTCAATTTAATTTCAATTTTTGGAAGATTATTTTAAAAGCATAATTTGGCAAAACTTTGAATATAAACTTTGCTCCAAATTGCATCCTAAATATTTCTAAGTTACTTTAGTGATCAAACAAGTATATACATGGCTTAACAAGCATAAACATGGCATCAAACTTGTTGAAACAAAACACTGCATTACATGTTTCATTAGCATGTTTCACTCTTTTATTTCATGTGATGCTTATGAATGCATAATGATGCTTATGCTCATGATTTGCAAATGCTAATGCAAGCTTAACACCAGGGTGTTACAGCCCTTCCCCTTATAAAAATCTCGTCCCGAGATTTTGAGTTACGAACCATTTGTTATAAAAATCTTTATAAGCATTTTGCATATAGTCTCCTGTCTCCCATGTCACATCATTGTCATCATGATGACTCCATTGTATCTTATATGTTCTCACCACTTTATTCCGAGTGACTCGATCCTTAGTGTCCAAAACTCAAACCGGTTGCTCGCGATACTCCAAGTCTGATTTAATCTTAATGCCCTGGGGTTCTATCATTTCTTTCAGAACATGCAAACACTTCTTTAGTTGCGATACATGAAAGACTGGAAAGATCAAAGTCATCGCTTCTGGTAACTGTAACTTATAATCCACTGGACCCTTCTTTTCTAATATCTTATATAGTCCCACAAATCTAGCAGCAAGCTTTCTTCTTACCCCAAACCGTTTCTTCTTCATTGGTGTAACCTTTAGATAGATGTAGTCACCAACTTCAAACTCGAGTGGTCTTCTTCTTTTATCTATGTAACTTTTCAATCGTAATTGGGTAGCTCTCATATTCTGCTGAATAATATGGATGTTTTTCTCAGCTTCCTCAACAAAGTCAACACCATAGTATCTTTTTTCTCCAGGCTCAATCCAATTCAATGGTGTTCTGCACTTTTTGTCATACAAAGCTTCAAATGGAGGATACTCTCTTGATAACTGTTATTGTAAGTGAACTCGGCCAAAGGTAACCATGATTCCCAAGAACCCTTCGAAGATAACACACAAGCTCTCAACATATCTTCTAGAACTTGATTAACTCGCTCTGTCTAGCCATCTGTCTGTGGATGGTAAGCAGTACTGTGGACCAAACTAGTTCCCAAACCTTTATGCAAATGCTCCCAAAAGTGAGCTGTAAATAGTGACCCTCTATCAGACACTATAGTTTTTGGTATACCATGCAATCGAACAATTTCTGCAATGCTGTCTTGACTGGTAGAAAGTGAGCTGACTTGGTAAGGCAATCCATAATTACCCAAACTGAATCATTTCCTTTCTAAGCGGTGAGAAGACCTGAGATGAAATCTATACTTATATCATCCTATGTCCAATCTGGCACTGATAATGGTTGTAGCAAACTAGCGGGTTTCATATGAAGAGCTTTCACTCTACAACATGTATCACATCTAGCAACATAAGCTGCAATCTTCTTCTTCATCTTTGTCCACCAATAACGAGGTCTCAGTTCTTGATACATTTTTCTACCTCCAGGATGGATGGATAGCTTAGAAAGATGAGCTTCAACCACGAGTTGATTTTTGAGCTCTCTGTCCTTGGGTACAACAAGACAGTCATCGAACCATAGCACTCCTTATTCATCCACTCTAAAATACTTAGTTGGCTCTTTCTTCATTTTCTCTTTGACATGGAATATCCCCTTGTCTATTTTCTGGCTTTCTATGATCTTACTTTTCCAACCAGAGCTACCCCCTATCTGGACCAAGGTTTGGGGCGGCTCCGCATCGGCTCCACGTAGCACCAACCCTTCCTGTGGTAGCGCCCCGGTTGAGATTGCCTCTCTGGTAGAGGTAGAAGCGGCAGTCTGCAACATCACCATGGTTCCCAGGGACGCCGCAGATATGTCCCCCTCCACTTGCTCCACCTTGGGCACCTTAGTTCGTGATGGCGGGGTTGCACCCAGCAGCGCCTCACTCACCATACACGACGCAAAGCCTTCCTCCTCCGACGGCCTCCCCGTCTACTCTGTCATAGACGTGGCTGACTAGGCAACTGTTGGCTCGTGTCGCGACAGCCTTCGGCGTCACAACCATAGCAGGTTGCACTTCCTCTCCCGCTATCAATGGGGTCGACTATGTGGTGCCTACAGTGCACGTCGCAGGTGCGTCCTCCACCACCCGTCCCTCTCCCGCCCGCTCAATCGTGGATGCATCAACTGTGGTGGCAGACGACCCTAGTTGTGCCGCCTGTCCCGATGTTGACGCCATCATCGTCGTCAGTAGGGCTTGCCCAGATGACCCCGTGGCCACCTCGGTACCGCTCCCGCTTGAGCTAGGCGTGGCACTGATCGACGACTGCTGGGTCGCCCAGATGATGACGACCTTCTGTGGCACCACTGCCAGACAGGTAAGTAGCTGGTCGGCGCTGCAACACACAAAGTGTCAGACCCACAGCAAATTTTCATCAAGTAGTAGTGAAACAGGAGGATCCCTGAGATACCTAGATGCCACTGGACGATGAATGTTCGGGGTCGGTCCTCTTGACCCCGACGACACCTCATCAGTGCGAGGCTAATTTTGGCCAGCATGTTGGTCGGGGAGCTCGCGCAGGGCAGGGCGGTCCATCACTGCCACCCTAGGGAGGTGTTCTCCTTCCTTTGCTTCATGGCATGGAACGAGAAGGGACCCACGGCCACTGAGGTGCATCGTCTTCTTCTTCCTCCTGCTCCAGATCGTCCTAGTCATAGGCCGGGATGGAGCCGATCACCTCCTCTTCTTCATAGAGTGAGGGCATGACACCGTCACAAGGCCACCTCCCCGTCTCCTCATCATCATTGTCTTCATCATCCGCATCATCATCACCCGGCTGCCTCAGGGCCCTCTTTCACCTTCTCTACATCTCCTTGTCCTTTCTCGCCTTCGTTGGCTCAGCCACGGCATGGTTCCTTGCCATCCTCTCAACATCCTCCGACAGTGGCAGATCGGAGACTCGGACGTGAAGATTGGGCTGCAAACCACCACAGTTAGATCTAGAATAGGGTTAGCAGGAAAGGAGACAGTATGTCTTACTAGCTCGATGAATCCCGCATCCAGACACATCAGGGGATGACCCAAGACCGCATACACTATGATGAGGTGTGCCATCTGGCCCATTGGGCGGTCCAGCATATACTTGAGGCAGTCCTCCACTTCACCAGGGGTGATCGCCTCCCCGGAGACCATCACCGTCCCCTCCGATGCCGAGTTAGGCGTCATCTCCCACATTCGGGTCTTACACGCCATCAGCAGCGCCAACCTCTTGACGTGGTAAGCCCCAATGACACTGGCCCCACGAAGGCCGACACCATTTAGGGTCTCGATGGCCCGGAGGAGGTCGCCTAGTTTTCATTGCTCCTTGGCAATGGGCCCATACCTCCACACATCCGGTGCCTCCTCAATTGGGCAGCCATAGAAGATTGGTAGGGAGTGGCATCATCATTCCTCAAGTAGAACTAGAACTTGTGCCACCCCTTGTTGGACTTCCTCAGTGGGATGGGCATGTAGAGCTCCAAAGACGGATGCTGGCACACCCTATTGGCACTGCCAGGTCATCCAGCTTCTTCTCCGCTTTCTTCCTTTGCAGGTCAATGGCAAAAAAGTACTTCCAGAGCTCAAAGTGGGGCTCAATCCCCAAGTATCCCTCACAAAGCACAATGAAGGCTAAGATGTGTTGAATCCCATTGGGATTCAGATGTTGTAGCTCAATCCCATAGTGGTGAAGAAGCCCACGGAGGAACTTATGGGGGGAGATGCCAGCCCGCGTTTGTGGAAGTGCACGAACAAGACAACATAGTCGTCAGGCACCATCAGCTCATCTTCGCTGCCTGGTATGAGCCACTCGACCCCATCACCCTCGCATGGAGGACACCCTTCTTGACAAGGCCCTCCATGTGCGAAGGGCGAACATCGGAGTGAGACCATGACTCCATCGGGGAACGAGATCGATGGCACAAGAACTAAGTTGCGGCGAAAGGAGGGGTGCGGGAAACCCTAATGAGGGCGATGGCGGTGATGGCAAGAGGATGAGCATAAAAAACACGAGCGCGCAGATGGCAGAGAGGGCGAGGTTGTGGGGCGTGCATGGTGAAAAAATAGGGGAACCCCATATTTAAGAGGGGGAAGCTGAGGGCGAACCATCCGCCTAGATTCACGCGCTACCCCGTCCCATCAAAATCGTCGCGTCATTCTACCCAGCGGTACGTGGGCCACCGACCTATCGCTCCCTCGTAGGACACACCGGATGATGGATCAATGGCCACTAGGACAGGAACCATCACAAGTAAGTAAAGATACAGGGCTAAAAACGCTCTTACGGCCCATAAATGCCCAAGAGTTCGAAGGCTGGCCCATCAATGGGTTCGACAGCCGCTCTAAGGCACCCCTTAGAGTGAGGGGCGGGAAGGGATGGGCCCGCTAGCGGCTAGCACCCAGGTGCACAAGCGTCATGGGTATCCCAGCCCGCGTTTGAGTCTGGGCAGTGCATGATCCATGGTTTTCCATCACAGGAAGGCAGGGAGCCCTCGAGACCAGTCGAACGGGCTCAGGAATTATATGGATTGGCTATCGAGAGTCTGGACTTGGCCACCAGATAACCCACGACGGATCCCTGTGAATGGGAACTGGGGCCCCACTCGAGCCAACCCGTCAGTAGCTCACCAAGCACCACGGTTCGGCCAACAAGGAAAACCATGATGCCGCTCAACCCCTCTGTTTTATTGAAAAAAGCATGAGGGAGAACGAATGAAAAGCGGACCGACCCCTTGGCCGAACCCCCGCTACGCGCGGGGGCCCGAGGGGCTCAAACCCATAAAGGGACCCTGTGCGAGGTCATAGACAAAATGTGAAGCAAACGCCCGGGTGCGAGACCGCCACAGGCGTCCCGACCCCTTGATCTGACCCTCACTACGCATAGGGGCAAGGGGGTCAGCCTCACTATCCAATTTGGAAGTTAAGCATCCGGCTACGACAAACAATGTTCGAAACATGCAAGTTAGATAAAGTCTCATGAATAATGGGAGACAAAAATAGATAGTCTTTATTCATTAGAGAAAGGCCCTTAGTACAAAACTAAAGGGCCTCAAGGATGACCTCCTTGGAAAGCAGCTCAGCGGCGCCGGCGTCCACGACCTCATCGAAGTCCTCGATGAGCCTTTCACGATCGGCCACCCCCTCACCCTCTGGGAAGCCAACCAGGTAGCGGAGATCATGGCCCAACCGGACCTGGGCCGCTGCTAGGGCGATGGCCACTCCGTGGTGGACACTATACTCCACCGTGACCCTAATACGCTCAGGGATATTGAGGAGGCGCTCCTCAAGATGCTTGCCCCGGGCGTGCATATAACCAGCGGCAGTGTCCGTGGCTAGATGGAATGTCTGCAGTTCTGTCTCCAATTCTGATAAAAGCACACAAGAATCAGAGAAAGGATGAGCCGAGAGGGAGGAAAATGGCGATCGCTAAAAGAACTTACCGACCACCCATCTGTCGACGTCCGCCAACTAGGTGCGAATGGTTCTTGCCTCCTCCTCAGTGGCCCGGAGTGTGGCCTGGGCGGCTTCGAGGCATTCCCGGAGTCACTCTGACTCTAGGACCGAGCTCGCATCTGACATGGCCCTGAACAAAAGTAAAGGTCAGAAGGGAACTCACAACAACAATGGGAGGAAATGGGGAGATGCCTCCCTCAGCCCTATTTAGACAGGCGTCATTGGAGGGGCCTCTTCTCCTCAGGCGCATCACCAGCAGGACGCTTCGCATGATCCATGGATGAAGCAACAAAGAAGGGAAGGCAAGTGCCAGCAATCGTTCGGTTGGGGCTAGAGTGGCAGTGAACAGTGACACGCTATGAAGGCTGCAATTTATAAAAGGCTTATGAGGAGCCCAATCGACGTCGACACCAACCGTCGTAGTAGATGTGCCAAAGCACGCCCCTTTGGTTTTTCCCACACGTCCGAATTGGGCGGTTCGCAAACTAGTGCCTCATCTTCTGCCCTGTCCCAGGACTGGGCGCAACTCCTAGCACCATAATAATGAAGGGGGTACGAAGCCAAGAATGCTCCTACAACTTTCTAAGGACCAGGGGTGTGCAGTTTGGCCCAGCAACGGTTTCGACGGTCGCTCCGGGACACCCCCGTGCAAGGGGTGATGAAGGATGGGCGCACTTACAACCAATGCCTAGGCATCTGGGCGTCATAAACATCCTAGCCCATGACCAAATCTTGACCGCTGCTGGCCTAAGGAATTCCCTTGAAGAAAGGCAAATAGTCCCCATGACCGACCGAACGGACCCAGGAACTATATGCCCTCGCCGTTAGGGGCTTAGGGCTGGTTGGCCGCCTGATCGGACCCCCGCAGCGCACCGGGGCTCGGGGCTAGACTCGCAAGGGGACCCATAAGGCATGGTAATAGATTAACAGTAGAGAAAGCCTTTTAGGAGTACCCCACTCCTCCAAAGGCTCGGGGGCTACACCCGGCGGGTGCGCTTGCACACACCCACCAGATAGCCTAGGTCAAAAAGAAAAGTGGATCTTGATGACCCAAAGGAGCCCCTAAAGGAGCGCTTAGCTCCCCCATGGTCTCGGGGGCTACTGTCGGGTATCAATGATCCCCATGCTCGAAGACGACGCTGGGAGCTATCCTTTCGATAAATTAGGAACATGATCACGGGCCTAGCCGACCCTTTGGTGTGGGACCCTTGTCCCATCCGACCATAAAGGAAGTCTCGCTCTGCCCGACACTAAGGACACAGGCTCCATCCTGCCTGACCCTCTGGGCACGGACTCCGCCTCACCCGATCCCTTGGGTGCGGGCCTAGCCACGTCCGACCCCTGAGGAAAAGGCTCCACCTCACCTAATCTGGGGGTCATGGAGTCCGCCTCGTATGGTGGCACGGGCTCCTGCGAGGCCCCCCGCCAACCCTAACTGCTACGAACACGGGATTTAGGCCCGGGGCCATGCCCCGAACGCTAGGGAAGGGGTGGGCGCGTCTCGATGTGACCGATGGCCACCACAGGCTACACCTGGGCACTCACGTCTTCAATAGTGCTAGGTAGACTAGCACTATTGTTGGTATTTCTTAACATATACAGAAATAATCTGCAAGTGCAAGGAATTAAAATTGTAGTATTTCACCCGAAAGTATTCAAGGTATCGTATTTCCATGAGGAACGGAGATGTAAGAGTCTCTTATCTAGTTTGTCCATGGTAACAAGAATAAAGATAGTTCGGGTAGTGAGGTTTTCTAAGGATAGAGATCCTATGTTAAGATAGCCTTGCCACTATAAACTTGCTTCGGGCACCGGCGTACACCTGGTCTCCCAAGCGATACTGGCCTGTAGCAGACGTCGAACCCAGACATGGGGGAGTACAAAGGATGGACAGGGCTGTCACCACCTGCCGCCTACCCTTCAACCGTAAGGAACAAGGTAAAATGAAGGTAGCCCCTAGCCTAGACACCATGTCTGCTATCGACTACTACTCTAGCATCGATCAGAGTTATCCGTCTCTATCAGGGCCCTTTACTAGAGTATCCGCTATGAGAACGGACGACGAACCCACAAGTAAATAATGAATAAGACCAACTTAAAATAAGAGCTCACCACCATAGAAGAATATGAACCTTTGTACTCCAAGTAGTACTAGGTCCATCGAGGTACAAGTGAAAAGGTAGCTGACATTCCCGGCGTTCCTTCCGCTACAAATGGAGGTAGCCAACAACTCCGGTACTTCTCCACTCTTACTCTTCCTCACTCACTCCCTAAACTAGACTAGCTAGAGAGCTAAGATATGAATGGAGCTCTTCTCTCTTCCTGCTACATCGTGTCACTCTTGTGTCTACTCTTCCAAATGTGTTGTGTTGTTTGAGAGGCGGGTGTGACCCTCTATTTATACACGAGCTATGGCGGTGCTTCTAGCTATCTTTGGTGTGGAGACACGTGATGCACCACCTTAGCATGTGTCCATGCCACCGCCAGGAGTGGCCGAGAGGCGCCGGCAGGGGAGCAGCCGGCCCCTGACTGAGCCACTTCACCACCGCCTTTGCATGGTGGGCTCTGGGCTAGACATGGACTAGTGCCCCATGGTGTTTCGCCTTGTTTGAAATATTTTCGTGGGCGTCTCCCTTATTCTTTTGCGCAAATCAGCATTTGGAAAGCGCCTTTTAGTGAATTCTTCCATGTATTTATGTTTGTGACCTGCAAAATAATATTCTCCAAATACATGTGGAACTTGGTTAATAGTAAATGCAGATGTGATTAAGATTGTTAAGTTCTCCTCTTTTTATATCTTAATTGGCAGTTAGAAATTAGAGTTAAGGACCACCAACAACTGTGTTGCTCGATCCCTGTGTGACTCTAGACAAGGGAATCTATTAACCATACTGCATGCCAGGGAGGAACATGTAACACCCAAAAATTTGCTTCTTTGAAAATAGGGCCAAATTAATTCAATTATGAAATTTGTGTGCTCATGAAAACATAGGAAAAAATAATATTTTTAAGTTAAAATTCATTATAGGGGTAGCAACATTGTTGTGCATTCATGCCGGTGCATTTGATTTAATTGTGATGAGTGGTTTGACTAAAATTCAAAATGATTTAAATTGTTTTTGAAAATGGCTTTGAAATAGTATTGAAATAAATAAAGGAAACAAAGACGGGAAGTCAATGTATATGCATGTGCGACAGGCTAGCGTGTAATACATATATATACTTAATGTATATACGTATATGTATTTGTAAAGAAAAAGCTTCCTCTGTTGGCCGAAGTGTGGCCTAGCAGCTGCTCCTGCGTAAGCCCAATTAGCCACGCCCGGCCCTGCACGTTAGCTGCTCCTTCTCATACCTCCCGTGCAGCTATTGGGCTCTAGTCTGATGGCGACCTACCAACGTCTGGGATACAGCTTGGTTGCCGCATCCGCCAGCCTATAAAACTCGGAGGACCCAAACCGCGTGCCCCTTGTTTCATCTATGCCGCCGCTGTATCAACCCTAAGCCGCAACCGCGACTTCGATCTGCTCGCCTGACGTTTCGCCGTCGTCTGCATCCTGTTGCCGAGCTGCAAGCCACTGCTGTAGCCGAGCCCGTCCATCGAAGCCGCCGCGGACGCCGTCTCCTGCTTCACCGTCGTGCCTAGACCATTGCCAAGTCCTGCATCCAGGGAAGCCGCTGCGTGCGTGTTTGGATCTCACCAGAGAAGAGCCAACGTCCGCCGCCGTAGCTGTTGGCACCATATATCACCTCTCCGCCATCCGCGATGCGCTGCCGAGCTCTGTTTCAAGGAAGTTGCTGCCGCTCAGTTGAGCCCCGTGATACCTCCGTGCCGTCTCTGCCGTCAAAACACGCTAGGTGAGCTTGCTGTCTCCTTCGTCTTGTCTACTCATGCTTTTTCCGCGAGACCGGCAAACATAATACATATATACGTAATATATAAATATGTATTTGTAAAAAGAAAAAGGAAAAAAAACTTGATGTACCTCGATCAGGTGATCACACTCAGGCTTTAATGGGAAACAGCCATACGGGAGGCACATTTGATGTGGGCCAGTCGAACCACACCAGGCGCATTTTTTTTCTCCTCCTTGGTGCAGCTGACGAACTCCATCCATGTATCCATGTCCATCACGATAATGATGATGAGCCTGACATAAACATGGCGACAAACGAGATCCAATTGGTCAGGGAGAAGGCAAGCAAGGCTAAGGTGTATATGTGTATATACATATATGAATATGACTACGACTCAAACTCCAATCAGCACTCTGGCCGAACTTACCCAAGCACGACAACCATGACGACGCTTGGAAGACAATAATCTGATCCAAACATTGGCGTACGCGTCGAGACCCCAGCCCTTCGTACGCAACGCAAGTGCCGCAGAATAAGAAGAAGACTTGAAGAGACGGAGTTGAGGTCACGCAGACTCACGTCACAGAGCCGCCGCGAGGCACTGCAGACTCGTCGACTCGACTTCGCCAGACGCCAGTTCAGAACTCGCAGCCCTTGCTTCCCATCTCGCCGAGAAGAACGTGGAGCCGTCGCTACCAAGTACGAGCCGCCGTCCCGCCGACTCGACGTTGCTGAACTCGTCATCCGTTGCTAGCCCTAGCTCGCCGCCGTCGACGTCGCCCCGCCGTTCCGATGTTTCTCCATCGCCTGAAGCTTGTTGGCAAGGTCGGCGACGTGGTGACGAAGCTGAGCTTGTCCGTCGAAGCCGCGGCAGCGATCTGGAGCTGTGCCGTCGTCGCAACCTACTGGCGAGCTTCGCGTCGAGGTTCCTGCCATCTGTCTCTTCGAGCCACAAGCCATCCCTGTCCGCTCTGTGCCATCGGAGACCACCTAGGTGAGCTCGTGATCGTCCGTTCATTCTCCTCGTGTCTTCTATTCGTCAAACCATGGTCTATAGGCCCTTCTTCTGTGTCGCCAGCGAGCTTCTCGCCGCTGTCAATGGCGCCGCCACCAGCAGTCCAGCACTGGGTCCCAAATCTGCTGAGCCGGCAGTGCCCCTGCATCCCGCCTTCCGGTGCGCACGCACACGCGCAAATGCCTAACACCACGAATGCAAGCCGAGCCAGCAGAGCAGCCATGCGTGTGCACAGTTTTCATCTTGCTAGCTTGATGACGTCGTCATGACATCACCCACACATTATGGCCGTTTTTCTTTAGAAAAATAAATCCAGAAATACTATAGAAATACATAACCTATAATTATCAATTGATTTCCACCGTTCCATCGTTTTAACTCCGATTTGATCCGTTCAAATTTTGTTAGGTTTGTAATTACGAGATCTATATATTGGTACTACTATGCAGTATATTTTCAACTTTTGGATTTCGAGGCTAGAATTAATTTATTATTTTACCATAGAAAATCTTATTTAATTCATATCTTCTCCGTTATAGCTCCGATTTGTGTGCAATTCGCGTCTGTGTGATTATAGCGACACGTAGGATTGTTTCACAAACTTTTCATCTTGTTTTGCTATGGTTGGTGTACTGTTCTAATTATGTCTCTTGTTTGCTTCGTGTATGATTGCTCGGATGCTTGTATGTTGATGTGTTGATCGAGTATAGACGGTGAGCAGTTCGTGGACGATCAAGAATACTACTACGAGCAGGATCAGCAAGAGACTTTTGATCAAGGCAAGTATAGCATGGGACCATCTTTGTTATCCTATTCACTGAAATCATCATGCATATGCATGTGTCCTCCTTGACAACTGTAGACATTATAACTTAGCTGTTGATACCCTGATTCCTTGTTGCCTATGGGTTTTGCATTGGGTAGCTGTTGCTAGTGCTTAATAATAAATCATGATCTTGTAATATGAATAATGAATTGTGCAATCACCCATTAAGATGACTCTATTACTGTTAAAGGGTGCTAGAGCATTATGTTGTTTTTATGTTGCTCTAGTTTCTCTCCGTAAGGACTTATCTGTAAGTGATAACCGGGATTGACAATACAGCTGTGAGGGCTATATGGCTCTGGCTCTAGTTGTTTAAGAGACCTTTTCTAGCTTGTTAGTGGTTACCGAAAGGCGCAAGAGGGGTCATGTCTAGTATGGTCTTGGCCTACCAAGGTGGGTGCAGTCCTTTGTAAGTCGCCCCTTGGAGGGAGGTTCATGCTTTTCAATTGAGAATCCTTAGCGGCCCTAACTTGTTAGACAAACTTTTGAATGGCTTTATATGATTTCCAGTGTTTTAGGCCTAGCTAACCCATGCATTTGGAAGTCATGACTCACAGTGAAAGTGTACACCTCTGCGCAGAGTTAAAAACTAGTATACTAGCCGTGCCCACGGACACGGGCGGCCTTGGGGATTCTTACAGAATAAATGTTCACCATTGTTACATCATTCTTATTATGGTTGATATTATTATGCTTATGTTAATTGCTATTTCATTATTCTTATTACAATTGATCATTGGTTTATAATGGGAATTTGGTTATCTTGTTGCTACTAAATTTGCTAAGCAAATGATGAATAAAAGCTAAATGCAGTAAACCAGCGCCTAACCTTTTGAGCCTCATGAACCCCATGATATATATGTGCTGAGTTCGACATGGACTCACTCTTGCTATTTCCCACACCTCAGGATAGTCTCTGGAGTTATTAGGCTTGTGATCAACCAGTCAGTTTGTTCCTGGAGTGAAGTCTACACCCGGTGTTCAGAGTTGTTTTTTCGCTGTGTTGCTCTTTAAGGTATATTTTATACTATTGTGTTATGTATATTAAGCATTTGTCTCTTGATATTACACTTATCTGTGGCTATATGTGAGATTTGACTCCTTTATTTCACATATAGTGTATGTCTGGTTTTGTCCTTAAAACCGGGTGTGACAGAACGAGGCACCGCGGCTGAGTGGCGGTGCCTGCTTGTAGCACTAGTGACAAACAGAAGGATCATGACCAAGACCGGTGACGCCCGCCTGCAGCGCTGGAGACGGACAAAGCCACAACATGCGCACGCCTTCATTGTCATCTGCAGGACCCATAGGACCTACCCGTGGAGAAGGGCAGCGCAGCCCCGAGGCTCCCTTCTTCTCTATTTTTTCCCTTTCTTCTTTTCCTCTTTCTCTCTCTCTCTCGTGTACCCTGGGTCCTTCCCTTGGCCTATAAAAGGGAAGGCTAGGCGCCCCATTTGGGGAGGTCTTTCTGACCACAGAGAAGCACTTCAACTCCACTTTACCTTCACCAGAGACTTGGGAGCTCGTCCCTCTCTCGACCGTTTGTAACCCCTATTACAAACTCAAGTGCAAGTAACAGGAACAACTCACCACTGGATGTAGGGACATTCCGCCTGAACCAGTATACATCTTCATGTCTTCTTTGCACACCATCCGAGTCCAGATGTGCAATCCACTAAATTAACTAGTCAGTGGTTTCTAAACACCGACAGTGGACAAGCTCTTCAATTTCTTGCTTGAGAAGGGACAGATTAAATTACCTACTAATCATGTCATGCTACCTCCTGAGCAGCTAAAGAATAAGAAGTTCTGCAAGTACCATTATCGGGTACCACAATTAGGGGTACCCAAATTAGAGCGAAAGCCCACCACAAATCAAGCACCCAACCTCCCCTTTAAAGGGATAAAATCAACAGAAGGAGACCCACGGGCCAAATCTCCCCTTGCTGGGCCTCCAGCAAGCCACGTGAGCAAACTAGCCCGTATCCCCGCTTCATCCGAGGCCTCATGCAGAGGGGTCTTGGAACACCTCTGATTCACTCGAGGCCTTAGTCCATGGGGTCTCGGACATAGGGCGACCTCCGACAGCATCACCGCCTTGCTTGAGCCCCAGAGGCGGCATTGTCCATCTCCGACTCGCCCGACACTAACCTCTGATGCCGCTCTCCCATTGGTGCGCTCGAGGCCTCCTATGATGTCACCCACGTTCTCGCGTCTGCCCAACCAGATACGCCAGGAATGATTGGGGTCAAATCACCATTCCCTCGACTGCAACAAGCATGGGGAAGAACTGCTGACCACTATGCCACCCATGACGGCACTATACGCACGATTCGTGCATGCACAGAGTATGGAACGACTGCTCTAGACTACTATTCCCACGATCAGGATGAGGTTGCATCGCATTTCCCGCCCCCGAGGCCTCGGCCCTCTATGCCAAGTCAAACTACAAGGACAAATACGCCATGCCGGCTACTGGACCAAGTATGACGGGGTACGTCACTACAATGCCGAAAGACAGAAGCCACTCCCTCAGCAGTGGCACACATGCCTCGCCATGCAGCAGCAGTGCCAAAAGTACCGACGCCATGACTCTACAAGTACGGACCAGTCGCCACCGGATAAGGCCCCCCGAGGCCTCAGGGCTGTTCTCTAGCAAGGATCTCCCACGCACCAACATCTTGTAACCATGCGCCTCCTTGAGGCTATAAAGGGAGCATGCAGGGACCGTTCTAAGGGGACATGAGAGAAAGAAGAAGAGGAACCCTCACACAAGCACAAGACAATACATGAGCGCACGACTCTCCTGGACCTTGCGAGGGCTCTGGTAGGGTCACACACACACACGCACTCCACTCACACCTTGAGACTTGGGAGCCCCTCCCTCTCTCACATTCGCTTGTAACCCCTACTACGAGCACTTCGGTGCAAGATAATATAGAACTCTCCACCCCCACTGGATGTAGGGTATTTCTCAGCCTAAACTAGTATAAATCGCCTGTGTTCTTCTTGCACACCATCCGGACCCCCAACGCGTAGACACTCATTACTCGTTGGTGCTAGGACCGCCGTTTCTTACACCGACAACCATAATGCCACTGCTCATACTATTAATGATTGTAGAATCTTTCGACAACATATACAGTGAGCCATCCAGCAGGGAATACTTAAGTTTGATACAACTCGAAAGATGAAGGTTGACGATAATCCTTTCCTAAAGGATCAGAACATGGTTGATGCTAAATTGTTCAGAGGGAAGACTAAAGTGTTAAAATCAGCTAGGGCCAGAGAAGCTGGGATAGTTGATCCAGAGATGCAAATATCAGCTGGGGAATACAGCGAGATCAAGAGACATCATGACCAGTAGAAGAGCCGATATAAGCAAGGAGAAACGTCAAGAGCTGGTGCCATGAGGCCATGTGTTACATCTCGTATCTTGCTGAATAAATGGCAACGGCAAAAGGAAAAAGATTATCAGCACTGGTTGGAAGAAAAGGAACGTCAACGTCAATAAGAAGAAGAGAGGCATGAAAGAGAATAGGCTAAATCGCATTGGAATTGTCCTTTCTTTAGACATTGCTAGAATGAAGATTTGAAATTGCCTACCAGAGATTATTGCTAAGAATGCAATGAGCAGTATTGGGAGTTTAGGCAATCTCAAGCCAACTGCCGATCTATCCATAATCAAATTGAATATCAATATGGTAACATGGATCGACGCATAAAAATGAAAGTGTTCAAGGTCAGCTAGGTAAACGAGTTGTTGATCAAAATTGGGCCGATCATGAAGAAGATGATGAAGAAGAGTATGTTTGGCAAGAAGGTCCGTGGTGTCCAAGTGGTTTGACCAAAAGTCAGAAAAGAAGAGTACAACGCTTGAGGAACAAAGAATTGGAACAAGCTCAGAGACCTAGCAGACTTCAGGTATGGTGTGCTAAGCAAACAACCGATAAGGGTAAGCCATCGACTGATATTCAAATGGCTTTCCTTCTACCATCAGAATTCAAAGCTCCAATAGATCAAGAAGTATATTCAGATTTCGATGAATCTAAATATGAAGAAATGGTAGCCAAGTTGACATTGACGCAACAAGCTATATTCGATAAACCAGATAAACATCAGCACTTAAAGGCTCTTTACAAGAAAGGTTTTGCTGATGGGAAGTCGATTAGTAAGATGTTAGTTGATGGTGGTGCCTCTGTCAGTCTGATGCCTTATACCACTTTTCACAAGGTTGGTAAGGGGCCAGAAGATTTAATCGAGACTGACATGATGCTTAAAGATTTTGGAGGAAATGCGTCTAAGACCAGAGGGGCAATAAACATTGAGTTGACAATTGGAAGAAAAACTCTGCTCACTACTGTCTTTGTCATTGACGGAAAGGGTTCGTACAGTTTGCTTCTCGGTCGTAATTGGATTCATGCTAATTGTTGTGTGCCGTCAACTATGCATCAATGCTTGATTCAGTGCCATGGAGACTATGTTGAGTTAGTTTATGCTGACGAGTCTGTGAGTATAGCACAGCTAATCCAATGTTTTGGGAGTTGGAAGATTTTGAGTATTTTTTTGGCAAATTTTGGGAAGGAGGCTTCATTAGAATCAACAATGAGGGCCAACAATCGATCCGAGTAGTCGGCTCTGAGAGTTTGTTTTAAATGGATAATCCAATAGATGATACTGATGGCAAACTAGGACATGGCTTTATGTCGGCCGATGAGTTAGAAGAAGTAGACATTGGTCCTAAAGATAGGCCTAGGCTGATGTATGTAAGTGCTAAGTTGGATCTTGAGTATAAACGAGAGCTGATAAAATTATTAAAGAAATTTAAAGATTATTTTGCTTAGGAGTATTATGGAATACCTGGTTTAGATTAATCAATTGTTGAGCATCGGTTACCAATCAAGTCTGGGTATCGACCATTTAAATAGGCTCCAAGGAGATTCAATCCAAATATTCTTGATGATATTAAGGAGACTAAAAGATTGCTAGAGGCTAAGTTTATTAGACCATGCCGGTATGCTGAATGGATATCGAATGTAGTGCCTGTGTACAAGAAGAATGGAAAGCTAAGAGTATGTATCAATTTCAGAGATTTGAACAAGGCTACACAGATGGATGGTTATCCGATGCCAATAGCCGATATGTTGGTGGATGCAGTAGCTGACACAAGGTTATCAGCTTTATGGATGGCAATACAGGTTATAATTAGAACTTTATGGCTATAGAAGATATAGCTAAAACAGCTTTCAGGTGCCCAGGTGCAATCGGCTTATTTGACAGGGTTGTAGTGACTTTTGGTTTGAAGAATGCTGGTGCAACTTATCAAAGAGCAATGAATTATATTTTTTATAAGTTGATCGGTAGAATTGTTGAGATTTATATTAATGACGTGGTCGTAAAATCCAAAGGATACAAAGAGCATCTAGTTGATCTATGGGAGACTCTGGAGTGTGCGAGAAGACATGGTTTAAGGATGAATCCTAATGAATGTGCCTTTGGACTGTCAGCTGGATAGTTTTTGGGTTTTATGGTCCATAAAAGAGGAATTGAGGTTGGTCAGAAAAGCATGAAGGCAATAGATGAAGCAGTTCCTCCAACTAATAAAACCAAATTGTAATCTCTGCTTGGTAAGATCAACTTCATCAGAAGGTTTATTTAAATCTATCAGAAAGGATTCTACCATTTTCTTCTCTTTTGAAATTAAAGAATAATCAAGAATTCAAGTGGGGTGATGTACAACAAAAGGTGTTTGAGGAAATAAAAGAGTATATGAAATCACCACCCGTGTTAGTTCCTCCTCAACAAGGCAAGCCTTTCAAGTTGTACGTGTCGGGCAATAGCCAAACAATTGGATTGGCCCTCATGCAAGAATTTGAAGGAAAAGAAACATTTATTTTCTATTTGAGCAGAAGGCTTTTGGATCCAGAGACAAGATACTCTCCTATTGAAAAGTTATGCTTGTGTTTATATTTTTCCAGCACCAAATTACGACATTATTTACTATCAGCTGAGTATACGGTTGTGTCTAAAGCTGATGTGATTAAGCACATGTTGTCAATACCAATACTGAATGGGAGAGTTGGAAAGTGAATTCTTGCATTGTCAAATTTTGAGTTAAAGTTTGAATCAGCTAAAGCAGTCAAAGGGCAGGTAATGGCCGATTTTATCACTCAACACCATAGACCAAGCATTAGTTATTCAGAACCAATACCTTGGACAATGTTCTTTGATGGATCATCGTGCAAGCAAGGTGGTGGCATTGGTATTGTTATTATTTCACCCTAGAGGGCAAGTTTTGAGTTTGCTTTTCAGATCAAGCCAATGTCCACTAATAATCAAGCAGAGTATGAAGCTATTCTTAAGGGACTTCAACTTCTTCAAGAAGCAAAGACCGAGTCAGTTGAAATTTTTGGAGATTCATAATTGGTAATTAATCAGTTGATCAGCCTATGAGTGCAAAGATGACATTTTGAAGGGGTATTATGATGAATGTCAGAAATTACTTGAAGATTTTCCTCTTACATCTCTTCAGCACATTCCAAGAGCACAGAATCAAGAAGCCAGTCGGTTAGCTCAGAGCACATCAGGCTATCGACTATTCCAGGAAATTCTTAGTAGTGAAACTTTGGCAGATGATTGGAGAGTAGAAATAGCCGATTACCTCAGGAATCCATCACAAAAGTTTACCAGGAAGTTGAGGTATAAATCAACTAAGTATGTTTTGCTGGATGATCAGTTGTATTACAAAAACAGTCGATGGGGTCCTGCTCAAATGCCTGAATCAAGAGGAAGCAAAAGTATTAATGGGAGAAGTGCATGAAGGAATTTGTGGACCTCATCAGTCGGCTTATAAGATGAAATGGATTATTCATAGGTCTGGATACTTTTGGCCGACAATATTAGAAGACTGTTTTGAACATTATAAGGAATGTCAGGATTGTCAGCGATTCTGCAATATTCAGAGGTCGCCTGCGTCAGCTATGAACCCGATAATCAAGCCATGGCCATTTTGAGGTTGGGGAATCAACTTGATGAGCCAAATTTTTCCACCTTCAAGCAAGGGACACAAGTTCATATTGGTGGCAACAGATTATTTTACTAAATGGGTTGAGGCAATTCCTCTGAGGGTAGTAACTTCAAAGAACATGGTTGACTTTGTCAAGGAGCATATCATCTATCGCTTTGAAATTCCTCAGACCATTACTAATGATCAGGGGACGATGTTTACATCAGAAGAGTTCAGAGATTTTGCGGCCAGTATGGGGATTAAGCTGTTAAATTCTTCTCCTTATTATGCTTAAGCAAATGGCTAGGCAGAAGCATCTAATCAGATCTTGATCAAGTTAATTAAGAAGAAAATTGAGGAGCAACCGAGAAAGTGGTACTTGACACTCAATGAAGCGTTGTGGGCCTATAGGATGGCTTGTCATGGATCGACTAAATCATTGCCCTATGAGTTGGTGTATGGACATAATGTTGTTCTTCCTTGGGAGATTCAAACTGGTTCAAGGCGCGTTACATTGCAAAATGATTTGATAGCCGATGTTTATAAGAATCTTATGATGGATGATTTAGAAGACTTAAATTATCATCGGCTATGCGCTCTTGAAAATATTGAGGCCAATAAATTGAGAGTTGCTAAGCATTACAATAAGAAGGTCAGGAGTAAGGAGTTTTCTGAAGGAGATCTGGTTTGGAAAGTAAAACTACTGATTGGGTCTAAGGATAGAAGGTTTGGCAAGTGGTCACCTAATTGGGATGGTCTCTATCAGATAAAACATTGTGTGCCTAGCAACGCTTATATCTTGGAAACACTAGAGGGAGAAGAGGAGTTTGATAGAGCAATCAACGGAAAATTTCTAAAGAGGTATTATCCTAGCGTCTAGATTAATGCTTGAAGGCTATAACACCCCAGGTGTTTGGCTTGCATTTGTGCATTTGCATTGCATAACATAAGCACCTTCATCTCATTATCACATGTGCATCATCCTATGTTTCAATGTTGCAACATGATGTTTCATTAGTGCTTATGCATAGGTGTATCATATGTGGTGTCCCTATGTTATACCTAGTACCCTAGAGGGGTTGTACATGTCCCATGTACCATGTTTCAAGTGTCACATGTCTCTGTTTCAATTGTTTCAATTGAATGTTTTGTATGTTTCAAGTGAATGTTTCAGTTGTTTTCATAAACTAGAGTACATGTATCACATGCAAATGAATGTGGTGACCCACCAAAACACCCTAGCTACATTTAGAATGTCATTAGGAACAATGTTCATGAAGGTCATTAGCCCTAACTATGCTTCTAAGTAATAGTTTGACTTTGGTTGACTTCCAGACCTTGATTGCTTGACTGTTTAAAAAGTGCTGCTAGAAGTCAATGCATGTTGGTGCACCCTTAAACAAAGTTGTAGCCAATTTGTTAGGGCACAAAAGTTGTAATGTAGTCATCTCATGAAAATGGACCTAACATGTTCAAATAGGACCCACAAGTTGGTTTTGGTGTGTTGTTTAGCACTTAGCCATTTTGGTTAAGTCCTAACTGCACTACAGTTTCAAAGTACCCTACTTTGGGACTCTGTAACTCTCTAACCAAGCCAAATCAATTTGAGCTCCAATTGACAATCTTGTAGTTCACACGTAGCTCTACATCTTTGTTAATTACACTTTTTGCTAACTCGAGCCGGTTTAAGAGCTAGAGGGACGTTTAGGGGGTTGTTTCAGTCAGTTTCGTCAACTCTGATTCAGAGCAAAGCTGGCCGTGGTGGCCGATCGGCCACAGGCCGTTGCCGCAGCGTGGCCGTGTTGTGGCGACCATACGCTGGTCGTGGGCCCACTGGTCAGGCCGAGGCGCGCTCTACACCAACGCGGACGTGCTGCTGCCTCCATTTGCTTCTTCTCCCCCTCGCCTTGCCATTCTCGCCGAGGCAAAAATCTGAGCCGCTTCTCCGCCGTGAGCTTGTCAAGCTATTGCGCTGCCATCATCACGCCTCTGCTCAAGCCTGCACACCAGTAGCTCCACCGTGTACTCTACCTCGTCCACCCTCTCGTTGAGCCAATCGAACCCGAGTAAGAGTGCATTCGCCGAATCCACCGCCGCCATGAATCGACCTCGTCGGAGTTCGAGCTCATCATGGTCGGAGTAGTTAGGGTCTCTCTCGTCCTCCCTTTTCTTCTCAAATAGCTCCGTTGTGACCTCGTGAAGCCCGTACCAAGCTCAGTTGAGGCAATCGCTGGCGCACCGCCACCGGAGCTCCACCACCCGCCATTGCCGGCAACGAGCATTCCCTAGCTATTCCTAGGGTCGCCAAAGCACCTCCATCGGTGCGGAATCACACGAGGAGCTCGATGGTGCCCTCGGTTTCGCCGGCGACCTCACCGTCGTCACAGAATCGGTGGCCATCTTCCTCCCCTATTTCGTTTCACTGACCAAGGGGGCCCACTGACCCGAGGGGTCCACCAGTCGGTGGCCTGCTTAGTATTTAGGGTTAGATTTAAATCCAGTTTTGTTTGCTAACTTGTAAAATTCATAACTTGAAATTGGTAGATCCAAATTGAATGGTTCCAATTTTGCTGTGTTCCATGCAATGTCTAGTTTTTAATAAAAATATGAAACATGCCTGGTTCTATTATAAAATATGGATTTATTATTTATCTCTTTTATTCAAGGATGAAAAAGGGAAATCATATCTCTCATTCTATAGCTCCAAATGCTATGAAAATTTTATGAGATCCTATCTATGCCATGAGTAGCTTGTAATTTAAATTTCAGCAATTTTTGATACTGTATGATTTAGTTATGCATTTATCTTAATTAATTAGATGGATCTTGTGCGAATTTTCATAAATTATCTATAAGTCCAATGTATGTGAAACTTGGTGGACACTGCTCTTATGTTAGTAAGAACCTAAGAAAAATATGAAATATGTTGTTTGACACTTTTCAATAGGATTTCTCATTTATGCCAAAATCAGACGTGCTATCTGTTATTTTGATACAAGAAAATATACTTGCTCAAATGCTATGAAAATTTTATGGTTGCCTCCTGGAAGCATATTGTAGCTGCTGTAAATTTTATAGAATATATTGTGTAGTTTTGATATATGTTCCTTTATCCACCTGAATATCTAAATAAATTAATAAAAGGCTTTAAAGAATTTATTTAGATGTTGGTACCACACTTTCTGTTGTTCTCTTGATAGGTGTAATGAGTTGGTAAAGTTGGTTTAGTCCAAATGTGCTTTTGTACCATCTCTAAATATTTAATTTTCTAAATCTGCCAATTGTGGACAGATTTGGGGACTTGGCAAAGTTCTCCATGATATTGTGCTTTATTGTGAAACTTTTTTATACAAAAGTTGTCGATAACTTATATATCCAGCTGCTGTTAAAATTTGGTGGCATTTGATCATGTAGTTTAAGAGTTATAGCTGTTCAAAGTTAGGACTCGATTATGGTTGCTCTCTGTCTTGCGCAGACCTGATTCTGTGTTTAGTTAATTTCGACCTAGTAAACTGGGGAATCATGCTGTGATGTTTATAAATGATTGGTAGAGAATTTCATAATCTTTCCAGAGTATCCTCTTGCAAGTCAATTGGAATTTTAGAACTTCTGCTGTGATTTATTTACTGAACTACTCACTGGCATGTTACACCTGAAGTGTCTGTTAAGTGTGTCTTTGTTATACTTAAGCATGTTTGTGATGTTACTAGCTGCTTAAATTGATTAAGGTGAGTTTAGATGCAGGTGTTAGGCCTCTAATAGAGGATGAGCATCTATACCTTAGATTGTGCAAGTTGGGTAAGTGTGTTCTTGCTCTCTAGAGAGGAGATATGCACCTACTCTTTAAAGTGATTTGAATCGAGCGCCTACTCGGTCAACGAATGTCCAGTGATGCTTTGTTACTTGCTATTTTCATCCATGAGTATCATGTCATTCCTTATGCATCCATGATATTTATCTTGTGCATATACATGTAATAGGTGTACCGGAAGGACTGGCCCTGTTGGAGTTTGAGGGAGCGTGCTAGGAGGAGCAGCAGGAGCCAACACTGAAGGTTCAGGAGGTGCAACCCATAGGAGAGGTGTCAGACAAGGTCATCGTTGACTACCCTGACCACGTTCCTTGCAATTTCATCAAAGGCAAGCCCTGGAGCATTATAAACCTCCTAATTTCTAAAAATGCAAATAAGTATGTTATATATATTGTTGCATACGTGATAGGTGTTTGGTGAGAACACTTGCTGCATAGGTACCCTATCCTTGTCCAGAAAGTATACCATAAATCCTATGTAGCTCAGGCCTGAGTAGATTCTTAGCCCTGCTTTAAGCGGTAGAAGTCGGGTGATTTCCCATCACCTGCGAGCTATAGGAATATACATGTGGCACGGTTGGCTATATTTGCTATCATGAAAAAGAACCTAGTATAATTTGAACAAAGACTGGGCGGAGGCTTGTAGAGTAGTAGGCTTACAGTGACTCCGTCTATGTCGCTTAAGGACCGGATTCTTGGAGCATTTCCTTGTCATGTTGAACGCATGCCTAACACTAAGTTGACCAGGTCTGGTGACCGACCACGAAGCTGAGTAGCTCAACTCAGGTTGGGAGTCGATAAGTATAAAGTACGCCTCGGAAGGGAGCCGTAGGTGTGAGTCTAAGGGCAGGTGATTTAAAAGTCCTAGACGTCCTAGCAGAAGGGTAATCCCTAAGAGTGCTGGCGCTGATCGGACCCGCGAAGTTGGTTCTTGAGTTGTACCAAAGGTGATCAATGGCTACCTTTAGTGGGGTTTGCCAAGTGAGTGTTAGGAATACCCCTTAGCTGAGTTGTAATTTGATTCGAGTCGCCATCGCTCACTGGTTAGTGAGAACTTGATGGGCTTATCTCCAAAGTAGATACACTGAACAACTTGATGGTTCAGGAATGATGATATGATGATGGCCATATTATACTTGCTATGGTTAATATTGTTTGCCCCTAATAAAGTGAGTGCTCTAGTACAGGTGCTAATATAGATGACTGGTTAATGATTATTAACTTGAAGCTAATGGTTACTTATGCTATGCCAACTTTTATGCAAATTGTGTCAAGCTAGCTCCACTTTATATCAGTCTTGCATGATTCTTGGTGTCATTTATTTTTGGTTTATGACGGGTAAGTCTAACTGAGTACCTTCCCATACTCAGAGTTTATTTTTCACCTGTTGCAGATGACCTATTCTGTCATGGGTGCTGCAAGTATTGCCTTCTCCTGGCTGGGGATGAAGACTAGACCATTAGGCACGGTCTCTACTAGTGTTCTTACCTGAAGATGCTTTTGTGGAACATGACCTTTAGTCTGGCAATGTATTTGAACTTATGAAGTTATGTATCGAACTATGTTGCTTTCGTTAATCAAACTTGGTTTGTAATATTTTATTTTGAACTCCGATGGATTGTGAACTGTTGTAATGAATGATGTGTTGTGTTGAATCTTGTACGATCTTGGCTTGTATGTTGAAAGTTATTTGAAATCCTTCGAGATTTCCAGACTACCGGGGTTATGACAGCCTAAGTACAGAAATTTAATCACTTCGGTGATTATTTTTGTACTTACATTCTTATAATTTGGTCGTTTCTATTACAAAGGCCAATTACTCACTCATTGACTCTGATAGTCGGTACTGCGAGTATCGCCTTTAGTGCAAAAATAGCCCGAGGGGGGCAATAGCCGATACGATATGTGTCACCTATAGAGCAAAAACAAACACAAAACAAAGCAATTCATGAGACAATATCTCTAGAGATGAGTTCATAACCGGAAGAGAGTAACTTTGTTCATTCAAAGATTTGTTCCTGAATACAAGCTACTCAAATACCTTGTTGTTGATGCAAAAGTGGATCTGCAAACACAAAGGGCTAATACCCAATCCGACATCCAAAGCGTGCCAGACGATTTGACCTGTTACTCGACAAGGATGATAATTCAAGTACTTTGGTCCTGACAACAGCGATACGCCCGGAAGCCACGGCCAAGAGGTACTCACATGGAACTCGAGGATCGTCGAAGGTCGCACTGAAGCGATGCAGCTCGTCGAATCGATGAGAACTCGTAAAAAGAAAAATATGCAAATTGATGAAGTCGCCGAAAAGTAAGTAGATGCAAATAGGAGTAAAATTGGTTTGATATTGATTGATTGATTTCTTTTACATTGCCCCTCAGTCTATATTTATACCCCAATCCGAAGAAACATAACCAGACACGACTAGAACACTAAGTCCATATCTAAGGAAAAATGTGACTCTTACGTGAATCATACTCTAACAAATATAAAAAAGAAAAAACCTATCTACTTCCTTGTCCGCCTTAATTATGATGAAATTTTCATCGGCCTCCTCTCCATCAACATGCTTTCCGTCATCACAAGCTTCATTGGCAGTAGTCTTCAGATCTTCCTTCATCGGCATTGGCAATAACATCTCTGATCTTGTTAGCAACGCCTCTGAGTCTAAATCAAACGATAACCTTTCCATCGGTCACCACCATTCATCGGCAACAATCCTCACAGGCTGATCTTCATTGGTACCCTTCTACCAGTGTAATACAATAACTTTCCTTCTACCGATTAGCCCACTCTAATCATTTTGACACGTGCCAAAAACGGTGTCAACACATGCCCCCTAATTTTGGAGTATAAAATCATTAATGTTCCGAAATTTACTCCAGACAACGATTACCTTCACCCAATTATCTAGCTCATCCTTCAAGCATGACATAATCTGTTACCAAATTCAATCGAATCCAGCCCTGATTCACGCGTCTCAGTAAATATCGCAGAATCTTCAATCACTCTCGTTCCGATTATGGCTAAGATACAAAAGCAATAGTCCATCGGCAAGAACCTAACACAGTACCGCTGCCGATCTCGGAATTAGAATATCCCGTACACCGAGATTTCTTCTGAGTCATGATTGCTTGCCATCAAACCATCTGCACAATCCCTTGATTACAGTGCGAACAGTTACCATATCCATCTGAACCACCTCGACCTATACGCGTGCGGCAGAGAGATAAGTCCAGAATTTCTCTTTAGATTTATGGAAGGATACCTTCCGATCTTGGCCTAAAACCACCAAGGGGTGGAAAGATTGGTATCTGAGGGTAATCGGGTCGATGCAAGTGTACTGGGAAGAGCGAAAACTAGACCAATGCATCAAACTGTCCATTGCTGATATGCAAAAGAATGAGTCGATGATGATTGCTGCCGCTTATTTCTGGTCAGACACAACAAATACCTTCATGTTTGGACACGGCCCAGCCACTCCCACTCTTGTCGATGTATACATGCTCACCGGCTTAGATATTTCAACTGCCGATGATGCCTTCGTTTACGGTAGAAAATCTGAGTACAGGGTGAATACCCGTAACATCGGTGGTTGGACAAGGTATATCCAAGAATACAGGAAGACCAGGACAGTTGGTCAGAGGGAACACGCCACATTCCTAAACATGTGGTTAGAAAAATTCATTTTCTGTGGTTGATCGGTAGGGCCAACCAATGTCTACCTCCCCATAGCTGAACTACTGGTCAACGGTGTAAGGTTCCCTCTTGGCCGATATCTCCTAAGCTCCACTTATCACCTCTTACATCAAGTGTCTCAGAAGCTTCTGCTTGGTGAACCCATCGGCAACTTAGGAGGCCGGTGGTGGTTCATTAACATGTGGCTGAATGCCCACATGCACAAACGCTTGCAATGGGATTTCTTTGCTCAGCAATTCCCGCGAGATATCGCTGAAGACTATGAACTTGGAGATGAAGAATCGGCAACACACCCACCCCTCAATTTTGGTGAGGCCATAATAGTTCTTCCTGGGACAAAGGCCAACGAAGACCAGATCGGTCGATTTTTCCAAAGCTTTTACAATGGTCTCTCCCGTGATCATCGGGCCTGGATGCCCTATATCGACGAAGAAGCCAGATTCCCCCTTCTCTTCAATTTTGCCGATGATGCCTTGAACAAGGATGATGAACTTATGATGGCCATCATTACTCCCCGGGCAATCCCAGTGAATACATTCGGCAGTGGGAAGAACACCAACACCACCTATGAATTCTACAATCCATCGGCAGTATCACGTCAATTAGCCTTTGGACAGCTGCCAATCAAACTCTGCTTTGCCGATGTGATTAAGCCGAGACAAACAATCACCAGCAGGTCGGACTGGAGCAAGGTAGTGCGACTCTCCCCTGATGTCGATACTACAGATATTGATCTGTCCACCTGGGTGCCAGCCTCTTTCATCACTGAATCATATAAGTTATGGTGGCAAGAGTGGAAGGGACAATTATTTGCAGCATCTATCCATACATACCGGCATCTGATTGACCCTGAGCATATCATACCCAATGACACAGTAAGTTTCTTTTAACACTAGTTTTTTCCTCCATTTTTAATTTCATCGGCAACTAATTTTCTTGTGACAGGCCGATGACCTAGCACCATCCACGAGCAGGAGTGGGAGACCCTTTGACCTTCGACCCGTATCCCTGATATCACCGATCGGCTACAATGCTCCTACCCTTGCTATTCTGACTCATCAGAGAACCCGCACCAAGAAAATCACTACCAAGCCAAAATTGGCTAAGGCTAGGGCCACTCCATCAGCTGCCGCTGCGACCCTGATAGAAGCGTTCAAGGTAACAACCCTATTTATTCCAACCCATGCCGATCTCAACCCATACTGACACTAATTTTTAGGACGCAAGAACTACAACTGGATCATCATCGGCAACTCCTCTTGCATCAAACACTACCATCCCTGACAAGCCTTTAGAGGTATTCCTTCAACTCCATATTTAACTTGTTAAATATCATATCTTACACCTATCTTGCAGCAACAAACGAGTACATCGGCAAGTGTCCCAGATGTCCAATCTTCACAACCAACAAGTGCCGATGCCCCCCAGCCAACCATTGCTGAGGCCCAAACAAAGCGCAAAGCTTCAACAGACACCGAAGCACAGCCAAAACGGCATAAGTCTGTACCAATCCCAACACCTTACCTAGCACCTTCGAGCCAACCAGAACCGGCCGATGCACCTGAGCAAGCAGTCGATCCTTCTGCACAGGGCATGTCATCGGCCGTCGCATCCCAAGGACCAATTACTGATGAGACCACAGAGGAATTGCCATCAGTCTTAGCACCAATTAATCCTACAGCTGAAGACATCCCATCGGCAGGCACAGCCGATCCTTCACATGGCACACTCCAGACTGCTTCCTCCAGTCAAAGACAAGAAATTACCTTGAAGCAAGTAAATCGACTGATTTAGCCGATTTATAATATTCACACTTATCCTCGATTGACCCCTTTTCTTCTTTCAGGAACAAGACTCCCCAGACAGTTTATTCTCCTTTGTCATCGACGTTTCTGACGATGAGGGGGAGGAGACAAGCTCTACACTCGCACAGGGGACAGTATCGGCAGAAGTCAAGTCCAAGCTGGAGGCTCTACGGAACTTGCTACAGCAAGACACCGCCCAGTTGGTAGATGATTCGGACCCCGCAAAAGCAATTTTCAAAACAATCCGTGGCTAGGTCCCTGCCAACATCGAAGAGGCACTCTTCCCAGCAGCCCACTTAAGAAAGCCGACAACTCCAATATCAGAGGGTTGCTCAACGTATTGCCGATAGCGCTGCTCAGGCTAAGCTTAAAGAAAAGATGCTACAATTGAAGCAGACCGCCGATGAGAAGCATAAGAACATCGGTTGTTTGAAGACCTCAGGTGCTGAACTTAAGCAGAAAATTTTAGACTTATCGGCAAAGAGAACGACCCTTCTGGCTGAACTGAAGGATGTCGAGGCAGCTCTAACTCATGCCAAGCAGGAAGAAAGCCAGTTACCCGATGCTATCAAGGCTCTCCTGCAAGAAAGAGATATCCAAGCTCACAAAGCCCTGGCGGTGAAGAAAAAACTTAATCCAGTGGAGGGTGCCGCCGATGAAGATATCAAAGAGATAGAGGAAGCCGATCAGATTCGCCTGCGTGCGATATCGGCCATCCAGTCTTTATTAAATTTGTAAATCCTGTTTATCGGTAGTGCATTGCATCGGTACTTTATGAAACACTGATACCCTTGTCTGATTTTGGCCAATAGAACTGTTATCGGCACATATGTTTTTATGCATCCATCCAGATACTAGGGTAATATTTCTTTAAATATTTTCCGTTCAATGCTCTAGGAAACACAACCCCTTCGAGGGTTTCTAGAATGTATGTGTTGCCAGGAACAGATTGATTTATCCGATAAGGACCTTCCCAATTAGAAAAGCACTTGCCAAACTTTGAACTTTTAGTCCCAATCGGTAAAATCAATTTCCAAACCAAATCTCCATCGGCAAACTCCTTTACCTTCACCTTCTTGTCATACCATCTGGCTACCCTCTTCTTATCTTCTTCGATGCTAACTAAAGCCCTCAACCGATGACCTACCACGTCTTCTAACTCGTCTTTCATAAGAGTATCATAGTCATCGGCTGTCAGTTGATCTTGAGAAAATATCCGTCTAGAGCCAGTTTTAATTTCCCAAGGCAATACTACATCGTGTCCGTATACTAACTGATAAGGCGTTACTTTGATTGCACCATGACATGCCATCCGATATGACCACAGGGCCTCATTCAATACTGTATGCCACCGCTTAGGATTTTCTTTAATTTTGCGCTTAATGAGTTTGATAATTCCTTTGTTAGAAGCATCAGCCTAACCATTAGCTTGAGCATAATAGGGAGAAGAATTCAAAACTTTAATCCCCATACCAATAGCAAACTCATCAAATTCTCCTGATGTAAACATAGTACCCTGATCGGTAGTGATAGTTTGAGGAATACCAAATCGGTAAACAATATGCTCTTTCACAAAATCGATCATACTAGCCGATGTTATCTTTTTCAAAGGAATTGCTTCAACCCATTTTGTGAAATAATCGGTAGCAACAAGTATAAATTTATGTCCTTTGCTCGATGGTGGATAAATGTAACCGATGAGATCGATAGCCCGTCCCCGGAACAGCCAAGGTTTAATTATAGGATTCATGGACGATGCAGGCGCTCTTTGAATATTGCCGAACTTCTGACACCCCTATATCCTTTAAAATATTTAAAGCAATCTTCAAGAATAGTCGGCCAATAGTATCCATTCCTTCTGATCATCCATTTCATCTTGAAAGCTGATTGATGTGCCCCCACACACTCCTTCATGAATTTCACCCATCAAGCTTTTCGATTCATCACCGCTAAGACATCAGAGTAAAACTCCATCTATAGTCCGATAATATAATTCATCATCGAGGAGCACATACTTAGTGGCTTGAAATCTTATACGTCTTTCAACATTCTTAGATGGATCCCTTAAGTAATCGACAATCTCCGTTCTCTAGTCATCGGTATCAACTGCCGATGTCAGCACCTCCTGGATAGGCTGATACCCTGAAGCATGCTGAGCTAGCCGATTAGCTTCTTCATTATGCAATCGAGGAATATGTTCAGGACGAAAATCTTTAAAATCTTTCAACAATTGCAAACATCTCTCATGATACGAGATCAAAACTTCACTTCAGCATTCATAAATCCTAGCTAATTGATTTATAACCAGCATAGAGTCACCGAAGATCTCGACAGCATCGGCACGTATCTCCCTAAGTAATTCCAACCCTTTTATCAAAGCTTGATACTCAGCCTGATTGTTTGTCGATGTAGCAACAATCGGTAATGAAAACTCATACTTCCTTCCTTGAGGTGAAATCAACACAATGCCGATACCTGCTCCTTCACCACATGTAGACCCATCGAAGAAAAGTGTTCAAGGAGCAACTTCCAGAGAGTCTACTGTATTGCAATGTTGAGTGAAAAAATCGGCCAGAACCTACCCTTTAACTGCCTTAGCCGATTCATAACGTAGGTCAAATTCTGACAACGCTAAAATCCACTTGCCGATTCTACCACTCAATATCGGCATTGACAGCATGTATTTGACCACATCATCCTTACATATGACAGTGCATTCGGCCGATAGTAAATAATGCCTCAATTTAATACAAGAAAAGTATAAACATAGATATAGTTTTTCGATGGCCGAATACCTTGTCTCAGCATCCACCAATCTTTTGTTCAAATAACAAATAACACGTTCTTTCCCTTCAAATTCTTGAATAAGAGCTGAACCGATAGCAGTATCATCAGTTGACAAATACAACCTGAAGGGTTTCCCATGTTAGGGTGGAACTAGCACTGGAGGGTTTGTCAAGTACTTCTTAATTTCATCTAGGGCCAACTGCTGCTCAGCTCCCCATACAAATTCCTGTTCGGCCTTCAATTTAAGCAACGGACTGAAAGCCTTGATCTTGCCCGATAGATTAGATATGAACCTTCTAATGAAATTAATCTTGCCGATCAAAGATTGCAGTTCAGTTTTATCGGCAGGAGCAACTACCTTGTTAATTGCATCAATAGACTTCCTACTGATTTCAATACCTCTCTGATGCACCATAAAACCCAAAAATTGACCTGCCGATACACCAAACGCACATTTATTAGGATTCATCTTCAATCCATGTTTCCTCGTGCACTCTAGTATCTTTCGTAGATTGGCTAGATGTTTTGCGATATCCCCAGACTTAACCACCACATCATCAATGTAGATTTCCACTAATGTGCCGATGTACTCATGAAAAATAAAATTCATAGCTCTCTGATAAGTAGCACCGGCATTTTTCAAACCGAAGGTCATGACTATCCACTCAAACAACCCCCACATGACGTGGACATCTGAAAGCAGTATTGGGAATATCTTCTTCAGCCATGAATATTTGATTGTAACCTGTATTACCATCCATGAAGCTGATAATCCGATGTCCGGCTGCAGCATCAATCAACAAATCAGCAATAGGCATTGGATAGCCATCCATCGGTGTAGCTTTGTTGAGGTTCCTGAAATCAATACAAACACGAAGTTTCCCGTTTTTCTTATAAACAGGAACCACATTAGAAATCCACTCCGCATATCGACACTGCCGAATAAACTTTGCCTCAATCAATGTAGTTATTTCGGCCTTAATGTCAGGAAGTATATTTGGGTTGCATCGGCGTGCTGGCTACTGATGTGGCTGAAATCTAGATTTGATAGGTAACCGATGTTCAACTATCGATTGGTCTAATCCAGGCATTTTAGTATAATCCCAAGCAAAACAAACTTTATATTCCTTTAACAAATTGGTTATTTGCT
This sequence comes from Saccharum spontaneum, assembly GCA_022457205.1. NCBI lineage: Eukaryota > Viridiplantae > Streptophyta > Magnoliopsida > Poales > Poaceae > Saccharum > Saccharum spontaneum. Next base: position 20,589,482 of record CM039618.1, on the reverse strand, counting down.
GCTTACACTTGGAATCTAACTTAGCGCTAATAAAAGTAGGCCTTGGCCTATCACCATTAACAATATCTACCTCTACTAAATCATCAGCCGATGTGAACCCCTGACCTAACTTTCCATAATCGGCAAACCTATCCATTAAAACTCCTCTTCAGAACCGACTGCTTGGATCGGTGGAATTTCATAGTCGGCAACTCTGAGGAACTCTTTCTCCCAAACTTCTCCTGATATGCATTTGGTTCACTCATAAGTATCTGATTCTGCCGATGCGATGATGTAAGAAGAATCACCAGGGACAACCTCAATCTTATCCCTAACCCACTGTGCGAGGCATTGATGCATTGTGGAAGGAACACAACAATTGGCATGAATCCAGTCCCTTCCTAGAAGCAGATTGTACGCACCCTTACCATTGATAACAAAGAACGTCGTTGGTAAGGTTTTACTGCCGATGCTCAACTCAACGCATACTGCCCCTTTAGCTGGTGACACATTGCTTTTGAAATGTTTCAGCATCATATCGGTTTTGGTCAAGTCTTGATCTCCTTTGCCAAGTTTCCGATACATCACATAGGGCATAATATTAATCGCAACTCCTCCGTCGATAAGTATCTTAGATACAGGTTGCCCATCAACTTTGCCTTTCACAAACAAAGCTTTGAGATGCTGTCTCTCGTCATCGGTAGGTTTCTCAAAAACAGCCATCATTAGATCTAGTGTCAGCTGAGCTACTTGATCGGAGAGAACAACTTCTTCCTCATCATCAGAGGGTGCCATAAACCCCATCGGCAACATAAATACCATATTAATATCTGTTGATGGGCCCTTACCTTTGTGTTTCAACTGCCACTGCCGATGTTCGGGCCTCTCGTTGGAAGATCTTTCCTCTCTGTATAGGTCTTCCTGACGCTCACGATGCATCCTCCTTTTCTGTGTCTTTGCCAGACCCTCAAGGCACCATTGAAGAAGCTTAGTTTTCGAAACCGGCTGATAACGGATCTCAGTTGATTCTACATGACGTATATTAGAGTCCCTGTAGAATATTTCTTCATCGGAAACTCTTGCATTTGCCATCTCCTTAAGCTCTTCTTGATTCCTTAGAAAATATCCAGCGCGCTTACCAAGCCTTTCATGTACACTGAGTCTGCCCCCCTAGCCGATCATACACTGATGCTCTCAGCTCATTGATAGATAAGCTCTGATTACCAGGCTGAAACCTCCTTTCTGGCTGATTGGCTTGATAGTAACCATTGCACTCAGGGCAATTTTCAATAGTTGGCAATTTAATGCCTTCTTCCCAGCAATGGATGAAAAACGGGCACTACCAATGATCTTTATGTCGATGCCACTCTTCCCGGCGTCTCTCTTCTTGCTATTGTCGATATCGGTCCTTACGCCAACGCCAATCCTCCTGCTGCCTTCCTTCCTGTTGCCATCGATGAGTGATCACAATGCTAGGTCGAGGAGGTTTTTTGGAACTACCACTTTCTCCTAGCAGACCCTTGCCTTTTGCGTCATCAGTAGTTATCTGATGTTGGAGATCCACTGATGTGTTCTTCTCAGTAGCCTCTGATGTCAATACCACCCTTGGCATCCAACATATTTGCTAGGAAAGGATGCTGATCGATTTTCATCGGCTTCTGGGTCTTGGAGTTGTCAAACTTAATTCTCCCAGATTCGATAGCCGATTGCAACTGCTGCCTGAACACCTTGCACTCATTTGTACTGTGTGAAGTTGCATTGTGCCATTTGCAGTACTTGATCTTCTTCAACTCTTCTACCGATGGAATCACATGATTGGGTGACAGCTTAATTTGACCTTCTTGAAGCAAAAGATCAAATATCCTATCGGCTTTTGTGATGTCAATGGTAAACTTCTCTGGTTCTTTCTGACCAAAAGGACAAGATATCGGCATTTTATTCTTAACCCACTCAGCTAAGCCGATAACCGGTTCTTCATCAGAATCAGAGTCTTCTACCTCATCAACAAATGATACATTTTTGCTCCAATTCTTTTTAGGTTCAAAAACCCTAGTGTCTTGATCAGAGATCCTTTGTACAAGATGAACTAGGCTTTCAAACTCCTGAGAAGCATACTTGTCCTTGAGATGTGGCAGTAACCCTTGAAAAGCCAGATCGGCAAGCTGCCGATCATCTAGCACCAGGCCGTAGCACTTATTCTTCACATCTCGTAGCCTCTGCAGAAAGCTTTCTACCGATTCATCATTACGTTGCCTCAATTTTACTAAATCGGTAAGCTTCTTTTCATGGATTCCAGCAAAGAAATACTTATGAAATTGTTTTTCTAGATTACCCCAAGTAATAATAGAATTTGGTGGCAATGATATGAACCACGTGAATGTCGATCCAGACAAAGATGATGAAAATAATTGAACTCTTAATTCATCTCTGCTAGCTGCCTCTCCACATTGAATAATGAAGCGATTGACGTGTTCCATTGTCGATGTATCATCTTGTCCAGAAAATTTGGTGAAATCTGGTACCTTGTACCGATTTTGGAGAGGAATTAAATCATATGCTGGAGGGTATGGAGTCCGATAAGAATAAGTATTAACTTTGGGTTTTATCCCAAACTGATCTCTCATGATTTCTGCTATCTTATTGACCCAAAAAGCATCAGCCTCCTGCCGACGAACTGGCTGAATTTCTACAGGAGGTACCTGCTGATATCCCTCCACGTGTCTTTGTGGCACATGATCTCTAGCAATCGGTATATCCGCCGCTACTTGTGGCCCACTAACCTGCTAGAAAGTATCCATCGGCTGAGTTGTCGATGCCTAATTCTGAAAACCAGCTTATATATGACCTTACTGAATTCCTACAACTTGATAGTTCTACTGAACTGTATGCTGAACAGGTAACTGTCCTGACCAACCATTATTAGAACTCATCGGTATAAAGCTTGTCGATGGTTGGTAACTTGCTGACATTGTTGGATAACAATTAGCATAACCAGCTTGAGGCATGAATTGCACCCCAGGTTGACTCATAGCAGGAGCCTTCTGCTGCATCGGTAGCAGGCTTGCCGATGAACTTATATTGGGTGCTTGAAACGAAGGCACCTGGAAACCTCCTGAAATTGGTTGCACAATAGTCGATGTGGCATATTGAGGTACCTGAGTCATCGGTAAAACTGGAGCAGCCGATGATATAGGAGCTTTTCCTGCTACGTCAAACACTTGAGGCAACCCAAAGCTGATGGCAGACAACTCCGGAGGCATACCATATCCCCACCAATTAACAGGAATCTGGCTATTCTAAGACACAGGCCCTGACATAGCTGATGCCGATAGATCTGTATTGAGCTGAACTCGTCCTCCTGAAAGCACTGGACCTGATCTTATCGATGTAGATTGAACATTAGGCAAACCTACCGAAACTGGAGGATAAGTAACTTCTGTACCCGCAACGGCTGAGGGAGCCGATGGAGCATTGACCGATGCCAGTTCTGGTTGGTGATAAGCTGGCCCGACGTTAAGTGATGGTACTTGTCCCTCTTTAAAAGTTTGAACCACAGCATTGTGAACAATAGTGGACAACACATTGGAGTGGTTAATCAAAGCATGATTTACTGTAGAATTAACCATCTCTTGAAGTTTACCAGGATTGGAGTCAAAGGTAACCTACCGAGGCAACGACAGATCTTACTTCTGGATGACTTCTCCGCTCCTGTTCAAGCTGAATGATTTCAGGCAGAGCTACCTGTAATCCTCCATAGCCTTTTCCATGGCCTGCTTCTGCTCTTCCTTGAGATCTTCCTCTGATATCGTGATGACGTTCTCCGTGTTGATCTCAGGATTGAACATATTGATCGTGTTGATTGGTCCCACTAGGCATGCCAAAAGATGTGTCGATGCAAAAGTGGATCTGAACACACAAAGGGCTAATACCCAATCCGATATCCAAAGCGTGCCAGATGATTTGACTTATTAATCGACAAGGATGATAATTCGAGTACTTTGGTCCTGACAACAGCGATACGCCCAGAAGCCACGGTCAAGAGGTACTCACACGGAACTCGAGGATCATCGAAGGTCGCACTGAAGCGATGCAGCTCGTCGAATCGATGAGAACTCGTAAAAAGAAAAATATGCAAATTGACGAAGTCACCGAAAAGTAAGTAGATGCAAATAGGAGTAAAATTGGTTTGATATTAATTGATTGATTTCTTTTACATTGCCCCTCAGTGTATATTTATACCCCGATCCGAAGAAACATAACCAGACACGACTAGAACACTGAGTCCATATCTAAGGAAAAACATACTCTTATGTGAATCATACTCTAACAAATATAGAAAAGGAAAACAACTCCTATCTACTTCCTTGTCCGCCTTAGTTACGATGAAATTTTCATCGACCTCCTCTCCATTGGCATGCTTTCCGTCATCACAAGCTTCATCAGCAGTAGTCTTCAGATCTCCCTTCATCGGCATCGGCAATAACATCTCCGATCTTGTCAGCAACACCTCTGAGTCTAAATCAAACGACAACCTTTCCATCGCTCACCACCATTCATCGGCAACAATCCTCACAGGCTGATCTTCATCGGCACCCTTCTACCAGCATAATACAATAACTTTCCTTCTGCCGATTAGCCCACTCTAATCATTTTGACATGTGTCAAAAACGGTGTCAACACTTGTTCATGACATTCTGAGCAGGGGTGATGTCCACGATCTTGGCCGCCGCCTCATCAAACTCTTCGATTAGGTCCTCGTGCATGTTAGGATCATTCACCATTGGCAAACATGGTTCCATAGAGACAAGGTCGTGACTGGTCTGCACCTGTGCTGTGACCAGAGCCATCGTCGTGCCACGACGGATGCCATGGAGAGCGATCTCCAGAGCGCGCACTGGGATGTCGTGGAGGCGGTTGATGAGGAAGGCCCCCCTGGCATTAACGGCCACTGTAGCAGCATTTGCCACTACCTGGAGGTTCTCTAGTTGCACTGTCAGAACTGGCAAGTAAAGAAATCAAGATATTATTAGGAGACAGATTCGAGAACAAGAATAAGGGTTTTCTAGAACAATGGGACTCACCTGCCACCATGGTGTCGGGCTCGGCCAATCTGGCCCGCGCGGCATTCGTCTCCTCCTCCGCGCCATGGAGGGAAACTTTGGTGACCCTGAGGTGGGTCTCAAGCTGATCATTCTCCCGAGTTGCCTTGGAATAATGGTCCTTGGCCATCTTCCACCCTCGAAGGAAACGTCTGAAAGGTCTTGATGGCTAGAGGGGGGGTGAATAGCCTTTTAAAAATTTCTACAATGACAAGCTAAACAAGTTTATCAATACAACAAATAGCGAGATGCGAGTTTTGCTTAGCCTACGGGGTGTTTGCAAGCCACCTATCCAATTCACAATTCTAGTATATTGGCACTCAACCGCACAAGTCAAACCGAAAAGAAAACTACAACTAGCAAGCTACACAAAAGAGCTACTCTAGCAAAGTAACTAAGAAATTAATACAAGAGAGAGTTAGAAGAGTATCACCGAGGGGCGAAGTATTGAGCCAACCAAACAATATGATCAAGAGATGAATTCCACAATACACAACCACCGGGATCGATCAATCACAATAAGAATGATGACACAAAGATTTATCCCGAGGTTCACGTGCTTGCCGGCACGCTAGTCCCCGTTGTGTCCCTCTTCACCACGTGGTTCGGTGGCTAATCGGTCTCACACCGAGCCTCTCAAAAGGCGCCACAAGAACCTACCAAATGGCAAAAGGTTGCAAATGACACGAGCAATTCACTAATGTTGCCTTTGGCGCTTCGCCGAGGTAGGCACAAACCCCTCACAATCACCGGAGGTGGCCAAGAACAATCACCAACTCTTGCCAACGCCTCCAAGCTGCTCCAAGCCGTCTAGGTGGCGGCAACCACCAAGAGAAACAAGAATCCCGCAGCAAATCAACCACCAAGTGCCAACTAGATGCTATCTCACAATGCAAATGCACTTGGATCACTCAATCTCACTTCGAATATGCAAACAAGCAAGAGATATGAGTGGGAGGGGAGTTGCTTAGCTCAAAGTACTCACAAGTATGTCAAATGTCCAAGAGTTGGAGCCTTGAGCCGGCCAACGAGTATTTATAGACATACCCCTTCGAATATAGCCGTTAGAAACTGAAATCAGCATCAGTCGCGCTGACCGGACGCGCTGGTCCAACTGACCGGACGCGCCGGTCACGCAACGGCTCTTTTTCAAAACGCCGACCGGACGCGCCGGTCGCAACGACCGGACGCGCTGGTCACGACCGGACGCACCGGTCCCGTGACTGACCGGACGCGCCGGTCAACCCTGAGTCGCGCACAACGAACCAGCGATCGGACGCGCTGAAGAACTGACCGGACGCCACAGTACCCGCGTCCGGTCGGAGTCCAGTAAGCTCCCTGGACGACCGGACGCGTCCGGTCGCCTGTGACCGGACGCGCCACCGCGTCCGATCAAACAACCAAAACACGCGCAGACACTGGACACTGACCGGACGCGTCCGGTCAAACAGTGACCGCGTCCGGTGCAGCGTCCGGTGCAGCGTCCGGTCACCACTGTGACCTCCGTTCGCCTCCGTTTGATTTCCGTTTGATTTCCGACTTCCGGCGTAGTGGAAAATAGGCATTTCATTTCCCCGAAATCGCCTGAATCCCGTGCTCGCACGCTCGGCGGGAGGGAGAGAGGACCCCAGACCCTCTCTACCGCTTAAACTCCAACACCATCGCAAATGTGCTAACACCACCAAGTGATCACGTCACGTGTGAGTGTGTTAGCATTTTCACAATCATTTTTCGAGGCGTTATTAGTTCTATCCAAATGCATATGATCATGAAATGCACATCTAGAGGCACTTAGGAGTTCATTAGCCGCGTCATTCCCCTCTTTATAGTACGGCTATCTATCCTATAATGTAACCACACCCACTAGGTGTCTTGGTTACTAAAATACAACCCTTAAGCATATACCTTTGCCTTGATCACGTAGAGTTGCATCCAAATCCAAGTGTGGCCATCATGATCACCATGGCCATCATCGAAGGTCGCACTGAAGCGATGCAGCTCGTCGAATCGATGAGAACTCGTAAAAAGAAAAATATGCAAATTGACGAAGTCACCGAAAAGTAAGTAGATGCAAATAGGAGTAAAATTGGTTTGATATTAATTGATTGATTTCTTTTACATTGCCCCTCAGTGTCTATTTATACCCCGATCCGAAGAAACATAACCAGACACGACTAGAACACTGAGTCCATATCTAAGGAAAAACATACTCTTATGTGAATCATACTCTAACAAATATAGAAAAGGAAAACAACTCCTATCTACTTCCTTGTCCGCCTTAGTTACGATGAAATTTTCATCGACCTCCTCTCCATTGGCATGCTTTCCGTCATCACAAGCTTCATCAGCAGTAGTCTTCAGATCTTCCTTCATCGGCATCGGCAATAACATCTCCGATCTTGTCAGCAACACCTCTGAGTCTAAATCAAACGACAACCTTTCCATCGCTCACCACCATTCATCGGCAACAATCCTCACAGGCTGATCTTCATCGGCACCCTTCTACCAGCATAATACAATAACTTTCCTTCTGCCGATTAGCCCACTCTAATCATTTTGACACGTGTCAAAAACGGTGTCAACACTTGTTCATGACATTCTGAGCAGGGGTGATGTCCACGATCTTGGCCGCCGCCTCATCAAACTCTTTGATTAGGTCCTCGTGCATGTTAGGATCATTCACCATTGGCAAACATGGTTCCATAGAGACAAGGTCGTCACTGGTCTGCACCTGTGCTGTGACCAGAGCCATCGTCGTGCCACGACCGATGCCATGGAAAGCGATCTCCAGAGCACGCACTGGGATGTCGTGGAGGCGGTTGATGAGGAAGGCCCCCCTGGCATTAACGGCCGCTGTAGTAGCATTTGCCACTACCTGGAGGTTCTCTAGTTGCACTGTCAGAACTGGCAAGTAAAGAAATCAAGATATTATTAGGAGACAGATTCGAGAACAAGAATAAGGGTTTTCTAGAACAATGGGACTCACCTGCCACCATGGTGTCGGGCTCGGCCAATCTGGCCCGCGCGGCATTCGTCTCCTCCTCCGCGCCATGGAGGGAAACTTTGGTGACCCTGAGGTGGGTCTCAAGCTGATCATTCTCCCGAGTTGCCTTGGAATAATGGTCCTTGGCCATCTTCCACCCTCGAAGGAAACGTCTGAAAGGTCTTGATGGCTAGAGGGGGGGTGAATAGCCTTTTAAAAATTTCTACAATGACAAGCTAAACAAGTTTATCAATACAACAAATAGCGAGATGCGAGTTTTGCTTAGCCTACGGGGTGTTTGCAAGCCACCTATCCAATTCACAATTCTAGTATATTGGCACTCAACCGCACAAGTCAAACCGAAAAGAAAACTACAACTAGCAAGCTACACAAAAGAGCTACTCTAGCAAAGTAACTAAGAAATTAATACAAGAGAGAGTTAGAAGAGTATCACCGAGGGGCGAAGTATTGAGCCAACCAAACAATATGATCAAGAGATGAATTCCACAATACACAACCACCGGGATCGATCAATCACAATAAGAATGATGACACAAAGATTTATCCCGAGGTTCACGTGCTTGCCGGCACGCTAGTCCCCGTTGTGTCCCTCTTCACCACGTGGTTCGGTGGCTAATCGGTCTCACACCGAGCCTCTCAAAAGGCGCCACAAGAACCTACCAAATGGCAAAAGGTTGCAAATGACACGAGCAATTCACTAATGTTGCCTTTGGCGCTTCGCCGAGGTAGGCACAAACCCCTCACAATCACCGGAGGTGGCCAAGAACAATCACCAACTCTTGCCAACGCCTCCAAGCTGCTCCAAGCCGTCTAGGTGGCGGCAACCACCAAGAGAAACAAGAATCCCGCAGCAAATCAACCACCAAGTGCCAACTAGATGCTATCTCACAATGCAAATGCACTTGGATCACTCAATCTCACTTCGAATATGCAAACAAGCAAGAGAGATGAGTGGGAGGGGAGTTGCTTAGCTCAAAGTACTCACAAGTATGTCAAATGTCCAAGAGTTGGAGCCTTGAGCCGGCCAACGAGTATTTATAGACGTACCCCTTCGAATATAGTCGTTAGAAACTAAAATCAGCATCAGTCGCGCTGACCGGACGCGCTGGTCCAACTGACCGGACGCGCCGGTCACGCAACGGCTCTTTTTCAAAACGCCGACCGGACGCGCCGGTCGCAACGACCGGACGCGCTGGTCACGACCGGACGCACCGGTCCCGTGACTGACCGGACGCGCCGGTCAACCCTGAGTCGCGCACAACGAACCAGCGATCGGACGCGCTGAAGAACTGACCGGACGCCACAGTACCCGCGTCCGGTCGGAGTCCAGTAAGCTCCCTGGACGACCGGACGCGTCCGGTCGCCTGTGACCGGACGCGCCACCGCGTCCGATCAAACAACCGAAACACGCGCAGACACTGGACACTGACCGGACGCGTCCGGTCAAACAGTGACCGCGTCCGGTGCAGCGTCCGGTGCAGCGTCCGGTCACCACTGTGACCTCCGTTCGCCTCCGTTTGATTTCCGTTTGATTTCCGACTTCCGGCGTAGTGGAAAATAGGCATTTCATTTCCCCGAAATCGCCTGAATCCCGTGCTCGCACGCTCGGCGGGAGGGAGAGAGGACCCCAAACCCTCTCTACCGCTTAAACTCCAACACCATCGCAAATGTGCTAACACCACCAAGTGATCACGTCATGTGTGAGTGTGTTAGCATTTTCACAATCATTTTTCGAGGCGTTATTAGTTCTATCCAAATGCATATGATCATGAAATGCACATCTAGAGGCACTTAGGAGTTCATTAGCCGCGTCATTCCCTTCTTTATAGTACGGCTATCTATCCTATAATGTAACCACACCCACTAGGTGTCTTGGTTACTAAAATACAACCCTTAAGCATATACCTTTGCCTTGATCACGTAGAGTTGCATCCAAATCCAAGTGTGGCCATCATGATCACCATGTCCATCTTGCCACCAACCTTGGAATGTACTAATCCTCATATGCTACATACAACTTAGGCATAGGATTAGTACTTAGGCATTGTCACTAATTACCAACACCAAACATAGAGCTTTCAATCTCCCCCTTGTTGGTAATTGGTGACAACCCTTTCACAAAGATATTATGATAAAATTTTGGTTGAACCCATATCACATTGTCCAAGTATATTACCATGTGTAAGAATTATGGACAAGTGATCATGAATTCAAATTGATAGCAATGGCTCCCCCTACATGTATGCTATATGTTTGGATTTAGGAAGCATACACGCTTAGATAGGAAAATATAGGAGCATTGACTATCAATAGGTGCTAAGTGTTTTAGATTATAGACCTTTGAAGCGTGATACCATCGGAGTAGCGATAAACACCATCTTAGCACCTTGTGTAGTTAGATACCACTTGGAAAAGCATAAACATAACTAGAAACCTCGTGAGATCAACATTATAAGCAAGGCTCTAGTACCACTTTGAAAAAACATGAAGCAAGAGAAATCTAACTACTTCCTATTCATGCTAGTACCTCAATACACCATTCAATTGTATACTAGCAAGTCACCACACAAGCAAAGTATCGGAGAAAAAGAAATGCATAACTATGCATCATACATATGAAGTGCACATGAAAATGCAACATTCATGTTTAAGAGCTTGCTCCCCCTACTTGTGTGCTCAAAATTTTAGTTGATCCCCTTCTTTTATCATTTTCTCCCCTTTTTGGAATCTATCTTTGTGAACAACATTTTTCTCCCCCTTTGTGCTTCTCCCCCTTTGAGTTCTATCTTTGTGATCAATATTTTCTCCCCCTTTGGCACCAATGACCACAAGGGACCAATTTTAGATAGATTATCATGTTGAATTATGGGGTGAGGATCAAGTTTGTGGTTCAACGTAGATTGCTTGCATAAATAAAATGCTTCGGTTTGATCCAAGGGCAAGCTTCTTCACACCTCACTAGAAGGGTTATCATGCACCATGTTGAAGCAAATATTTAGACAAGTGATCTAGATGAAACACTTAGGATCACAAGCTACTTAAACAAGTTATATGCAACCACTAGATCATACAAGACAAGGAAGCAATAGTGGCACCATATAAACTTCAAAGTCATTTGATTTTCATGAATGAGCCTAGAATATGTAGATTATGACTAGATGCACTAAACATGTCCTTAGTATAGAATGCATGACATGTCAAACAATTGTACCTTGGGGCTCGAAGGAGAGGCATGTCATAACATTGGGGTGCATCAACTCATGTTGGAGAAGTCAAGTATGTTCAACTCATTCTTTAGCTTGTGAAATCTCTTCTCATCAAGTGGCTTGGTGAATAGATCGGCTAGTTGATCTTCGGTGCCCACACTCTCAATAGCAATGTCACCCTTTTGTTGATGATCTCTAATAAAGTGATGACGAACATCAATATGCTTTGTTCTTTGATGTTGAACCGGATTGTTGGTTAGCTTCACGGCACTTTCATTGTCACATAGCAATGGCACATTCTTGAAATTGATTCCAAAATCCTTCAATGTTGCCTTCATCCACAAGATTTGTGCACAACAACTACCCGCGGCGATGTATTCGGCTTCGGCGGTAGATAGTGCAATACTATTTTGCTTCTTGGATGACCATGAGACAAGTGATCTTCCCAACAATTGACAAGTCCCGGAAGTACTCTTTCTCTCCACTTTGTCACCGGCATAGTCGGAATCCGAATATCCAACTAGCTCAAAGCTTGCACCTTTGGGATACCATAATCCAACATCTTGTGTATGCTTCAAATACCTCAATATTCTCTTTGTTGCCTTCAAATGACTTTCTCTTGGTGAGGCTTGAAATCTTGCACACATGCATACACTAAACATTACATCGGGCCTTGATGCCGTCACATAGAGTAGGCTACCAATCATTGATCTATATAGCTTTTGATCCACCATGTTGCCACTCTTGTCACTATCCAAACTTCCACTAGTGCCCATTGGGGTTGTAATACCCTTTGCATCTTCCATGCCAAACTTCTTGAGCATATCTTTGATGTACTTGGTTTGGCTCACAAATGTTCCTTCCTTCATTTGTTTGATTTGAAGTCCAAGAAAGAAACTAAGTTCACCAATCATTGACATTTCAAATTCCTTTGCCATCATTTTCCCAAACTCATCACAATAATCTTGATTGGTTGAACCGAAGATGATATCATCAACATATATTTGCAACACAAACAAGTCTTTCCCAATCTTCTTGGTGAATAGAGTAGTATCCACTTTGCCCATGACAAATCCTTTGGTTAGCAAGAAGTCCCTCGATCTTTCATACCATGCTCTAGGTGCTTGCTTCAATCCATACAAAGCTTTTCTCAATTTGTAGACATGATTGGGTTTCTTGTCATCTTCAAAACCGGGAGGTTGCTCCACATACACCTCCTCTTGAATGTACCCATTGAGAAATGCACTCTTCACATCCATTTGATATAACTTGATATTATGAGCACAAGCATAGGCAAGTAAGATCCTAATTGCTTCCAATCTTGCAACCGGGGCATAAGTTTCACCAAAGTCAAGACCCTCTATTTGTGTGTAACCTTGAGCCACTAGTCTTGCTTTGTTTCTTACTACTATTCCATCTTGATCTTGCTTGTTGCGAAAGACCCATCTTGTTCCAATGACATTGTGATCCTTAGGCCTCTCAACTAGTTCCCATACTTCATTTCTCTTGAAGTTGTTGAGCTCTTCATGCATTGCATTTACCCAATCCGAATCTCTCAATGCTTTATCAATGTCCTTGGGTTCTTCCATTGACACAAAAGAAGAGTGAGCACAAAATGATGCCAATCTTGATCTAGTTTGAACTCCCCTTTGTATGTCACCAATGATGGAATCTAATGGATGGTCTCTTGCAATGTTAGTTGGTTGAAGCACTTGGACTTGATTGCTTGGATGTTGATGTTGATCATAAGTTGGAGATGATGAACTAGCCACTTGTTGATCTTGTTGCACTTGAGATGATGTACTAGCTTGATTTTGCATTGGAGAACCACTAGCTTGTGTAATTGGACTTTGGAGCACTTGATCTTTGTTGTCATCCACATCAATCACTTGCTTTGGCCAAATATCACCAATATCCATTTCTTTCATAGCATTGGTCAATTGAGTTCCTCTCACATCATCCAAGTTATTTTCCTCATCTTGAGAGCCATTTGTTTCATCAAACTCAACATCATGAACTTCCTCAAGTAAGCCACTAGCCAAATTCCAAACTCTATAAGCTTTGCTAGTAGTGGAGTAACCAAGTAAGAATCCTTCATCACATTTCTTTTCAAACTTGCTCAATCTAGTGCCCTTCTTTAAGATGTAGCATTTGCAACCAAATACCCGAAAGTATGCAATGTTGGGCTTTCTTCCATTTAAGATCTCATATGGTGTCTTCTCTAGAAACTTGTGGCAATAGAGGCGGTTGCTATAGAAGCAAGCTGTGTTGATTGCTTCGGCCCAAAAAGAATGACTCACATTATACTCATTCAACATTGATCTTGCCATATCAATCAAAGTTCTATTCTTCCTTTCAACTAGGCCATTTGATTGAGGTGTATACTTGGCCGAAAATTGATGCTTGATTCCAAGCTCCTCACATAGCTCATCAATTCTTGTATTTCTAAACTCACTTCCATTGTCACTTCTTACTTTCTTGATTGTGGTCTCAAACTCATTTTGCACCCTCTTGATGAACCTCTTGAATATGTCAAATACATCACTCTTGTCCACAAGAAAGAATACCCATGTGTATCTAGTGAAATCATCCACAATCACAAAGCCATACTTGTTGCCACCTATACTTGTGTATGTAGTTGGTCCAAATAGATCCATGTGCAACAACTCAAATGCCTTGGAAGTACTCATGATGCTTTTCAATGGATGAGTGTTGCCTACTTGCTTTCCGGCTTGACATGCACTACATAGCTTATCTTTCTCAAATGTGACATCCTTCAAGCCTCTAACTAAGTCATGCTTCACTAACTTATTCAATTGCTTCATGCCAACATGACCAAGTCTTCTATGCCATAACCAACCCATACTTGATTTGGTGAGCAAGCATGTTGAGAGTTGAGTGTCACTAGCATTGAAATCAACCAAGTATAGATTCTCATATCTAAAGCCCTTGAAGATCAAATTGGAGCCATCAACACTAACTATCTCCACATCATCAACACCAAATATGCACTTGAAACCGAGATCACACAATTGAGCAACCGAGAGAAGATTGAAGTTCAACTTTTCAACTAGGAGCACATTGGAAATGCTATGATCATTTGAGATTGCAATTCTTCCAAGAGCCTTCACATCACCCTTGCTATTGTCACCAAATGTGATACTATCAATGCCACTATCATTTGATTTGAGAGAGTTGAACATTCTTGAATCACCGGTCATATGTTGAGAGCACCCACTATCAAGCACCCAATGCCTTCCTCCGGCCTTGTAATTTACCTACAAAATAAATTAATGTTTCTTAGGTACCCATACTTGTTTGGGTCCTTGGATGTTAGTAACTAAGCTCTTTGGTACCCAAATGGCCTTCTTCTTTGGACCCACAATTGGTGTACCAACAAACCTAGCATGCACACCTTTCTCACCCTTGGTAAGCACATAACAAGAATCAAAAGGAATGTAATCCATTTTAGCATGAAACTTGTTGTTGTTCTTGTTCATTTTATTACAATTAATCTCTAGATGCCCAACTTGCTTGCATCTATTGCAATAACGACCATTGCTCTTCACAAAGCGAGACTTTGGAGTAGCAAAGGCCGCCTTGCCCTTCTTGGGAGTATAGCCCAAACCCTCTTTGTTAAGAGAGAACCTTTGGCTACCCAAGCATTTTAGCAAGCGGGCATCCCCACCATAGGCATTGCCTAATGCGCGGGTGAGATCATCCACTTCTCTCTTGAGAGTCTCATTCTCAACCACAAGTGATGAATCACTAGTAGTAGAGATAGAGTTGGTTGTGGTGGATGATGATGAGCTACATGAAGCATTAGTAGGACCAACAAATAAAGAATCATCAATAATATCACATGTTAGTCCAATATCACAAGTGACAATCACTTGCTCCTCCTTAGCTTCCTTCATGAGCTTCTCCACTTGAGGTCCTTCTCCTTGATGAGCTCAAGTAGAGAGGAGTGGGCTTCCTTAAGCCTAGTGTGAGCAACTTCAAGGTCCTCGTGGTCTTCCTTTAGACACTCACGAGAGGCCTCTAGCTCATCAAAGGATTTCCTAAGAGCTTTGAGCTCTTGTTCAATTCCTTTGCACTCCTTACTCTTTTTGAGAGCAACAAGCTCCTCCATCAAGGCATCATTTTCATTGCTCTTGGCAATGAGCTCTTGCTCCAAGATTTTGCACTTCTTGGTTGTCCTCTTGTAGCCCTTGCTCATTTGATCTATTATGCCCAATAGATCATCCTTGGAGTAGTCCTCATCCTCCTCATCATCACTCCTACAACCATCACTAGCACAAGAATCATCATCACTATCATCATATTTTACCTTGGTAGGCTTGGCCATAAGGCATGTCGATGTAGTGTCGAAGATGGATGGCTTGTTGGAGAGGGCGATGCTTGCAATGGCTCGCCGAGTGGTCCTCTCATCATCACTAGAGCTATCATCATCACTATCGGAGTTATCACTATCCCAAGTGACCACATAGCCACCACCCTTCTTCTTCTTGTTGATAGTGAAGCTCTTCTTCTCTTTCTTCTCCTTCTTGTCCTTCTTGTTCTTCTTCAACTTTAACTCCCCATCATGATATCTTTTGTCTTCATAGGGGCACTTTGCCACTACATGATCGGGGCTATTGCAATTGTAGCAAAGCATCTCCTTTGCCTTCATGAAGTCCCTTCTCTTTCTTGCACCATATCCTTTCTTCTTCATGAACTTCCCCATCTTGTGCACTAGGAGGGCCATGGTCTCATCATCGAATGGATCATCATCATCGCTCTCCACCTTGCTCTAGCCCTTAGAAGATGAAGCCTTGAATGCAATGGGCGTCTCTTGCTTGACCTTGATCTCCTTCTTCTCATCTTCATCTTCATCATCATCATATTGAGCATCGGTCATGACATCTCCAAGCACTTGGTTTGGAGTTACCTTGTCCAAACCCTCTCTTTGGATCATCTTCCTCAAGATAGCAAACTTCTTAGGTAAGTTCATCAAGAACTTATGTGAGAAGTCCTTGTCCTTGACATCTTCTCCTAGGCTCTTGAGATCATTGACAATAACTTGTAGCCTATAGAACATCTCCGGTATGGACTCATCATCCTTCATTTTGAAGCTTGCAAACTTATCCTTGAGCATATAGAGCTTGGCACTCTTTACCGTTGAAGTGCCCTCATATGTTTCCTCTAATCTTGTCCACACTTCACTTGCCATCTCAAGATCCTTGATTTGCTCAAAGACCTTTGCATCAATCCCATTGTAGAGAGTGTTGAGAGCCATAGTGTTGCATTGGTTGTTGATGCGGTCATTGTTGGTGAGGTTGTCGGGATCAATGATAGCATAATCATGATGTGTCACCTCCCAAACCTTCTCATTGATAGAGCCAAGATATTGCTTCATCTTTCTTTTCCAATGATCAAAAGAAGAGACACCATCAAAGAATGGAGGCTTGCCCCCGACATGGTTGAACACAACTTGAGCCATCTTACACCGAGGTTGTTAAGCCTTGCAAACGGTGACCACGGCTCCGATACCACTTGAAAGGTCTTGATGGCTAGAGGGGGGTGAATAGCCTTTTAAAAATTTCTACAATGACAAGCTAAACAAGTTTATCAATACAACAAATAGCGAGATGCGAGTTTTGCTTAGCCTACGGGGTGTTTGCAAGCCACCTATCCAATTCACAATTCTAGTATATTGGCACTCAACCGCACAAGTCAAACCGAAAAGAAAACTACAACTAGCAAGCTACACAAAAGAGCTACTCTAGCAAAGTAACTAAGAAATTAATACAAGAGAGAGTTAGAAGAGTATCACCGAGGGGCGAAGTATTGAGCCAACCAAACAATATGATCAAGAGATGAATTCCACAATACACAACCACCGGGATCGATCAATCACAATAAGAATGATGACACAAAGATTTATCCCGAGGTTCACGTGCTTGCCGGCACGCTAGTCCCCGTTGTGTCCCTCTTCACCACGTGGTTCGGTGGCTAATCGGTCTCACACCGAGCCTCTCAAAAGGCGCCACAAGAACCTACCAAATGGCAAAAGGTTGCAAATGACACGAGCAATTCACTAATGTTGCCTTTGGCGCTTCGCTGAGGTAGGCACAAACCCCTCACAATCACCGGAGGTGGCCAAGAACAATCACCAACTCTTGCCAACGCCTCCAAGCTGCTCCAAGCCGTCTAGGTGGCGGCAACCACCAAGAGAAACAAGAATCCCGCAGCAAATCAACCACCAAGTGCCAACTAGATGCTATCTCACAATGCAAATGCACTTGGATCACTCAATCTCACTTCGAATATGCAAACAAGCAAGAGAGATGAGTGGGAGGGGAGTTGCTTAGCTCAAAGTACTCACAAGTATGTCAAATGTCCAAGAGTTGGAGCCTTGAGCCGGCCAACGAGTATTTATAGACGTACCCCTTCGAATATAGTCGTTAGAAACTGAAATCAGCATCAGTCGCGCTGACCGGACGCGCTGGTCCAACTGACCGGACGCGTCGGTCACGCAACGGCTCTTTTTCAAAACGCCGACCGGACGCGCCGGTCGCAACGACCGGACGCGCTGGTCACGACCGGACGCACCGGTCCCGTGACTGACTGGACGCGCCGGTCAACCCTGAGTCACGCACAATGAACCAGCGATCGGACGCGCTGAAGAACTGACCGGACGCCACAGTACCCGCGTCCGGTCGGAGTCCAGTAAGCTCCCTGGACGACCGGACGCGTCCGGTCGCCTGTGACCGGACGCGCCACCGCGTCCGATCAAACAACCGAAACACGCGCAGACACTGGACACTGACCGGACGCGTCCGGTCAAACAGTGACCGCGTCCGGTGCAGCATCCGGTGCAGCGTCCGGTCACCACTGTGACCTCCGTTCGCCTCCGTTTGATTTCCGTTTGATTTCCGACTTCCGGCGTAGTGGAAAATAGGCATTTCATTTCCCCGAAATCGCCTGAACCCTCTCTACCGCTTAAACTCCAACACCATCGCAAATGTGCTAACACCACCAAGTGATCACGTCATGTGTGAGTGTGTTAGCATTTTCACAATCATTTTTCGAGGCGTTATTAGTTCTATCCAAATGCATATGATCATGAAATGCACATCTAGAGGCACTTAGGAGTTCATTAGCCGCGTCATTCCCTTCTTTATAGTACGGCTATCTATCCTATAATGTAACCACACCCACTAGGTGTCTTGGTTACTAAAATACAACCCTTAAGCATATACCTTTGCCTTGATCACGTAGAGTTGCATCCAAATCCAAGTGTGGCCATCATGATCACCATGTCCATCTTGCCACCAACCTTGGAATGTACTAATCCTCATATGCTACATACAACTTAGGCATAGGATTAGTACTTAGGCATTGTCACTAATTACCAACACCAAACATAGAGCTTTCAACGTCGGGCATCATCGCCATCATAAGAATCGGAGGAGTTCACCGATGAGTCTGGAGTGGAAGACACGGCGTCCATAGCATTGGAGGGCCCGTCGAGCCTGATAGAGAGAGGGCAGAGGCTATCATTCAAGACAAATCTTTGGGCGAATTAGAAAAAGGAATTGTTGATATGAGCAGAAGGTGTTCGATCTTACCTCATACGGTGGATGTGCTGCCCAACGGCATCTCCTCTGCTCGGTGCTTGCCACGGTTGTTTTCTCTGGCAATGGATCTCAAGGAGGAAAAAAAGAGAGGAACTGCTATGGGATTCTTGAAAGCAGAAAGGCTGTGAGAGAATGAGAGCAGTTGCAGATGTGATTGGAGCTGAAACCTTCAATTGGTATTTATAGCCGCGGAGGCGAGAGGTGGATGTCTTGGAATATGTGCAAGCAATCTCAATTAAGGGAAGGGGAAGCGCCGCTTCACCAATACCAAAGGAAACACGACATTGATGATTGGAAAGGAATTTAAGAGGTTTTTGCTATAAGAAGTCGTTTTCAGATTTAACCAAGTCAGAATAAATCAGAATCAAGATCGGATAATTTAAATTGGCTATTCTATTGAACCCAGAGATAGCGTGCTATGGATCAACTAAGTGATCGCCTTATGGGCTAGTGTATGGTCATGCAACCGTTCTTTCTTGGGAGATCAGGACTGGGTTGCAGCGCGTTGAAACTCGAGAGGACGTAACAGCCGATGACTATAACATTTTGAGGTTAAGACCTAAATTGTTATTAGCTTCGTGCTTTGCAAAATATAAGACCAGGACAAAGAAAAAATTCACTTTAAACAAAAGGAAGTTTATTTGCTAGTTCTTCCGGTTACAAGCTAAGGGTCGGAGAATACTTTATTCATGACATCTTCGGTCAGAGAAAAAAGGGCTATGGAATTGGTAGCATTGGAGAAGTCTTCAACCAGGCGCTCATGGTCTTCAGGGTGATCAGTGGCTGGGAAACCATGGGGGACAAGTCGAAGCTCATGACCAGAGTCGACTTGTGCCACAACTAGTGCGACGGCAGTGCCATGACGCACATCGTGAAGACCGACTTCCCTAACACGATTTGAAACGTCATGCAGGCGAACCTCCAGCACAACACCCCTGGAATTGATGAACCCTGCTGCGTATTCTATAGCCGATCGGAGACTTTCCAGCTGGGCTGATGAAAGTCCTATGTTTGGTGTTGGTAATTAGTGACAATGCCTAAGTACTAATCCTATGTCTAAGTTGTATGTAGCATATGAGGATTAGTACATTCCAAGGTTGGTGGCAAGATGGACATGGTGATCATGATGGCCACACTTGGATTTGGACGCAACCCTACGTGATCAAGGCAAAGGTATATGCTTAAGGGTTGTGTTTTAGTAACCAAGACACCTAGTGGGTGTGGTTACATTATAGGATAGATAGCCGTACTATAAAGAGGGGAATGACACGGCTATTGAACTCCTAAGTGCCTCTAGGTGTGCATTTCATAATCATATGCATTTGGATAGAACTAATAATGCCTCGAAAAATGATTGTGAAAATGCTAACACACATGCACATGGTGATGATCACTTGTGATGTTAGCACATTTGCGAAGGCGGTGGAGTTTGAGCGGTAGAGAGGGTTTGGGGCTCTCTCTCTCCCTCCCGCCGAGCTTGCGAGGCGGGATTCAGGCGTTTTCGAGGAGTTGAAACGCCTATTTTCCACTACGCCGGAAGTCGGAAATCGAACGAAAGCGAACGGAGGTCACAGTGGTGACCAGACGCTGGACCGGACGCGGTCTCTGTTTGACCGGACGCGTCCGGTCAGTGTTCAGCGTCTGCGTGAGTTTCAGTTTGTTGATCGGACGCGCAGCGCGTCCGGTCACTGTCGACCGGACGTGTCCGGTCGTTGAGGGAGCTTACTGGACTCCAACCGGACGCTGGCACTGTGGCGTCCGGTCAGTTCTCCAGCGCGTCCGGTCACTGTTTCGTTGTGCGCTACTCTGGCTTGACCAGCGCGTCCGGTCCGGTACGGGACCAGCGCGTCCGGTCCGTGCGACCAGCGCGTCTGGTCAGTGGTTCACGAAAGTAGCCGTTGTATGATCGGCGCGTCCAGTCAGTTGGACCAGCGCGTTCGGTCAGCGCGACTTCGGCTGTTTCAAGTTCCTAACGGCTATATTCGAAGGGGTACGTCTATAAATACTCGTTGGCCGGCTCAAGGCTCCCTCTCTTGGACATTTGACATACTTGTGAGCACTTTGAGCTAAGCAACTCCCCTCCCACTCATCTCTCTTGCTTCTTTGCATATTCGAAGTGAGATTGAGTGATCCAAGTGCATTTGCATTGTGAGATAGCATCTAGTTGGCACTTGGTGGTTGATTTGCTGTGGGATTCTTGTTTCTCTTGGTGGTTGCCGCCACCTAGATGGCTTGGAGCAGCTTGGAGGCGTTGGCAAGAGTTGGTGATTGTTCTTGGCCACCTCCGGTGATTGTGAGGGGTTTGTGCCTGCCTCGGCGAAGCGCCAAAGGCAACATTAGTAAATTGCTCGTGTCATTGCAACCTTTTGCCATTTGGTAGGTTCTTGTGGCGCCTTTTTGAGAGGCTCGGTGAGAGACCGATTAGCCACCGAACCACGTGGTGAAGAGAGACACAACGGGGACTAGCGTGCCGGCAAGCACGTGAACCTCGGGATAAATCTTCGTGTCATCTCTTTCATATTGTGATTGATTGATCCCGGTGTTCGGTTGTCTTGGTATTCATTGTTGATCATATTGGTTGGCTAAATACTTCGCCCCTCGGTGAAACTCTCCTAACTCAACTCCGCATTACTTTCTTAGTTATCTTTGCTAGCTAGTTAGCTTTGCTAGAGTAGCTCTTTTGTGTAGCTTGCTAGTTGTAGTTGTAGTTACCTTCTCGGTTTGACTTGTGCGGTTGAGTGCCATTATACTAGAATTGTGAATTGGATAGGTGGCTTGCAAACACCCCGTAGGCTAAGCAAAACTCGCATCTCGCTACTTGTTGTATTGATAAACTTGTTTAGCTTGTCTTTGTAGAAATTTTTAAAAGGCTATTCACCCCCCTCTAGCCATCAAGACCTTTCAGCTGATAGATCTAACAAATTTAAAAAGAAGAGTGGTTAAGATCTTTGAACAGCGAAGGTGAAGAAAAAAGGAGCACAGTGACTCACCCATGATTCTAGCCTCAGCTTTGACCAGCCCCGTTAGGGTGAGGTCAACCTTGTGCTCCAAGATGGTGAGGGCATCCTACAACGCATTCAGATGGAAATCCATACGTTCGAGATCACGAGCCGTGTCAGAGTACCGAGCTCAAGCCTCATCCCTCTCTTGGAGAAGAAGGCAGATAGCATCACCGTGAGGATCAGCAGGCCTAATAGTAGGGCCTACTGGGGCTATTATCCATACACTGCCCAGTCCATAGATTGCACCAGGGAGAGGGTTGTTGTTCGAGTCAATCCTGCTAGAGAAAGGTCAGATCAGTCTGATCAAGAAGATGATAGAAGCACCAATATCCTTACCCCTAAAGACAGGAACGCTGGAGTGGCAGCAAGAAGTCATCGGGAAGTTCTTCGGCAGACCTCTTGTTGTTCTCCATCCCTTCAGAGCTTATCGAAGAACAGATCACACTAAGGAGGCAGAAGGTTTGAGGCAAGGCAAATTGGTTTGGCCGTCCACAACCATGGCTTGTATATATAACCCGAAAGATGCAAAGATAGGCTTCGGCAATGCTATAGACTCAGAATCAGTTATGGAAATAGATCAGCACTCTGAAGATTCAGCGAATGGTTCAGGTAAAATTTGGAACACAATAGATTCAAACTTATTGCTTCACATAACTACAGATATCATGTGATTATTACAAAGGGATTACATTGAAATCGACATTCGACCCACAAAGTCTTCATTGGATTGAAGAGAGTCTGAGCCCCCACAAGTCCAAGTCATATCGGCTGAATGATGGAAGTAGCATCAAGGGAGGAAGAAGATCGGCCTGCCAAGAAGGTGCCTAGTATATTTAGCAGGATTCTTGGCATAGGCAGAGCGAACAAGGGAAAGGTATCCACACATTTGAACCCTTGCAAACACTAGAACAGCTTTACACCGATGGTGAGAAGACTCAGGTGATATCACAAGAATTCTTCTAACCGCGACAACTGATTCTCTTGCTCGACAAGGTGCTGAAATGGGAGACACGATCGCCCTAGACACAAGAATTCTTTTAACCGCTTAGAATCCTCATAACAAGGAATTGGGCCATGGAGGATCTAGGGAAGCCGAGGGCACTCGAGGAAACAAGCAGGAGAGGAGCACGGCTAAATTGTTGAGTTGTTCTCACTAGAGTCGAATGAGCATTTATAGTCAGTCTGGGAGACTGAGTCTGAGCACCCATGAAGCAATAGTGTGCTTGTGAAGCTCTAAAGTGTGGGGTGCCAACAAAAGGTGGCGCACACGTGAAGCTCATGGACAAACAAGGACATCAGAAAAGGGTGACATACTATAGACCCTAGAGCAAAGATTCTTGACCCGTGATTAGAACCCGTCAAAGCAGTACAGAAGAGGTAATTTTGTAATAAAATTATTTTTATCCCAAAATTGGGGGGCATGTGTTTACACCAAAATTTGGAAAGGGAACACTCAGGAGTTTGAAGCCTCCAAAATTACACCATCAGGGAATCGATTAGATGAGAATCGGTAACGTTGATTCGGAATCGGCTAATTTTATAGATGGCGTCAGCAGATGGTATCCGTGGGCTATATTTGGCTAGCGTCAGGAAAGACATGTCAGACTCTACAAGAAGGGAAAGATTAGGGTCCAAGTTATCATTAAAGTTAGGAAGTTTTCTTTTGTTTCAAGAATTGTAATAAGTCGTATTCGAGTAGGACTCATGTTTAGGCCGCGAGGATAAATATTAAGCCCCGGCTATTGTAAAAGGGACACGAATACATCAATCAATACAATTTTTGGCATCACGCCAAAACCCTAGGAGTAGGAGTACTATAGATCTCGGTGAGTTCTTTAGCTAACAAGGCTGCATCGGCCGATCAACCTCCGGTTTGCTTGTGAGTACCGTCACGGTTTATATTACTTGTAAGGCTTGCATCAGCCGATTGACCTCTTACAATGTAATATAAGCTAGTTGTCGATTGTATCTTAAAGTCGCAAGGCTGCATCAGCTGATTGACATCTTGTGAATTTTTTTATATCAATCACAATTATCGATCCTACATAAATAATCTATTGTTTAATGCAATATCACAAGTTATCGAATCTGCTAAGATTAGTAGGATCTTCCTTACTGTTTTGGCTGATACATTAATTATCGATCTTGTTATGCAAGATCACCAGTTATCTGATTAACTGAGATCAGCGAGATTTCTTCTTATTGTTTTTGGTTAATCTCCCTAGTTATCAATTTTATTGTAATCAATGCTCTATTATCAGCAATAAAATCATTTACCCGGTTAAGATCAAGATAGATCGGCATCATATCACTTTGATTAATCGTCTCTTGATTACTTTTTGACTAAACCCTAGAACATGAATGATTAATCCTGCTAGATCGGTTGTTTTACCTCGATCTTAACTGCACATGGGATGCATTCGGAAACACGAGTTGTTTATGGAAGAATTCAATAGCTAACGAGTTTTGATCTATAGTTACCACTATAGAAGCATAGATCCGCTGAACCTCACTGGTGGAGCAGTAGATCGGATCTTGTTAATTAGCAAGTTCAATCGTGAATGAATCTTGTATTTGTCTGTTTCTTATGTCTGAAATCAGCTGTTTTAGCCGATTGTGCATGCTTCCACATACATGGCTCGTACCAAGAAACTGTCGGACCCGAGTAGACTCTTAAGCTTTTAATCTCGAAGTTTGTTATGATCATCATAGCTGCATCGATCCACTCGAACCTCACTGTTGATTGTAACAGATTAAATTTTACTTGATTGGAGGTTTATTTATGTCTAACAGCTAACGGCTGGCCGGCACGAGTCATGATTTTATTTGTACTGAAATTGGCTATCTGGTTTGAAAATGAGAACTTATACAAAATGACCTTCTAGCATCTCAACATTTGGGTGTATTGTACTCGTTCCCGTCTTGATCAAACATCCACTATAAATCTATCATAATCCAAGGCACTATTTACAATGATTTTATTTACAATTAACCGATTTCTTTTGTTATTAAGAGCTATCTTTTACATAAACATCGGATATCGACTGTCTAGTCGATGGCCTCACCCGCCGGCTTTTGGAGCCGCATATTTGTAACTATCTGGAGAAACACTGATATGTTCCACCTTGTATTACTAATAAGCTTTCTTTTCCTTGTCAATTATAGGTCAAATTGACTTGCACGTCTTTCGGGTTTTTGTTCAGATCCAACCGGCCCGGCGTTGAAGCTAAGCGGATCTCCAATGCGTATCATCCGGGTTTCTGCGTGTTGATCACATAGCCACATTTCTGGGTCGACAACAACCTAGGCTCCCCCCAGCCACCCTCCGTGCCGTTGCTATCACCGCCGGTATGTTCAGTGCTAAGGTCACATCCTCTAATGTTGCTAACTTCATTGTGGTCTCCCGCCCGGCTGTCAAACTCGGCCGCGAATCCTTTTGTCTCCATGCTTCCAAGGGGGAAGCAAGTGCCCACATTGCATCGCTTGTTGAGAAAGATGGTGGCATTAACTGCACCCCAACACCCTCTGATAACAGCATTACGGGAGTGGCTCAGGCTGCTGCATTCAAGCAGCATATCTGAGGCCTTATTTAGTTCGTGGGTGAAAAGTTTTTGGATATCACATCGGATGTTTCATGGGATGTCAGAGGTGTTCGGATACTAATAAAAAAACTAATTACATAACTTACCTGGAAACCGCAAGACGAATTTATTAATCCTAATTAATCTATCATTAGCACATGTGTGTTACTGTAGCAATTATGGCTAATCATGGACTAATTAGGCTTAAAAGATTCGTCTCGCGGTTTCCATACAAACTGTGCAATTAGTTTTTTTATCTATATTTAATGCTCCACGCATGTATCCGAACATTCGATGTGGCGGGTGAAATGTTTTTGGGTGGAAACTAAATAGGGCCTAAGTGTGCTAACCCAAATCCTAATGTCAGCCTCTTTCTGTCTCACGGCCTAGCTAGCCCCGTCTTTTCCCAAACCAGCATGCGCCCGGGTACAGCCGGCATTGATATGCTGACCAGGCCACCGAGCGATGTCGCCTCCGTCTTTACTGCCAAGAGGTGCTATCGTCAAAGGCCGGAGCTCCTCCTTCTCCATGTCACCGACGCACCTTTTGTCCACCTCACTCAGGTTGTTTTTATTGCCTCTCCACCTCTCACGTTGTGTGCGACTGTAGAAATCTTGTTCGTTGTCGGCGCTACGGGGGCTACGGCCACCGCCAGAGCTCCTACTCCTTGCCGGTTGAACGCCGCCAAACCCCGTATCCTGGCCGTGCCACTCTGCCCACCCCAAGCGCCACACCCACCCACCTACCCCCCCCCCCCCCCCGACACCTGCTCCTTCAACGCCACCTCCACCCCTTGCAAACCACCCACCTCAGCCCCTTGCTCGCTATGGCCCTGAACGCCCTCCTGTTCCTGGCCCAGTTGGTAACGGGCCATGTTTAGAGGGGTGTTTCCTAGGCACCACTACCTACTCGCTAACCTGCCAAAGCTGCTGCTCATAATCCCTACTGCTCTTGTGCTCGCCCCAATCGCGGCCACCCAAACCCACACACCTGTCCTCGCCTTAACCTAGCACCCTGAACCTGTTGTTGAGTGCACCACCATCTAGCACAACAATAGCCCTGCCCCGACTCCCCTTGCCAGCCGGGGTCGGCGCATTAGGTGGAATAAGCATGCCTTGGTGGACACTAGACAGAGCTCTCACCTAGCCGGGAAAGAGCCACTTGTGTACACTTCCATGTCCACCAAGGCCACCATGTTCAAGGCCCTTCGCAATGAGCTTTCCTCCTGCTTGGTGGCCCTTCAGCAGCGACTAAGAGGGGCATTCTCAAAAAATCCAAACTCCCCCTCCCGGCCGCTGACCTATGTAAGCATGCGGCTGCTGCGCTGGGCCGCAATGCCTAGTCTGAGCTCAACAAGGTGCTGCGTGCCGCCAATGCCTCGCCTTCCCTCGGTGTCCTAATTAGTCCCAATGGCATTTAGGCATAAGCAGTTATTTGTTGTTTTCGTGGAATGTTCGTGGTTTGAACGATGATGAAAAATGTGTTCTCGTCTCTGATGCTTGTCGTTCTACTAACCCCCATGTCATCTGCCTCCAAGAAACTAAGCTTCAGTCCCCAACTCCTGCTAAAATTTGATCCTTCTAACCTATCATTTGATTACCATCTCCTAGACGCTGAGGGCACTCGGGGGGGGGGGGGGGGGGGGGGGCGTCCTCACTGCCTGCGACAGCCGTGCTTTGTCCCTTACCAATGTTGACAGAAGAAGATACACTCTTACTGTCTTCCTCACTGGGCGTCCTCACTGCTTGCGACAGCCGTGCTTTGTCCCCTACCAATGTTGACAGAAGAAGATACACTCTTACTGTCTCGCTCACTTCCAACACCTCTGCTAAAAGCTTTACCTTGACCAATGTATACGCACTAGCTGACCATGTGGACACTCCTTCCTTTCTTCGTGAGCTCACTGATCTTGCCAAACGAATTCAGGACGCTTGGATTGTGCTAGGCGACTTCAATCTTCTTCGGCATGAAAGTGAAAAAAAATAATAGCCGATTTGACCACAGACTTGCCTCCTTTTTCAACGAAACCATCTCTGCTCTAGCTCTTGATGAGCTCCCCTGCTCGATCGCCTATATACCTGGTCCAACCTGCGTGAACAGCCAACCCTTGCCTGCCTCAACAGAGCCTTCATCAACAGCCAGATGAGTTCCCTCCACCCCAACACCACCCTGACCTCCTTGACCCGCACCACCTCCGACCACACCCCTCTCCTTGTTACCATCACCACTGACATTCCTCATGCCCAGAGATTTTGCTTCGAGAAAGCTTGGCTCCTCCATCCCTCCTTCCTTCCTTGTATCACCCGGGTCTGACACGATGATGACGGTGCTGGTGACACGGCTGGTAAGCTTGCTGCTTGCCTCAAGGCTTCACGCGCTGCTGCAAAGGTATGGTCCAGGTCTGTCCGCGGCCCTCTACAATTAAGAAAAACTGCATCTTCATCATTCACATGTTTGACATGTTTGAGGAGTTCAGGCACCTGTCGGATGGAGAAGCAGCTCTTTGTAGACTAGCAAGAGACAGGTTAACCTTGTTCATTCGTGAAAAGGCAGCATATTGGAAACAGCGTGGAAAAATTAGGAACGTCAGAGAAGGCGATGCAAGCACTAAATACTTCCACGCCCATGCATCCACCAAGCTGAGACACAATCAGATCAGAGCGGTGGAATTCGGTGGTACTGTGATCATAGATCAGATGGCCAAGCTTGAAATTTTCACCAACTATTACACCACGCTCTTGGGGACTGGAACTCATCCAAGCTGGGGATTCGACCTGCATACTATCTATGCAAGACAACAGGCAGTGGACACCGACGTGCTGATCGCCCCATTCACCATGACTGAAGCCAAAACTGCTATCACTGCCATGAACAAGAACAGTGCTCCCGGTCCTGACGGGTTCGGCTAGGCCTTTTACTGCGCCCTATGGAGCCACATTGCCCCCCAGATTGAGAGGTTGCTAGCTGCCTTCTATAACAACCATATTGACCTGGCAAGAATCAACTGTGCCCACGTCATCTTGCTTGCAAAGAAACAAGGCATTGTTGGACCTGATGCATACAGACCCATCTCCCTACAAAATCTATCGGTCAAGCTCGTAACAAAGATGATGACTGCTCGGCTGCAGAAAGCGATCACCAAGGTTGTGGCGCTGGATCAAACAGGCTATCCGTGGGAGATCAATTACTGAGAATTTTGTATTAGCCACAGAGCTAGTCCAGTGTTGCCAAGAGAAAAATCCCAACAATAGTGCTCAAGCTGGATTTTGCCAAAGCTTTTGACTCAGTTAACTAGGACAGCCTAATCAAAATCCTCTAGGCCCATGGCTTCCTGACAAGATGGTGCAACTGGGTTCAGTCGATCTTGCGTTCCTCAATGTCAGCAGTGGTTGTCAATGGCCTTCCTAGGCGCTGGATCAATTGTAAACGAGGATTGCGACAAGGCGATCCAATCTCGCCATATCTATTCTTGATCGTGGCAGATGTCTTGCCTGCGCTGATCAAACATGACGGCACCATCAGGCATCCAATCGCTCCAAATCTCCCCTGCCCTATTTTGCAGTACGCCAACGACACTCTTATCCTGCTGCCTGCTGATCCTCTACAGGTCCTGCGCCTTAGACAACTGCTGGATCAATTTGCTGAGGCAACTGGGCTTAAGATAAACTATTCAAAGAGCACCATGGTTCCCATGAACACCTCAACCCAGCTGCAAGATGAACTGCAAGGAATCCTTGAATGCAAGCTAGAGCAATTCCCGCAGACATACCTTGGCCTGCTGCTATCGGACACAAAGCTCAACCTCAAAGCTTTTACCCCATTGATTGCTAGAACTGACAAGTATCTTGTGGGATGGCAGAATCAATTTCTGAATGCAAGAGGTCGAGCAGTACTTGTGAACTCAGTGATTGACGGCGCCGCTGCATACCTGATGGCTGCCAACCAAATGCCACAAGGAGTCCTAGATGCCTTGGATGCCCGCCGTCGTGCGTTCATGTGGACAGGTGTGGCCAAAGCTACTGGAGCACAGTGTCTAGTGGCCTGGACCAAAGTTTATCAAACAAGAGAAAAAGGGGGACTTTGGCATCCGCGAGCTAAACCTTCAGAACCAATGCCTACTGCTGAAGCTTCTACACCGCCTACACCACCCAGGCGACTCTGCCTAGGCTCACTGGGCACGGAATGGACTGAACTTGGCAAACCTTATGGGCCGGGATGCAGTAGGAGGACACTGGGATGCACTAAAGAGCTCTCCTACTGTTCTATCAGTGTATCACCACTGTGGTCCTGGGGGATGGCCGAGCAACAAGTTTCTGGGACGATCATTGGCAAGGATCTACTTCTCTGGCTGCAGCCTTCCCATGCATTGCAAGTCATGTAACAGCTCCTAGGGCCTCGATGCAAGAAACAGTGGAGAAAGGAATTCACAGGCAGTTGGCGCCGTGGCTATCGCGCCAAGCAAGAGAAGAGCTGGAACAAATACAAGCAATACTGATGGGAGTGGTATTGACAGACTCTCCTGACAAGCGCCTTTGCCCGCTTCTGACAGGCAACCAAGAACTCACAAAAATGTGCACTTCAAATCTGGACCATGCGCCCCAATGTTAACTCACTACACTCATACACCTTGGTGCACCTGGTCTGCTGGACCCTCTGGAAGCACAGAAATGAAGTCGTCTTCAACAACAAGCCGCCTTCCTTCGCCTGGCTTGTGGCAGGATTCAGAGACAATGCCCACCTCTGGAAATATCGCCTTCCTAGATGTGAGAGGTTCGTAGTTGATCAATGGTGTAGCTTAGTTTCCCCATAATGTAAACCAATCAGAGCTTGTTGTAATCCTCCCTTAGTTGTAACACGCTGCTCATGTAACTGAACTACAAAGGTTTTTGCAGCTCCTGATCAATCAAAGGTGGGGGAGCACTCCCCCACACCGCCGCCGCAACCCCCCCCCCCCCCCCCCATTTCCCTCAAAAAAAATGAGGATGAAGGGAGGAAAAAGGGATAGTAGGGTCAATATTCACCCATTAGCTAGAGATTCAACCAGCTCCAACTAAACTTTAGCTCCGGGAGTGTTTGGATCTAAGGACTAAAGTTTAGTTCCTGTCACATCGAGTTTATTTATAATCCCACCTTGTGGGTTCCCCACCACAAGTGCTCATGCACATCACCATAATGTGTGAGTTAGTGTCCACGTTGGAGTGCTTGAATGATCTTCCACTTGAAATGTCCTTCACTGTGTAGTTTGGTTAACCACACCACTTCCTATGGTCCTCCATGCCATAGGCTTGTACTGCCTTCGAGCTCCACCTGCTTGTTGGTACCGTGTGGTCAATCCGACCATGTCTTCGTTCTTCCAGCAGCTCGTAGCTTCACCTCTACGATTGTTAGATTTTTCAAATGTCTTTGCAATGTTCCAATTGACCCTAATTGACATTTGAGTACCTACCATTGATGAGACGACTTCCTTTTCCTAATCAAAATTTTTACCAAATCTCCTCATATTTTCACCACTCATATATATAATTTCCTATTACTCGGTATCCTCCATTAGTCCAGATAGTTTTTATAATTACCTGTCCTTTCCAAATAGCTCGCATAACTCCACCTTGAAGTGATAAGCCACAACCTTGGAGTTCTAGCAACCTCACATATATTAATTAGATTCTTTTCAAGTCAGGATATACCGAATTCTTGTTAATGTGCAGTTTGTTCCAAGGCATCTCCAATGTAACGGTCTTCACCTCAGTGACTGCATACTTCTTGTAATCCGTTAAGTGAACAGTTCTGTACACTAGGTGTAGGGATTCTTCGTCATACATCTCCCTCACTAAACATATATGGAAGCAACTCTCTTAATCTAATATCCAATCATGAATAGTACCTAGTTGATTGACAATAAGTACATCACTTTCATCATCACTTGCCACTCAACATGCTTGCCTCGTAGTCTTCAAACTTGGACAATCGTTGATTTTTTAAAAAAAAACACTTGGACAGTCCTCACTTGTCACTGACTCGTACATGTGTGTTGGGGACTAATGTATTGGTGGCATGGTTTAGGAATCATACAGTTTTCTAGAACATTGGTGGAATATTTGGAATATCTGGAGGTGGAGTGTGTCAATAGGTTCCACACTCTGGCTTCAATATATATTGTGAGCGATACCAAAACAAAACAGAAGAACAAAGGTATAGGCTATCTAGCTCCAAAATACACTAATAAGAAGCCCCTTATTTACCACTCATATACATCTTTTTTATATGGATGGAAAAACCAAAGTACTTCCTGTATATATATGTATAAATACCTAATATATATGGATGAAAAAGATAGTATCTTCTGTATATGTACATTTTAACATTATTTTATAGCGTAATGTACTTGGTGGTATAATATTATTTTTGCAGCAGTTAACGTAACTTTGCTGCCGTATGTGTTTATAAAATTGACTGGTTTGAGGTACGTATGGACGAACTATCCACTGTTAGATTTGAGATCCTATTTTATTTTGTGGATGATGCCATTCCTTATTGTTACCTTGGTTAGTTAAAAATGAACTTACAAACATTATTAAAAACTAGAGGACGAAACGAGTATTATACTAACCATGTGGCGCTTATAACCTCTATACGTAATGCTTTAAGACAGCGATCCATAGCAGAGCAGCAAATGCACGTCTGGAGCACAAGTAAAGTAATTTATACCATCTGGCGATACTTCACGGCCACGTACCAGTCTCTTTCTAGACAATACAGCGTAGAAGCACCGTACCCTATCGCTTCATAGTTGCAACTTACAAGAATAATACACGTCTGTAGTTATATATACATACCCATATCACCCAGCTCCAATCACCAAATCAAGAGGCATAGTGCACAGCAGCAGCAGGCCTGCATCAGCAACCAATTCACAGGCCTGTTCGATCCAGTGATCGACCATGGCCACCCTCAAGGCATCAATCTTGGCAATCCTAGGCTTCGCCTTCTTATGTGGTGCTGCCCTCGCTGCTCGCGACATGGATGACGACTCAGCCATGGTGGCAAGGCATGAGCAGTGGATGGCGCAGTACAACCGTGTCTACAAAGACGCCACCGAGAAGGCTCAGCGGTTCGAGGTGTTCAAGGCTAATGTTAAGTTCATCGAGTCGTTTAATGCTGGTGAGAACCGCAAGTTCTGGCTCGGCGTCAACCAGTTCGCTGACCTTACCGACGACGAGTTCAGGGTTACCAAGACCAACAAGGGCTTCAAACCCAGCCCTGTGAAGATCCCTACCGGATTTAGGTATGAGAATGTTAACGTCGATGCGCTTCCGGCGACCATCGACTGGAGGACCAAGGGTGCTGTCACTCCCATCAAGGATCAAGGCCAATGTGGTAAGTACATTTACAAGGAAGACTTGTGGCAACACATACTATTCTGAAGTACTCCTAAATTAGAGTGTTATCTGTTATGACATACGTTGAAACATAACAATCAATTGCAGGCTGTTGTTGGGCATTCTCAGCCGTGGCTGCCAAAGAAGGTATCGTGAAAATCAGCACCGGCAAGCTCACCTCCCTCTCGGAACAAGAGTTGGTGGATTGCGATGTCCATGGTGAGGATCAAGGTTGTTAGGGTGGTTTGATGGACGATGCTTTCAAGTTTATCATCAAGAACGGCGGCCTAACCACGGAGTCCAGCTATCCTTACACGGCTGCAGATGGCAAGTGCAAGAGTGGATCAAATAATGCTGCAACCATCAAGGGCTTTGAGGATGTGCCGGCAAATGATGAGGCTGCCCTGATGAAGGCTGTGGCCAACCAACCCGTGTCGGTGGCAGTGGATGGCGGAGACATGACGTTTCAGTTCTACTCTGGTGGTGTGATGACTGGCTCTTGCGGTACTGACCTGGACCATGGGATTGTTGCCATTGGTTATGGACAGACCAGTGATGGCACCAAGTACTGGTTGATGAAGAACTCATGGGGCACGACTTGGGGGGAGAATGGTTACCTGAGAATGGAGAAGGATATTTCAGACAAGAGGGGCATGTGTGGCCTAGCCATGGAGCCTTCCTACCCCACTGAGTAGGCAGAACCTTCACAAACCTTAAGATCGTACATATACACTTAGACGGAATAAAGCGATGCTTCTAAGCCTTTTATATAAGCTGGTTCACATGTGTTTGTAAATTGTCTTTCAAATTGATCTTCTACATGTATCAACAATTCTATATTTACTAAGAAAACATGTAACGTGCTGAATGTGTAATGATTAATCATGAATACCTGCTGGTTATTTTCTTGGGCCAAGAATATTCAGAAATGGCCAGGGCCAACACAAAGTATCATTGCTGATGGGGTGCAATGGGAACTAATTATAATTTGAACAAGAATAAGTAGGAACCTAACGCTATAATTGTAGTTCAAAAATAACACTAGCCTATCATTCTAGTCAAGCAATCATACCCTACATTCTAGGTGTAACATTAAGCTACACAATGAGCAAGCTATTGGACATTACAAGATGGTAAATATTCATTAGATGAGGAAAAGTAAAGACTCCCAAAATCACTAAGAACTATTCCCAGCACTTGTTGGAGCACCTCACCAAAGTGTATAGGTCCTTCTTGTGGCACTAAGACTAAAGTCCTCATGAATGAAATGCACTTGCATCTCTAGATAGGCAAGCTTCCAAACAAGCACAAAAAGCTTCTAAATAACACTCCCACTATCACCCAGAACTCCTCCAATTGCCAAGATTGCCATGGTATTGACAAGCACCAAGAATAACAAGCCCCTAGCTTCACTTGACCCAAATCCAGCTTAAACTGGATGTGCACTGCTTGCCAAAATTAACAGAGAACCGAAAGTCGAATCAAAATAACCGAAACCGAAACTAAAAAATTTGGTCCCTAATTCGGTTCCTACTTTCAGCTAACCAAATTTTACTCGATCAATTCGGTTCTCATCCTCAGTTAACCGAAAAACCAAGGAACCAAAGAAGCCCATAAACAAATATCAGCCCATCTAGCCCAACAAAAAAAACCCTATAGTATATAAGTAGCCATCTCACTTCACACCCCTCCCAGCTGCTGCCTATCCTCTCTTTCTCCCCAGCCGACCGTACCACACTGGAGAACACTCGCTCACTCACCTATTCCAAACTCCATCGCTTGGTCGCTCCTCACCTTGGCGTAGAGGGGTGCCCCTGCTCCTTCCCTGCCACGGCGCGGCGGCACCCCTGCTCCTTTCCTCCCCGCAGTGGCACCCCTACTCCTTCCTTACCACGACGTGGCAGCGTGCCTAGCCCGACCCAGACCGGCCCATGACTCAACCCATCAAGCCCGCTAAGAGCCCAGTCAAGCACAATAATAAGGACTAGTTAACATTGACTAACAGCCAAGCCCACCTGTCAGTCCATACGTGCTTCAACTAATCAAGAGCTACCACCTGTTTATCCCTGGTGTTTTCTCTCTCTTCTTTTATTTTTTAGAAAATAGAATAATCTTTGAAAATTCATAGGACCTCAACAAAATATGAAACTAGTGTCCAAATTTTTCTAAAAAAGGCTCTACATCATAGGCTTATGTTTGAGTGCATTTGGGTCTTTTGAATTTCAATTGGTTCTTTGTGAAGAATATCTATAGTTGTCGCATATTGTGACCTGTTGTCTCGTTTGATAGCCCCGGAGGAGTTCCAGCCTGACTACGAGATGACCTGATCAAAGGTGCCACGTCCCACCAAACCTCATATAATCTGATTAGGCATGATATAGATGCTACAGGTTTACTTTCCACAATATTCTTATGATAGGTTTCATGGTAGAAATTGTTTGAGCCTATACCTTGTTGCAACCTTACACCAGCATACTCGTTGATAGGATAGATGCTTGCTTTACATACATTTGCTAATTACTTCTACTATTATGCATGATATCTGGTGATGTGATACATAGGGTGGACATGCTTGTGTGTGGATTAGGCACATAGTGCCACTGCTATATGGTTTATACCATAGATGAGAGATTCTAGTGTGTGTCTCGGGTGTGTGGTGAGGGTCGAATCGACTAGCATGGTTGTATGATGAGTCCTTGGGACAAGTCTTGCTAGGAGAGTGACCTGAGTCTCTCTCAGAGGTACATGTGGTGGGTACATGTGAGTTGAGTAGTTCATTGTTTCCTTGCAGGGTGAGCCCCCGGGAAGGAGGTGACGTCGAGGGCACGGGAGGTAGAGCTTCCCACTTGAGAAGATGTCTTGTCATGTCCTTCTAAGGACTAAGTTGGGACAACGAGTCCAAAGGAACCTTTTCTTACACATGACTCGCTCCCCTTTCATGCGGGCGATGGATATGATCTAACTAGGTCGATACCATTGCTACCAGGATGTAGGTGTTAGTGTGAGGGAGCTGGGCATATCCTCTAGCACTCTCGAGACCCGTAGTGACCACTCTGAGGCCCGATACTATGTTTCATAGTTTTAGCGTGATGGTGGTACTCTAGGGTGACTTAGGACTGAATGGTAGTGTGGTATCCTACCGGCTAGATGCTAGCCCAGAATCAGCCTAGGCGAGGTGCTGCTGATGATGGTGATCTTGTGGGTACAGGTGTATAGGCTCTGTAGAGTTGATCGATCTATACGTATAGTCGTGTCCTCGGTTAAGGACATCTTTGATATGTTTCTCTCTTCAATTGACTAGAGAGTGGTGTCTTCTTCTCTTCCCCTGGGTTGGCAAGGATGAGAGGGAGTTGTCTTGTTAACTAGAGAGCGTGGTGGTGAGATGTGAGAGTGTGTGGTGACTATGTTGGATATAGGATGGGATGTATGGATGGATGGATGGATGGATGGATGATACCTTGTGGACATTTACACCTTGATGATGAGTTTTTTCATAGGAAACCCACCTCCAAGTAGTAGGTTCTTTTCCTTACCCTTGCATACGACTACCACATAGCAAGCAAAGCATGGGGTGGGAACAATGGCCAGTACAAACCGTACTAAAAGTTGTTGACACAGATGAGGAGCCCGAGTACAACTTCACCGCTGATAGATGGGTGGATTAGAGGGTCTTGTCCTATGCTCAAGATGTTTGTGGAGTTGGAGTCTTGACCCGCTGAGGCACTACGTCTACTCTGATGTGTTATGTTTGAGTGTGTGTGATTATGCCGTTATGGCGATATAATAAATATGGGTAAACTCTCTACACCCTTCTAAAATAGGAATTCACTATGTATGAATTGTGTTATCAGCTGGATTTCGATAATGTGATGGCATGATCTCTAGGACTATCATTTTATGGTTTGTTCTGTGGATTCCTCTTCGGGGAAATCGTGGATCATTTCAGGGAAAAACATCATCTCTTCATGAGGCGACCTCGCCGTCTCTTGTATCTACCTATGTCCTTTTTACAAGATCGACAGCATAGAGACAACACTGAAACACCCATTGTATATGCCCTTGAGGGAAACAAGGTGGAGTTAGTCTTGTCTCTGGTTTTCGGGATGAGATGACTGAAGGGTCGAGATGGCGGACTAGAGGGGTGAATAGTCCTTTCTAAAACTTAATCGTGTCGGCTAACCGAAACAAGTGCAGAATTAAAACTATCTGTCTAGCCAAAACTACACCCCTCTATCTATAACTTTAGCACCTTACAAAAGTACCTAAACAAGCAAATAAGGTATCTTCCTAGCAAGAGCTTAACTAATCAATTCTAGGAGTAAGGTTACACAAACCTATGCCACTAGTACTTTGCAACCGGGGGAGCTCCTACACAACTAGTAAGCAAAAGCACAAAGCCCCTAAGCTCACTAGCAATGCTCAATAACAAGGCAATCAATGCTAAATTAGGGAGCGCAAATTACTTAGCTACACAAACTAAGCAATGTGACTAACAAGGTTACACAAACCAAATTAGTCACACAAGAGCTACTTCTATGCTACACAAGCAAGAAGGTAACTAGCTAGCTACACAAGCAAACTAGTTACAAGAGAAACTACATAAGCATTATGTATATAATATAAATACAAGCTTGTGTAGAGAGGATGCAAACCACTGTGAAGAAATACACAAAGTTGACATGATGATTTTTCACCAAGGTTCACTTGGTTGCTATCAAGCTAGTCCCCGTTGTGTCGACCAACACCTCGTGGTTCGGCGGCTAATCGGTATCCCCAACCGAGCCTCCCAAAGGTGCCGCAAGAACCTACCGCAAGTGTGGTAGCTCAACGACACGCTCTACTAGAGTTGCTCTTCATGATCCCCGCGGGATGAGCACAATCCCCCTCACAAATCTTCTCCGGAGCCACGCACAATCTTCTTGCCTGCTTCGACGGAGCCATAAGCCACTGAGCCGTCTAGGAGGTGGCAACCTCCAAGAGTAACAAGCACCACTGGCTTGCAACTCGAACACCTAGTGCCACTCGATGCAACCTCACGATGCAATCATACTAGAATCACTCACTCGCAATCGGAACGCACTCTCGCAAGCACAAGTGAGTTAGAGGTTATCCAAGCACACCTACACAAGCCACCAAGGCTTAAGGGTGCTCAGCTCTCCTTAGCAGCCGGCCCATTGCTGACCCAAGCATCTATTTATAACCCCACGGTCAAATAGAGCCGTTGTCCCTTCAATAAGCCAAATTCGACACCACCGGACGCATAGGTGCGCCGCACCGGACGCACCCGGCCAGCATCTGGTGCCTCTGCCACTGCCACGTGTACTAGCTGTTTTGAAACTGACCGTTGCCGCCAACGGCTAGCTCCACGCGCGCACTAGACACCGCCTCACCGAACGCTCAGGTGCCATGCACCGGACTCAACTCGCCTCCGCGTCCGGTGCGATCCAGAGAGGGTCTAGAGAGCACATTTGCTCACCGAACGCGTCAGGTGCCTACTGACCGGACGCAGCCAGTGTCCGGTGCAGCCATTGCTCCACGCCACGCATCTCCACCTTGCTGACGTCATGAACACCTACCGCTGACGCTATGCGTGACCGGACGATCAACAATGATCGCCCAGCGTCAAGTGCTCTGCGTCCGGTGCGCACCAAAAAGCGACTGGACACGGCGGTGCACTTCAGCCAGCCGCGTGTGCCACCGCTCAACTGACCGGATGCACAGGTACCCCCGAGGCCAGCGTTTGGTTACTTCCAGTGACCTATTTCGTCTCTATTTCTTCACCGAATCCTGCTTCGCAAGCTCAGCAGGAGGGAGAGAGGGTCACAACACCATCTCTACCGCTCAAACTCTAACTCCTTCGCAAATGTGCTAACACCACCAAGTGTACATCACCATATGCATGTGTGTTAGCATTTTCACAATCATTTTAAAGGAGTTAACCACTCAACTTGCCACACCACTCGATCCTAGCAAAGATGCAAAGTTAGATCACTCGAGTGACACTAGATGACCGATATGCAAATAAGTTTTGACCCTCTTGATAGTACGGCCATCTATCCTAAACCCGGTCATGCACTTCTCTACACAACCTTTGACCGATGAAATAGAAATACCTTAGTTTATACCTTTGCCTTGCGCATTCCATTCCATCTCCTTCGATGTTGATGCAACACATGCACCAACCAATCACCAAATGATATGATCCACTTCATATCATCATGTGACCGTATTGGTTCATCGATCTTGACCTCACTTGCTCTTCACCATTGCTTCAGTCCATCGGCGCCAAGTCTTGCTCAAGCTTCACCGTCACACGCGGTCCCTCGCTTCAAAGCCTCTGACTTGTCCTTCACACTTGCAACCGGTCCGTCAAGCCAAGTCATGTCTTGATCTTCTCCACATTGATCACATGACTCAATGTCATGTCTCATGTGCAATAAGCTCATCCATCATCACATATGCAAGCTTTGCAACATCCCCCTCCATGGCATACGTTGTTCACACATATGTACCTGTGGACTAATCACATATGTATCTCACATAAAACACAATTAATCCACCTAACTTGTCACTCGATTACCAAAACCAAACAAGAACCTTTCAATGACTCTATTTTTTATTTGGTTGAGAAGGGATCGAACTGACCAGTTTTTTTTTGTTTAGTTTCAAAGACATCAAAAGTGGGTGCGTCGTGTCCCAGGTGAGGCACATAAATCTGTCAGATTTTTCTGGGACGAGCATACCTAGATCTAGTAGGAATATTCCCTTTGGGACGTCTCTGTCCTGTTGTCCCATCCCGCTACCATCGACTACTCTCTCTGTCCCTAAATAACTATCGTTCTCGCTTCCCGAGAAATACCAACTTTAACTAAATTTATATAAAAATATTAATATTTATGGTACATAATTAATATAATTAGATAGTTCATTAAATCTATTTTCATAATAAATTTATTTAAAGATACAAATGTTGCACGTATTTTATATAAATCTAGCCAAACTTATGGTAGAAAAAAACTAATAGTACATAATTAATATAATTAGATAGTTCATTTAATCTATTTTTATAATAAATTTATTTAAAGATAGAAATGTTGCACATATTTTATATAAATCTAGCCAAACTTACGGTAGAAAAAAACTAATAGTTACCTAGAGAGGGAGGGAGTACTGATGAGAGAGAGAATCCTATATTTGTAGCTACAGAATACTGCAGTCAATCAATGACCGCCATTATTGTTCACACTGCTAGCTAGGGAGCGATTATGTATCTGTAGCTACAGAGTGAAAGTTGCGATGGCTGATCATTCGAAAAAAAAACATCTTAGATATGATGTTCGGAGGACATGCATGATGCTGGGACAATCGGTTTTAAAGCAAAAAAAGGAACGAACAGGCAAAGATTTGGGTTGATTCGCAGCACAAGATTTCCAGCCCAGACGGTGCAACTTTAGTAATTTGAGTAGTACAGCAGAATAATTAATATACAGTACCAAATTAATTCAAGCACCACAACGAAGAGGCTTGTAGTTAGCTACTCACTCTGAGGTTGAGCTAGCCTGAGCTCTCCTAGTGCCACTGATGACTGCACGCACCATCAGCTCCAGGTTTTCAAACGAGGAACCGCCGGCATCCATCGCCGTTCTAGCAGAAGCTGCGAGCTCGGCTGCTCTCGCCGCCGCGTGCTTCCCTGCCCCTCCCAAGATGAGCTCCCGTGCCAATGCCTGGATGTCTTGGCTTGCAACCAGTTCCCCGCCGCCCTCGCTGCCGCCGCCGTCGTCACCCCCTCTATTGGATGGCCAAACCCTGAGTCCGGCTCCGAGCACATCGACGACGAACTTGGCGTTCATCTTCTGCTCTGCCGCCAACGGGAACGCAAGAATCGGAACCCCCATGCTGATGCTCTCGGTCACCGAGTTCCACCCACAGTGACTGAAAAAGCCCTTGATGGCCTTGTGCCTCAGGACACCAAGCTGGTCGATGAAGCCTTGTAACACTTTACCCCTGTCTCCGAACCGCCCTTCGACCCGGTCCTCTCCATCAAACCATTTGGACCGGACCACCCACACGAAATCCACACCGGACCTGTCCAGTCCGGCCGCGATCTCCTCTAGCTGCGCCCGACTCAGGTTAGCTTGGGAGCCGAATGCGACGTACAGAACTGGCCGGTTCATGGCGAGCCTTGAGTCGAGCCAGCTGGCTAGATCTGCATCCAAGGTCTGAACCACTGGTTCAGTGGCGAGACACAGCGGACCAACCGGCCACATCTTCGGCGAGTTCTCCAGCTGGTTCATTTTGTCTATGTAGAGTGACTCGAGCTCATTGAAGGAATTGAGGATAGTACCCTGGCTGGACGCCGTGGCTACACCACCCTCACAGATGAAGTCCCAGTGACGACCGGCTAGCTCCGGGTCGTCGAACGACGGGTTCAGGTCGGCCGTCGTGAGCCGGAGCCCCGGCAAGCCGTCGACCTCGAACGGTTCCCACGGCGAGCTCACGCGCGCGTGCGGCTTCTGTACCAGTACGGCGAGCGTCACGTAGCAGGAGAAGGCGCCCATACCGAGCGAGACGAGCCGCGGCACGCCGAGGTCGTCGGCGGCGTCCTTGGCCCACGGGAGAAAGCCGTCGTGGACGAGCAGGTCCGGCCGTGGCTCCAGCCGCGCCAGCGTGTCCGCGAACGCCGGACGGAGCGCGGCCGTGGCGGAGATGAGGTCCAGGAAGTGGGACTCGGAGGCGGAGGGGAGCTCCTCCATGCTCTGCGGGCCAGCGGATGAGGACGGGAACGGCAGGTCGAGGACGGCCGCGCCGGGGATCCCTGCGACGGCCGCGCGGATGAAAGACGCCTCGCGCGGGGTGGCGAGCACGGTGACCGCCGACGCGAGGCCCCGGCGCAGGAGCAGGCGGGTCAGGTGCAGCATCGGCATGGCGTGGCCTTTGCCCATGAACGGCAGCATCGCCACGTGCCGGAGCGTCGAGGACGATGGTGAGGAAGAAGCCATGGCAAGCTAGGTAGCCAAGCCAAGTGTTGTGGACTCGTGGTCGTGAGTGACTCGCAGCCTGAAAGTATCTCGTGAAGGTACAGTAGTAAATTTCTTTTGGAGGCATGCGCCGCTTGTGCTTGACTTTGGAGTCCATGGGAAGCAGGTAGCCAACCCAAGTTTGGACGCCATCAGTCGGAGTTGTTACGGTTTGGTGTCGCGGGCGGTCAGCATAGTCGAAGTTTGGACGCATCAGTCCAAGTTTGAACGACTAAAATAGTCCTTAAACTTTGACCGAGGTTTTGATTTTTGTGCCTTTCGGATCCCTCCAGCGATCTAAACGGTCGCGCTGGCATTGGGTTAACCGAACCCATCAGTTCGGTTCCTCGGTTATTTACAAAATTCGGTTAGCACAAAACTGAGAACCGATCGGTTAGCTGGAGAACTTGGAACCGAGGAATTTCAGTCGCGGTTAGTTCGGTTCGGTTTCAGTTAGAACCGAACAAACCGAACCATCTTTTACAGCAAGAAAACAGAAGGGGAAAATGGGGAAAAACATGGCGCTCAAATCCGACGCTCCTTAGCCCTCACCGGAGTACAACAGCTAGACGCTGGAGAGGACCACCACTGCCCCACGCGCCGTAAGCCGTCGCTGCCACCGCTCACACCCGCAGGGAAGGCCGCCGCCGCCACCCGCTGCTCCTGCTTGTGCTCGTCCCTGCATCCGCTGGATGGAGAGGGAGGTGGAGGTCAGAGGCTCGGAGCATGCGGGGAGCCGCCGGTGCTGACTTGCGCAAGCTGGGGGCGACCGTCGTTGCCACAGCTCTCCTGCTTCGATCTGACGGCCAAAGGGCGAACGGAGGCACCACGGCCACTGCGCAGACCGCCTCGCCCCGCCCTGCTCGCCACCGGTCGCCTCGCCCTGCTCATCGGCACGCCGCTCCCTAGCTCTCGTGCTGCTGTCGGATGCTAGGAAGGAGGAGAGGGAGGCACAGGGCCATGCCGCCGCCGTCGGATCTGAGAGGAGTGGGAGGCGGGGGTGAGGAACTGACAATGAGGGATGGGGGCGGCAGGATTGGACCGAAGCCAGATGGTGGCTTATATACGTAGGTTCTAATATGGGCTATTGGGCTGTATATTGGTTCATGGGCTTCTTTGTCTATCCTAGTTAATTTGG
Organism: Saccharum spontaneum; assembly: GCA_022457205.1. Classification (NCBI taxonomy): domain Eukaryota; kingdom Viridiplantae; phylum Streptophyta; class Magnoliopsida; order Poales; family Poaceae; genus Saccharum; species Saccharum spontaneum. The sequence continues at coordinate 20,546,458 of CM039618.1, read as the reverse complement.
GTATTTCGGTTAACCGAGGGTCAGAACCGAATTGATCGAGTAAATTTCGGTTCCCTGAGAGTCAGAACCGAATTAGGAACCGAATTTTTTTGTTTCGGTTTTGATTCTTTTGGTTCGGTTCTCGGTTAATTGTGTCCAGGGTTACGCGCAGCAGCACCTTGACTACAGGTAGCAGAAGCAGTCGCCGTGCATCAGCGCCGTACACGAACGGCAACGCCGCACACCCGCACTCATCCAGGCACGCCAAGTGAATTTTTTGCATTTTAGCCCTTTCAAAAAACAATTTCTTACAATAGACTTCTCTCAAAACTTTTTCCAAAAATAAACCGAAAGCTCGGCGTTAAAAACCCCGAGATCTTCGAATTGGCGTCATGCCAGCTTAAGCCGAAACCTGCCACGTCAACGCCAACATGGCGTGTCACCACCGGAGCTCGGCGTGCTCTCATCCAACGCCATCTGTCATACATCGGCGTTAAGTAGTACCACGCCGAGATCTTAAACAGGCAGTGTTTACTTCCTTCAAAATTCCAAAAATTTTACAAGATTCTCCGTCACATCGAATCTTTAGACACATGCATGGAGTATTAAATGTAGGTAAAAAATAACTAATTGCACAGTCTGTCTGTAAATGTCGAGACAAATCTTTTGAGCCTAGTTAGTCCATGATTAGATAAATTTTACCAAATAACAACGAAAAGTGCTACAGAAACTTTACACCAACTTTTACACCATCTAAACACTACCTGATTTGCTTTCTGGTGACATGCTGCTTGCGGGCGGAGAGTTCGGCGATCTGCGCCGTTTATACAGGGAGCAGGCAAAACAGGTCATGTATTCAAATAATATACTATACCTAATTGGCCAGGAGATACGTACCGGACGTGAGTGATCTCCTGATTTCTCATTAGCTGCTTCTCTATGGACGCTTCGTTAAGGTACGTACCCAATTTTTTTTGAGTATTCCATTCACACTAACTTATCAAAAGAAGTGTTGCGCACATTTTTAAACATTTTTAGAAAATTAAAATAAGTTAGATTTATGACCTCGAGTAGTTCTCTCCGATGAGAGCAAGGACACCACTACGATGTGTATTCGGTTCTAAGATATCTACGCTTATTTATTATTAATAAAGATGTAAAATTTCTCTTCATCTATTGTTTTGTCCACCTCCTCTTAAGTACCTGGACAACGAGAGTTTTTTCTATCCTAACTTTTTTTTTTACTTTTCACACTGCAACTCTCCTTCCAGATGCCGGCAATGCTTCCATTCCGAGCACCGAGCGGCTGCGTCCCCAAACGAAGTGCTACCCACTATAAACTGATTTTTTATTTTTAATCCTTTTTAATCAATATTTTAATAATAACTGTAACAAAAAAGATTAATCAAATGTAGCCTCTTTGGTCGCGGTAGCGCGGCTGGCACGACAGCACCACACTATCACGCCACTTGCACTAGCGCGACACGAGGTGCCACCCCGGCGAAGACCGCTGACCGAATCCTGCGTGGTGCGTGCTGGGGCCGACTTAGGGTTGGCCGGCCCGACCTAGTTTTCTTTTCAAGGACTGCCAGAAATACCAACACGATTTGGTTTGGAAATGTGTAGGTAGCTGGAAACACCAACACACCTTTACAAGGACTGTATTTTCACAAAGCAAGTTTGGTCCATCCTAAAACAATGGCTTGGATTATCGTTTGATTGATATGGTGGCAATGGCGGAATCTCTTCAAAGTTACTAGCATAAGTGTTGGTCAAGGTTTGATAAAGATCAACGAAGGGCGTTCGATGGCAATGGCATTATGATCTACTTTTGGTGGAATGTTGGAAGGAGCAAAATAGAAGAACTTTTCAGAACAAGACTTTGCAGGTAGTCAGATGGTGCCGTTGTGCAAAAAAGATTTAGAACAGTACCTGTTGTGCAAAGAAGAACACTATTGAGTCGCACTTTGCATATCTCATATGTGACTTGGACTCATGAGTTGTGCTCAGATGAGTTAGAACAAAAATAGATATAGAAAGATGACTAGCAAACGTAGCCGTACGTTGCAACGGAAATAAACATGCTACATAACTATTTAGCCTTGTATATTAAATTAAAATACAGTCTTGATAGATTTTTTCTTGCAGTGCTAAGCACTACAGTCTTGATAGATCAAATATTTAACTTATTTTAATATTCTAAAAGTTTTTTAAAAATGTCCACAATATTTCTTTTAGCAAGTTAGTTAGCTTGCCTGGAATAACTCGACAATTTTTTTTCGAGACGAGAATAACTCAACAAATTTGGGTATATACAGGAAGGAAGCGTCCAGAGAGAAGAAGCTAATGAGAAATCGAGAGACAGGTCCAGTATGTATCTCTTCGCCGATTAGATATTTGAATACGTGGCCTGTTTTGCCGCGAGTAGCAAGTCACCAGGAAGCAAGGCGGCGGCGTTTAGATATAAATCTGAAGTTTCTTTGACTACTGTGTTGCTAGGAGGATTTGGATCCTCTTATCTGAAATTCTGGAGATAACAGGGAATTGGAACTTTGAGTTTGTGGCAACTCTCTGGATTGCCAATAAGAAACACTTGTGTGTTAATGTTGTCACCTCTGCTGCCTTATGGAGCATTTGAAATTTTCGTAACAAGATTTGTTTTCAGGGACTCAAATGGACAAGGGAGAAAGAGTTGATACTTTGGATCACAATGTTTCTGAGGAGATGGAGACCGATGTTCAATCAAGAGATGGGGGCTCTGGTCGAGACGGTAACCTAGAAGATGGAGGACAAGGCATATCAACCACCATGAATTTGCTGGGATGGGGGAGCTCTATCAAGATAGGAGACATTGGCTTCTCAGCCTTTGGTGCCGGGCTCAACCTTTGTGACTCAGTTTGATTCAGGGCTAGTGCCGATCTGTAGTAATCACCCTTGTGCCACTGAAAGTCTGTTCAGTGCTTAGGCTTGTTTGAAGTTTAAATTTGGGCAAGGGCGCCAATACGCTATGTGCTTGAACTTCTGTTAAAACGCTTTATGGCAATAAAGCGGGGAAACCTTTTGTCTAAAAAAATCAATCATTCTAAAGTTTAACCAGATTTAGAGAAAATAATATCAACTTTTATATCCCTAATTAAATTTGTTACAAAAATATACTTTATGATTAGTCTAATAATATTAATTACGGAACATAAATATTAATACTTTTCGGTGTACATTTAGTTAAAATTTAGAACGATTATATTTTTTTGACAGAGGGATCGGAGTACTAGATAGAAAGAAATTTATAGGGCCCTAAACTGTTGCGGCGAGGTCCCACTTACTCCCACATGCTGATATTTTTGTTTCTGCAAGGCGACGTATGCAACCAAGATTAAACAAAGTGATAGGTCATTAAGAGGACGACACTAATAAAAACTAGTGACAGGTGACCCGTCATTTTTAATGCCATTAGTCAACTGATAACAAAGCCCATCAATTATGAATAGATGAATTGTAAGGCCCTATTGGTATAACTCGACTGGACTACTTTATTAGTGGAATAGTTTTTTTTCTTTTTTTCTTTTTTGCTTTGGTTTATGAATAGCACCACTAGTGGAGCTTTTTTATCCTGTTTTGGTAAAATATTTGGTAAAACAATTTCTTATAATAGATAAAAAATGACCATGATACCTTCTTTTTGCCTTTATTTTTTCATCCTCTCCTATTTCTTCTTTCTTCCCCTTCTATCTCCTTGTCCACTCAATCATACCTCTTCAATATGCCTCAACCACCACACGCTCTGGGGCCTCCACCCAGCTCCTCCCTCATTTCAGCACCTCTGTCCCACCCCCATGCCCCATCCACCCAACGCCTCGGTCCACCTCCACCGGCCACGCCATGCCGACACGAAGGAGGGACAGTTGGGGGAGAGCCCGCGTGCCTTTTTTTGGCTCACACAGAGGCTTTTCGCTCTAGAGAGTAGAGTCACAGACGGAGTAGAGTGGATGGGCCCCGACCCTGTTTGATTGGTGGAGTCAAGAAAAGCTGGGCGTGGAGCGACAAGTGGAGCGGTACCAAATAGAACCTAAAATGTGAAGGTTGATATTATACAACTTGAACACTCTAAGTTTTAGTGTCATCTAAAAATCCACAAAAAAACTTTAACTTTTCAATTTTTTGAATAAAAATCTAAAAATAAGTCCAAGGTTCTATCTATATACAAGTATATTTAAAATTCCTATCCAATTTAGAACTTCCATCAAGACATCATGTTTGGGTGCATTTGTATGCCTCTTAACGCAAAACTCACCAAACATTGTTTATGCTAAAACTCATTAAAGATAGACAACGGTTAAAAAGGCTCATGGAAGTAAAGATAGAACACAACAACCCAGCTTATCCCGTGGTGTCAAGTAGTTGTCACTACCTCTCAGCCACGCTGGGATAAACCCCCTTGAGTCACGAAGGCTCAAGAACCACTAGGACTATACCTAATTCCAATCCAGATTGGCAGCAACGAGCTCACAATTTTTCACTTAATCAAGAACCCAAGCCAAGAGCACAAAATGCACAGTAAGATGACTCCTGTTGACTTGATCCACCGTCAAACCCTTCACCAAGCCTCGCTATGTATATGGACGTTTTGGGTCTAAGAGAGCTCCAAATGAGCTGCTAAACATACGTTCATAACAAAGGGCGAGGTCCTAATTGTTGGAAAAAGGCTATTGAGAAATGCAACACTGCACCTGAACATCTGATGACCCTATTGTTCCTGTTTTTCTAATGGCAATTGCTAAAGTTATCCGAATATACCTACCAGATGATATGTCATAACCACTTAGGTATCAGATGATGCGCAATAACCACTAAGGTACATGGTGGATCATATGTGCACACTAGTAAGTTTGACCAAGTTGAACTGGCCATTGCATGGTACCACCAAATGATCCTCTGGGCCCATTGGGGTGCCACTAGATCATACTTTGCACTCTAGCAAGCATGTCCAACTTGAAATCTTCATAGGTGACACCAGATCATCTGGTAGTCCACTCAGGACCCATAATGTATTGTTCAATGCTCAACATGGCCTGACACACAATATAACATAGTGTCACCGGATGATATGGTTACCTTAATCAACCACTCCGATGCACTTAAAACTTGAATTGACTTTGTTTGAAGTTAGATCTCATCCAATTCAACTTGTTTGAGATCCTACTTACTTTATATGTGATCGATCCACATCAACAAGCTTCGGACTAACTCTCAAATGTGCATCAAACTATTCTTGAATCCAACTCTTGATCAATTTACCGATCTTCTCCCCCACCCGCTCTCCTCCCCTAATGGTATGGCCAAAGATAAATGTCCCTAACACTAACCCTCAATTCCTTCAACACAAAGTTGCACTTAGATACTACCGTGGCCCTAGACTTCATGAATATCCTTGCACCATACATCGAATTAAATCACTAGGAGCTAGAAAACCAAGTGACCTTAGTGCCACTAACCCTTTGTTATAAACCCTACAAAACAAAGTTAACCACATGTCATTGTATTCATTAATCACTGAAACCATAAATAGGGGCCTCGATGAGTTTAGTAGGGTATGGCTATATCTACTCATTGGAGATTAGGGAGGGTAATGCCATAGCTATCCATTCATGAGTCCATCCCCTTTTGTGTCTCAGGAGAGAGACCACCAATAGCGGCAAGGCTTTTGATTGAACTTGCACTCACATCTCCAGCCATCACCATTGCAAAAGTTGGATCATACCTGCTTATTTTGACCATGTTTTTATTCTACTTGTACAACTTCTCAGGGAATTGCTTCTGAGAAAAGCTCTACCAAACAAGGCCAATATCGGATGATAAAAGTCGATGACTGGTGTCATAACTTCCTTGTGGGATTACCAAGGGATCAGGGTCGCACAAGAGCAGGTCTGATCATACTATATGAAACTTTTAGAATCAGAGGAATGTAAGGATTTTTTAGGGCAGAGATCAACTAGTGCAGGTGGTGCAAGTCATCAAGGAGGAGATTGTCCAACGTAGTAAGGTTTGTGGGAGGCTAGCAGTGGGCTAAAATGTTATGTCAATACTCAGACTTGGTTATTTACAAATGAAAGGAGCTATCCACTCAACCCTTAAAGCATCTCTAGTAGATCCCCATTATTACAATTCCCATCGATAGCATGGTAATGGGGTTATCCCAATACTAATTTTTGGATTATAGAAGGAGGTGATGCAACGAATCTTCGATACACCCACCTCATTATACACCTAACATGTGGAGATCATATGTGAGTGCGACTGTTTTTTTATTTATTTTCTATTTTTCTCTCTTCTCCCATTCTTCACCGGATCTAGGGCCCCGCCGACACTAATGCCTCCTCTATTTTCCAAGGCCTTCCACCTCCTCTCTCTCCTCTCCCACCTCCGTTCACATGAGGGCTCCCAATCCAGAAAGCCAGTGGGGTGGCATTGTGGTAGGTTAGGGTTGTTAGTGGGACAGCAGGTCAACTCAACGCGTCAGAGTGGTCGGGAGGCATGTTGAGGCAGTGGATGACATACTGGCGAGTGCGACACACGAGTAGTGGGTAGGCTGCACAAGTATTGGGGCGGGAGGCAAGTGCAAGCGCGAACAATAAGCATTAGCTAGCACGAGAGGCAGAGGTGGGAGGCGGGACTAAGAGTTGGGGTAGCCCCAGCTTATTGAGGGAGATGCAGCTCACACTTTATTTGAGAGGAGGTAGGCTTAGTCTATTTAGGGAGGTACAACCCCCTTATTTGAGAGGAGATAAGGGCTTCTCCAGTGAGATTGTGAAAACCGACTCATTGGATGAGGTGGCAGACCATGAGTCGACTCACGCCCACTGGAGAACCACCGACTCATGATATGTGTCAGGAGTCGATGCAAGCAGATGAACCGATTCATGAGGATTTAAAAATTATTTCGATACAGTACCACCAACAACCAACCACCCAACAGAGCGCAGGAGGCTGGAGCCGCGCGTAGCGCCGTCATCGTCACGCTGGAGCCGGGCCACGCACGCCGTCATCGCCATGCGGGAAGCCAGAACCGTGGCATCACCACCGCTGTCGTGCACGCCGTCATCACCACACGAGAGCTCGGGGACGCGCCACCGCCGCACACGCCGCTGCGCCCTGGCTAAGCGCCGCCGCCCGTGGGGACGCCCCTAGGCAAGCTCCACTGCCGCTAGGACGAGCGGCGTGGGGACGCGCCGCCCCGCATAGACTTCACTCGACCCCGCGCCCGCACTCCTCCTCCGTGTTCTCGCATTGGGCGCACCTCGCCGCCACGCCCGACGGCGTGCTCCGCCTCGCACACCTCCACCTCTTCCGCGAGCTTGGCCGCGGCCACCTCGCGCGCAGATGCGCCTCCAACGGCCACCGCCGCACCCCATTGGTGAAAGAGAGAGATCTGGATGTGCCTGCTCGTTATGGGAGGACAGGAGAGAAGCGACGAAAACTTCAAGGAAGTGCCGCGAGTGGGCTGGGTCCACAAGCTAAAGGGATTTTTTATTCGTAATTGGGCCGGGAAGAGTCGCGCAGCACTGAGAACGAAAAAGTTGACTCGTTGCCGGTATACGTGGCCTGGATGGGTCAACCCACCACTGTGGGTGCTCTAAGAGCAAGTTTAATAGAAACGCCCACTGTGGGCTACAAGCAGGCTGGGAGCAAGCGTATGAGCCGGCACGTATAGTGAGCAGGTTGCAAGGAGCGGGCTATAAAGGGAATCTAGGCATTTAATGCTAGTAGGCTGTTGTCATTTCTTCACCCGTGTTGGCTGCATGCGAGCTACTCGTCTCGTTACCTGTGATGCGCCGGGCGGTAAAGCAAGCACCGGCTCCATTCTCTTTCTTCGTTTCTCTCTCTGCCACCTAGGATTTTGATGATGTGGACTACCTTACAGCCTGCTGACTAGGACTTATAATACTTGTTCTAAGGTAGACATTGATGGCCAATAAAATAATAAGAAAGAGCTATTGGGAGACTCGAGCAAGGAAAAAAAGACTCATCTTTAATATGACAATTGAGGATAGGGAGAGCAATTGGTAACTGCGGCTGTCAGGTCTATTTGGTTCGTAACTATAACTTATCGTGCCACAAGTTAGTCATGCCACGGTTTTTTCAGCACATATTTAACTCGTTGACACAACTATGACTATCACACTTCTTACCACCCTGTCCCACATGTTTTTTTTTGCTAAACTTTACCACAAGTATAGCTTCAATTTTGTTCACCACACTTTCTGTAGTAGCAGCCATAATTTACTGAAGGTTAAGTGTGGCAAACTGCGGCACCAACCAAATAAACCCTTACTTCCAACTGCTTTTGACCCCAATACCCCAATATGACAACTGGGGGTATGGGGAGCAATTGGGTGACTGCTGCTCTTGTAACAAATGCATTTTCATATGAACTCTGCAAATCCGTTTCTACAATATAACAGTCTTACAAAAAAGAAAAAGGGGCATGAACCAAAAGGCTTATTAGAGAGATAACTGACAACCCAGAGGGCAAATCTTATTATAGCTGTTCTTCTTCATCGTCATCTACTAACTGGTTATGGCCTTCACATTGTTCGGGATGTGATGAGGAAATGAATATCCGTGGTTCTTATCCAGAAGGCCATACCATACTTGCAGCATCTACAACCATGCGGCGTTCTTGATAGGGGTGACGACTGCCTTCACTTGCAGGTAGTTCTTCAGGCTGTCAATGCCCTTCTCCCTCCCAATGCCGCTCATCTTGTACCCACCAAAGGGAATTGCAGCATCGAAGATGTCGAAGCAGTTCACCCAGACGGTGCCGACCCTGAGCGCACGTGTCAGGGTGTTGGCCGTGTCCAAGCTATTGGTGAACACGCCAGCGGCCAATCCATACTGGCTCGCGTTTGCCCTCTTGATAACCTCATTGAGATCTCTGTTCAAGCAGGACAAAAGTTATAACCCAATAGATTGTTGCTTAAGATTTCTTTGCACTTCTTGATTGTTTGGTGATTAATTAGAGTTTCAGACATTAGAAAAATCAACATGAGGATAATACTCACTTGAACTTGAGGATTGACTGAACAGGCCCAAATATCTCCTCCTGAGCAATCTTCATGCCGTCCTGTAACAGCCATGTCATGAACTTTAAACATATCCTCGTTTGTTTTTAATGGAACATTAAGCATGTCTTGTAAGAGACAAGAAATTTTGTACAAGTACTTCGATGCAGTCAAAGCTCACCTGGACATCTGAGAAAATCGTTGGCTGGATGTAGTAACCTTTGTCACCCAACCTATCACCACCGGTCACAAGGTTAGCTCCACTGTCAACACCAGACCTAATGTAGCGCAATATCTTGTTGAATTGCTCGTCGTCAATCTATAAAGAAACAAAAATTGCAAGTCATCATCAGTCCAAACACGGAGGAAATGTAGAGTTACAATAGTGAACATTGTCATCAATCTAATACAAGAAACTTGCAAGATTTTATCGAATGGTTTTTGTTGATTCAAGGAATTGTTAAAACTTGCATCAGTTATATTGAAATATAATTGGCAATGTAAGAGCATCCCCAAAAGCCTTTCTTAAACTCACTCTCTAAGAATTATTTAGAGAGCCATTTGAATAAAAATCACTCTCTGTTTATTTTCACTCTCTTACAACTTGTCTATCTTGTGCGTACTCTAGACCAGCCCCACTCTCCATCTTTGGCTAGCGAAAAATCCAGAACAGAGGATAGCAATATTAGAGATCTAATTAAAGAAGCTGTTGGAGGGGCATTTTTTTAACCAAAATCTCTACTCCTGTTAATAAGAAAGAATATAAAGGCTCTTGGTGACGCTCTAATAGCTCATTGGGTGAACTGAGAAGCTTTTATGAGTTTACTGGTGACGCAACTACTACGTGAATGATACATCAAACCTCTAATTGTAGAGTTTGTAACTGCATAAATAAACCATTAAATATCCTAATCAGAAATGTACCTGCGGGCCCTGTTCAACACCTTTCCTGAATGGATCACCAACAACACGTTTCAATGCACGAGCCTTGGCCTTCTCCACAAACTCATCATAAACACGCTCATGTACAAATGTGCGAGATCCAGCACAACAGCATTGTCCCTAAAAAATTCATATGACAAGAAAAATATTTAAGTAGAATGAAACGGAAAACACAGTTATCATGCTTATTTTAACATCATACCAACAAATACCTGGTTAAAGAACAGGGCAAAGTGTGCAAGCTCAACAGCATGGTCAACATCAGCATCGTCCATGATGATAAAAGGAGACTTGCCTCCTAACTCCAGTGTCACTGTCTTAAGGTTGCTCTTTGCAGCCAACTCAAGAATAATTTTGCCAGTATCGGTAGATCCAGTAAATGCAACCTTTATTGATGGAAAGAAATACATGTTTAGTCCTAAGGTATAGTTTTTCAGGCCATTCTCTACAAAGACATACAATATAATTTAAAGGTTTATTTACCTTATCAACATCCATGTGACTAGCAAGAGCAGCACCAGCAGTAGGGCCAAAACCAGAAACGACATTCACAACACCCTCAGGTAGTCCAGCCTATTTAGCATGCAAAATATGATCAGCTCTGATTGAAAGAAAAAATACAGGCTATATAGAAATTATATCCCTTATATATTCTAACAACTGTCCCATTGCATGCTCAAAGCAGCTAGATCTAAAGATACAGTTATACATGCAACACATGTGTGATTTGAATCATTCATCTCTTGCATGCTCAATTAACACCACTAGATAGTTTTTTTCCCTCATTTGTTTCCCTGTTAAGAGTGGCCATGATGCAAAGCGACTCAAGGGAGAAAATTTAGTAAAAATAACATTAAGCTTTGAGAGATCACTCCATCCATCATATGATAGATAAAAAAGAACATGGTTGACTAATCCTAGCATCTTTTATTCCCAATAAAACACAAACGCGTCACTAGAACATTTACAAAAAGTTGTGTGATGAAACAAAGCCCATTCTCTCTAAGTAAATTGAATAATTGCAATAAAAGGAAGTGATTACTAATTTACTTCACTAACAAAACTAAAGAGAACACAAAATATTAGCTGCACCAACCTCATGCAACAGTTTGGAGATATACAAAGCCGACAGAGGAGTTTGTTCAGCAGTCTTGAGCACGAGAGTATTTCCACATGCCAAAGCAGGGCCAACTTTCCAGGCAAACATCAGAAGAGGAAAGTTCCATGGGATGATCTGACCTGCAACACCAATTGGCTCATGCAAGATCTGTACATGGTGTGGGCCATCAGCCGGCACAATGAGCCCATGGATCTTATCAGCCCAACCTGCGAAAAAACGGAAGAAATGGAACTGAATCAGACATGGAAGTATATATGCTGTATGGAAGTATTTTGTATTGTTCCAGACAACTTTCATCAGTTAATATTAAATAAAGGCAATCACCAGCATAGTAACGCATAAGACGGGCCACCATGGGTACTTCAATCTGGGCTGCTTGCTCATATGGCTTCCCGTTGTCCCATGTCTCCAAAGCAGCAAGCTCGTCATTGTGCTTCTCAATCAAATCAGCAAACCGCAGTAGGATACGGGACCTCTCCTGCAAAGTTAGATTCCGACCATCTGTGAGCATGGCTGAAGGTCACAATGACACAACAGAGACTAAAATCTCAAGCTGAGTGTTTACATAGGCAGTCATCTTCGGCCATGGCCCTTCATCAAAAGCCTTGCGGGCTGCAGCTACTGCACGGTTGATGTCCTCTGCATCACCCTCAGCCACATGAGCAATCACCTCCCCTGTTCGAGGGTCCAGAGTTGGGAAGGTCTTGCCTGATGAGATGAAAATACACATCACAAATGGTGAGTTTGACTTATCATCAAGAACAGGAAAAACTAGAATAAACCTTTGCCATGTTGCAGGCCTACATTAGACAATATTTTGGCAAATATATGGTTGATAACGGAACTGTGTGAATTCTTAGAAGCGTAGTGCTTTGTGGTGAAGCATAGTTTCTGAAGGGGGATGAATTAGAAGGGTGTGGGTTTGTACTCTAATAAATTCTAAACAAACATGCATATTTTGTTGTTGGATAGCATATCAGCTCGAAACATTTTTTATGACATGGCATTTTCATTGCTCTTCTTTTACCCCTCACACTATAAGCAGATATTAAGCAACAAAAACCGATAGTAGATTTTTCCAGTTTATGGACCTACAGGTATCATGGGGAAGCCCAGCAACGTGGCTATTGGATCAGCCTTGTTAATACTAGTTTTTGTTGAAAGAAAAGGTCTAAGGATGCTTGATTACTAATAAGCTGCTCAGATAGGAATGAAATGGAGTTACATACCGGATGCAGAGTCAACAAAGTTGCCATTAATGAGGAGCTTTGTGTAGTTCACTTGGACTGAGGGCGTGATGGGCTCCTCTACTGCTGCTGCAGTGCTGAACCTCTGAAGGACGCCTGGCAACAGTCCGCGCATCCCATCTGCAGGCATTGTGGTAATATGATACGGCTTTGCTCATAAATATTTCAAGACTCAGAGAAACAAAGTAGCAAATTTCTAAGAAACAAATACATTAAATGAGGTCTGGATTTACAGAAGGCTAAAAGAGACGTTCAGACCATATTTGGTGCCCCAAAGCATGAATATCCCTAAACATGACATAGCAAGACAAAGGCACATTGTATGTGCTATCCTTCTTGTTTCTATACATATAGGACTATTCCATACAGGTGGTGCATTTGTTCTTAGAATTCAGGATAACAAAATATGTGCATGTTAATCAACAGTGAACTGAAAATACCACACTATTTTTTAAATGAAGATTTGGAAGCAGAACAAATGGAGGCTGGCTGTTCATGAAGACATGAACACATCATTTGCGGCACTGAGCTAATGGCAATGTGGCAAAAAGCAACAGATGGAAGATGGTTTCTTCTATTTTTTGGGTTACATTACAACTGGCTACCTTTGACTTTTTCCTAAGTTGAAGAGTTCCAAAGATGACTAGGTGAAGCAAGCCATTTTGGTGACCTTTTTTTTTAGGGTTTTTCGGTGGCCTTGTAGCAGTGGCAAGCAGCTAAGTAGCAAACATAACTGCAAAAAACCAAAAGTTCTGATTTTCTTCCGTTCCAAAATTATCTTCCATTCCATCATGTTTTTTTTAATGCAAAATTCCATCATGTTTGACACATGGGAAATTGCCAATTTTGCAGAAAGCGACAAACTGAATATGCCATCTTTTTTTACATTACTATACGAAAAAAATTTCACATTGCAGTCTGGTTACGTAGGAAATTCACTAACGGATCATGGTTGTCTTTTACATACACAATATGTAGAATTTTTTTTGGAATAATCAATATGTAGAATTTCGAAAGTGACTAGGTTTGCCTCGCCACCAATAATCCAATATCAAGCAGTTGGGTAGCAAACAAAATTTCAGACAACCAAAAGTTCTGGTTTCCACTGTACCGATAAGGACCGAAGAATCCGCGTCTTATCATGTCCCAGAATTCTTATCTCTAGAGCGAAAAAGTCCAGAAATCCTACTCAAGCCATGACTCATTGATGACGCACAAGTCCAAGAAGCCACACATCCCGAGTCGTAAGGGTGAGGGCAAAGCCGGAAATGGCCATAAAGCCTGAGTAGACAAGGCACACTAGAAGATGGGTGGGTGAAAGCGACGTTGGGGCACGACATCTCCAAGAGATGAGGACTGGCGCTGTACACACAAGTAGAGGTAGATATTATAGAGCGAGAGAAATGAAGATGAGGTGATCATTTATTAGAACTGATTCTATTGAGATTACATGACAAAATCATGTGTTTTTTTGGTATTAAAAGAGAACGAAATCTACAAGATTAAACTTTTACGTCAGCAGTCAGCTATGGAGCTAATGGAAGCAAAGTAAGGCTGACAAAGATTCTGATGAAGCTGGCTTTGTTTTACAACCTGGAATTCAGATCGTCATATCTGCTGTAGTGATCAGATCCAAAGCGCAACACACGACACATTATCCGGATCCCCTTGTGAAGCGACCGAAGACACCCGGCCGGGGAAAAACAGAGGTGGGGGATGCGGTGATATCAACATCAACAAAGATAAGATCAAGAACCCATAATAAACAAAAAGAAAAAAAAATATATTACGAACACGACACCACGGAAACAGGGAACGCCGCGAGATTAAGGCCTTGTTTAGATACCCAAATTCACCCCCAAATTCTACTATGCAAAAAGAAGATTCCCCATCACATCAAAATGTCGGCACATATATGGAGTACTAAATGTAGATGAAATCAAAAACTAATTGCACAGTTTTGTTCTACTTTGCGAGACGAATATTTTAAGCCTAATTAATCAATGTTTGGACAATTATTACCAAATAAAAACAAAATTGCTACAGTGTGACGGGACATTTACTATGCAGATTTGGCCTCCCAAATTTGGCATCTAAACATGGCCTAAAATCCATACCTACTGTACTAGTGCTACGAGCTTGTCCGATTCCTAACAGGATAGGGGCATGTCCAAGCATGAAGCGCGGAGCAGATCAATCGAAACAATACCTGGCCTGCGCAGCGCAGAGGGGACAGCGGGTGTCGCGGCGGCGGGGGCAGAGGTCCTGGCCAAGAGGCAGCGGGAGGCGAGCGAGGACGCGGCCCTCCGAGCCATGGGGCAAATTTATTGCGCCCGCCGAAAACCGAATCGAAGAACCCTCTGCTGCTGCCTGGTTCCGCCGCGGCGCAGGCGCAGTAATGGAGGCGGATATCCTCCTGTACTTGCAGGCGTCCGTCCCCGCAGCAGTAGAAGCGGCAGGCAGTGGAGGTTGTTGGTGTGGGAGTGAGGACGAGTAATGGCTGCCGCTGCCGCTGCCGCTGCCGGGTGCCTCCCCACTCTCTCTTTCTTCCTCTTGGTCTTGGATTTGGGCTTGGTCTGGGTTTAATAGGGCCGGAGAAACGAGGGCATTTTTGGCATTGTTCAAATGGACATGATGGGGCTCGTTGTGGATGGGACGGACGTGGGGCCCACATTGGATGGAAAGGATGGTGGGTTGCGTGAGCGAGCTGCAGCTAACCGGTCAGCAGGTGCAGACTGCAGAGCATGGATGGGGGGCTTGGGTCTTGGTTGGTTCTAAAATATTTCAGAAAAAACCGTAAATTTTTTATCACATTAAATCTTTAAACACATGTTTGGAGCATTAAATATAGATAAAAAAATAAAACTAATTCCATAGTTTAGACGAAATGGACGAGACGAATCTTTTAAACCTAATTAAGTCATAATTAGACACTAATTATCAAATAACAACGAAAAATGCTACAGTAACATTTCGCAAAATATATCATGAACTAAACAAGCCTCGGAGTCGGGTGTTGAGACTGGGGCTGTTTAGTTGGCAAAAATTTTGGCGAAATGCTACT
The DNA here is from genome assembly GCA_022457205.1 of Saccharum spontaneum. Taxonomy (NCBI): domain Eukaryota; kingdom Viridiplantae; phylum Streptophyta; class Magnoliopsida; order Poales; family Poaceae; genus Saccharum; species Saccharum spontaneum. The sequence continues at coordinate 20,531,047 of CM039618.1, read as the reverse complement.
GTAGCAGTTTCGTTGTTATTTGGCAAATATTGTCCAATCATGGTCTAATTAGGCTTAAAAGATTTGTCTCGTCCATTTCGTCTAAACTGTGTAATTAGTTTTATTTTTTATCTATATTTAATGCTTCATGCATGCGTTTAAAGATTCGATGTGACGGGGAATCTGAAAATTTTGGCAAAATTCTTGGCAACTAAACGGTACCTGATGTGATTCTCAAGCTTACTCCCTCCGTAAAAAAAAAAGTCATTCTCACTCTCCAAAAAGTCAACAACTTTTAACTTTGACCAAATATATTTAATAAAATATTAATATTTATGGTACATAATTAGTATCATTAGGTAGATCTTTGAATATACTTTCATAATAAACTTATTTAAAGATATAAATGTTGCACGCATTTTCTACAAACGTAGTCAAAGTTGAGAAAGTTTGATCAGCACGCTTCCCACGGTAACTCTTTTTATGGGACGGAGTAGTAGTCTCTGCACGTGCAGGTGGACATTTTAATTGAGTGAAGGAAAAAATTAAAGGATGCCTTTTTGGCCGTTGAAATAATCGGATTAACCTAGGGAAGCAGTAACTAGGACACTGATACTAGTAGGCTGAAAACTTCCATAAGGCTTTTTTTATGTTCCATCTGTGCCCAGCAGAAATTATTGTCGATGGAATGGACGGCTGCATGTAGGTCAATGATGATTTATATACGGGCAGGAATTATAGCTTGATAGCTAGGTTTCCTTCCATATGAATTCTATTCGATTATAGGATTCCCAATTCTTGTGAAAATTATGCCCTGTGCATGTGTTCCTGTTGAATAAATAAAATCTTTAAAAAGTTATATTAATCCATACAAACATGTTCATTTCCTACACGTTAACAACGGCACGCCAACCGGGCATCCGCGTCACGTTTTTCGTCAACGAAGATGAAGTAGTTTCGCTGTGGGTTTGGCACCTACTAGGCCTCGTTTAGATTGGAAAAAATTTCAAACCGATGAATAGTACCACTTTCGTCTTATTTGATAAATATTGTTCAATCGTGGACCAACTAGACTCAAAAGATTCATCTCGTGATTTCCAACTAAACTGTGTAATTAGTTATTTTTTTACCTACATTTACTACTTCATACCTGAGTCCAAAGATTGATGTGATGGAGAGAGAGTGAAAAAATTTCAACTTTTGAGATGCATCTAAACAAGGCCCTAGTACCTTTTGGTGAGTGCTCGGAAGTCGGAAACAATGCACTGGTGGGCTGAGGCGGTATCACTGCACTGTCTCAGGGCGTACCTGATGTGACGCTGACAATGTGCCATTGGGGACGTCTCTCGTTCTGAACTACTGTAGTACAGTACCGTACAGTAGTACTAGGACGGTAATGGGGGACGAAGGAAGATGGCAAGATGCGGTTACCGTTCCCTGTTAGGTAGCCCACACGCCACACACTTGTTGTTGAGGGGGCGCGAGTGAGATGGGGCAGCGGCTGCACGGCACATTGGTACGGTCACATGCATGAATGCATGATGCATCCGCGACAGGTAAAACGGAAACGGAAGAGCACGCACGCACACGCACGGAAAAGGGAGCGTCACAAGGATAGACAGGGCACGGGGCATCGTGTCACGACAGGCTTATATCAGGAGCAGGGACGACGGAAGCATGGATCGTAGCAGCAAAATCCAAGACTACCTGGCATCCGGAGCGCAGTGGGGACAGCTGGCCGCCCGGGCCCGGGGAGGAGGCGGCGTGAGGCGAGCGAGGCGGCCGCCCTCCGTGTGGCAGCGGCAGCGGCAGCGGCAGCGGAAGCCATTGCCAATCTGCCGCGCCTCTCTGATGGTGCGGTCACCAACGGAAGGGCTGCTGTGCTTGCCGTTGCCGGCGTCGCCAGTAGCAGTGTGGCGTTAGGAGTGGGAAAGCAATTGGCCGGCTAAATCACTTCTATTTTCACATTTTTTTTCTCAAAATTGAAATCGATATGATATTGTCGGAAACGAATACGGCGCTGATATTCCAATAATTTCGAAAATGATAGTAGTTGATCAGAAAATATATTGATAATAATCGAAATCCATGAGAACGATATCCTCAAAAACAATAAACACGCCAAACCGTAGAACATGATAAGATCCATTAACTCAACCTATCTCACGTGACAATAATAAATAAAGCCACAATTGAAAAGATCACAAGCTGAAACCACATAGTTCACATCATCTCAAACAATGGCAAACCACGCAATAATAGGACAATTTTTTATAAAGACACAAATAAACGATCAAGTTCTAAGTTCACTAAACATAGCATAGTAATCAAGTTCTAAGTTCTAAGTTGGCTGCTTGCATGATTGCCTTCTCATTCCTGTACACATAAAATACTTGTCGTATAGTTCATTTCCAATAAATATTTACCTTACGTGCTTGCGTGTGCAGATAGATGAACATGTTTAGACGTAGAACAATTGGACCTAAAGTATGTGTTTTATCTGTAATTACTAACGATAAATTACCGGTTAAATACAGCAATGTTCGAAAACGATTGGAAGAGGACAAAATTGTTTTCGCTTTCGTTTTCGATTATTTTTACCATTATTGTTTTCGTTTTTTCAATTACAGCTACCGTTTTCGTATAGACCTAAAACTCGAAAACAATTTCTGAAAATCGGAGATTATCATTTTCGATTTCATCATGGCGATTCGCGGATCTGGCCTTGGACTTTGGGGGTGCACAGCGACGGGTGCCCTTGGCCATGGGGGCTTTAATGGACCTAGGAGTTGACTTTCAGGGTTGAATCAAGGGCATTCCGTATATATTGGGAAAAAAATCAATTTACCTTCCTCAACCATCTTGATCGCATAATTTTGCCCACTAAATTATATAAAACATGTTTTTTTACTCTGTTAATTTTCAAACCGCTTTCTTTTGTACTTTAGCGGCCAATGATAGTCGCCAGTGGGGTGAAACGAACTAGAAATATTTTCTAAAAAAGTTATATCCAAAAATTCAAAAAAAAACTATCTAAATATTTTACATAGAAAATAGTGCGATTAAAAATCCTAAAATCTGGTTTAGTCATAGAAAAATTGTTTTATCTCATAAAATTATAAAACAAGTTTTTTTTTCTAAAATCATGCTCTACCTTATGGTGCCTAGCTTCAAAATTGTTTGAGTCTTAATGAACTTATTTTAATGTTTACTTGTGAGAAAAGCTCTAGTTATCTATAACTAGTCGATGTGAATGTCTGCACTACAGTAGAGCGTCGTCAGGAGTTTAGGACTGTATTGGGCGGTGGTCTCCTACCATAGATAAATTTTCAAAGTTGTTGTGTCACGCACATATGCATGCACCCTTTGTTTAATGCATTTATTTATGTTTTAGGAAATATTAAATTTAATTAAGTTCTAATACAATTAATTATGAAGAATAGCATGACAAGAGAATCTGGATGGTAGCACATAATTTATAATGTTTGTGGGCATACAATCAGGTGACACGAGCATGATTGAGTGACACCTATCATGGTGCTAAATAAATAGTATTAAGTATGATGTGGTTACATGACACTTATGTTGTCATCAAAGTTACTTGCTCGTTAATGTAGACCAATTATAATAGACAATGAGGGCATGCATACGTGTGGCAGGGTGCATGCAGATTGCAGCCACGTAAGCTAACACAGCTACTTTGAAAATTTGTTAGGACAGGAGAGACCAATGCCCACTACAATCGTTCCGCCGACGCTTCTACGTAGTTCGGATAATCAACATTAACTAATTATAATAGATAATAATATTTTAGGATTTTTAATTGCATTATTCTTTAAATTTTTGGATAGATTTTTTTTAATTATTTTATGAATTTTTTATATTTTTAGAAACTATTTCTAGTCCAATTTGTATCTCCTTAAACTTTCAATTTAGTCCGATTTACCTCCTCTGATATGGCAGCACGTCAGAAAACCACCAATATGCAAAACCAAACGGTTATCAAGGGTAAAAAATTGGTTTTTATAAGATGACCCTGATAGTTGAGGGAGTAAATTGGACTTTTTTTTTCTTTGGCATTTATCTGAGGAAATGGATGGGCTTGGGTCCCACATGCAAGGGGAGAGGGCTTATATGTCTTATAAATGGGAAAATATTAAAAATTCTTTTTTCACTCCTGTCCTCGGTTTGTCCATCGCATAAATTACAAAGGAAGTTCCTTTTCTGTTGTTGAAATTGTTATGTCGTGCATCCTTTATGTGTGTGAATTTATTCCATTTTTGTTGTTGAAAATTTTATGCCCGTGCATCCTTTTTATGTGTGTGTGAATTTATTTATTATTTTCAGGCATCCAGACCTTTTTTTCCAATATTCCATTGAGAAGGATGTTTTAACCGGACGTGCTTGTAAAGTTAGTCAATGCACGTTCAAATGGACCCTTCTACTGGAAGAAAAATTCTGTGGCCTTTTTTGTCCTGGGATATATTTATTGGAACGACTGCTAACATTATACCACTATAGCAACGTACCTCTGCTCTAAATATAGGGATTGTGAGTTATTGTAAATTAACCTAGATTTATATAGAAAAAATATCAACACGTGTCACATCAATTTTACCCAATTTGTAAAAGAGAGAAATTAAAATGGGAGCGAAAGCGTTCTAAGTGAGAGAGACAAAAGGATGAGGACATTATATATTTATTAGCTGAGTATCCAAAAACATTATAGCTAGTTTTTAGCTAGTTAAATTTTAGCTAGCTAACTTTTAGTTAGAGCTAACAACTAGTTCTACATTATCCAGACAGGTTCGTACTTCATTTCATTTTCATCCCTGTTACAAAGTGAGAGAGATGAACCATTTAAAAACAGATTTGCATGGGTCATGTGCACTGATTATATACATCAAACAGATCAGCAAACGCTTGCACAGGGTTCCAGATCCAAGTTGCTCAGAATCCCATGCATGATTAGATCCAAAACTTAGTATACTTAACTCTTAACGGCTGCTAGCAACCTTTGCCTTGCTAATTTTTTGTGGCAATTAGAGCATCTACAGGAGCGTTGTAAACAACTCTCTGTTATGATTTTTTTAGTAAAATAAAAAAGTCCCCTCCTATAGTTTAGTAAAAAAGCTCTTTAAAAATATAAAATTACCAAATATCCACTCCAATTCTTAATTTCCGCGGTCGAGAGGAACTCCGTATCCTCTCCATATCCAACTCATAATTTGATAAGTGAATTAAGAAAATAAAGGATTCCAAATGAGAAAACGGTAAGAGGCAAATAAACAGTTAAAGTTTGGTTGGTTAGAAATCCAAAATCGTTTAGAAAGCTAATGTAGAAAACTATTGGAGATGGAAATAAATTTGATATTGCTGCTTATTTTATTAACTCGCTAAACTATTATTTTAGAATATTAATTATAGGAAACACCTAGAGGTTCTCTTATAGTATGCCTATACTTGTCTATTTAGATCCAACATTGCTATTTTTTTTGCTTGTTAATCTCCCTCTATTTTAAGTTATAAGGTGTTTGGCCTTTTTTAGGTATACATAGTTTTTTCTGTAGATATACACTATCTAGGTGTTTAGTAAAAAAATGACTACATCTAAAAAAGCTAAAATGTCTTATAGTTTGGAACGGAGCGAGTAGTATATTGGATCTAGACAGAGATTTAAGGGTTTTTGGATCGAGGGACTAAAGTTTAGGAGGTGTCACATGGGGGTATCGCATGGGGTGCTCTGATACTAATAAAAAACAAATTACAGAATCCGTAAGTAATCCGTGAGATGAATTTATTAAGCCTAATTAATCCGTCATTAGCACATGTTTACTGTAGCACCACATTGTCAAATCATGGACTAATTAGGCTTAATAAATTCGTCTCTCAAATTAGTTTCAATCTGTGTATTTAGTTTTGTAAATAGTCTATATTTAATACTCTATACATATATCAAACATTCGATGGGACAGCGACTAAAGTTTAGGAGGTGGAACCAAACACCACCTTAGAGCCTGTTCACCCGGCTTATAATCCGTCTTTTTCAGCTTGTTTTTTCAGTTGAAATAGTATTTTTCTCTCACAACAAATCAGTCAACAATATTTTTCAGCCGACTTATCAGCCCAGCTGAACGAGGATTCACACATTCAAATCAGACGGACGGCAGGGAGCCACCTGACTGGAGGATCAAACATTTCACACAACAATTTATCAACTGCAGCCAGCAGCACGCCTTCAGAATTTTCATGCTACCTAGGAACATGAGCCAGACTGCTCGCTTGTCAAACAAGCATTTGTCGCTGCACAAACGCAGCAGTCTTCTCTTGCTAGCGGTGTGTTCACTTCCCATGTAAACCCAAAATATTTTCTCTTTCATCCATCACATCAAATATTTGGACGCATGCATGGAGTATTAAATATAGGTAAATAAATAACTAATTGCACAGTTTGTCTATAAATGTTGAGATGAATCTTTTGAGCCTAGTTACTTCATGGTTAGATAATATTTGTCAAATAACAATAAAAAAAATGTTACAAGAACTTTTCACCCACTAAACACACCCTAGGATTTGTACCAATCTAGCTCATGCAAACCGGTGTCCTTTCATGGAAGCACTGCATTCTGTACACATAAACGGTGTAACTTTGCTCAGCTCGTTGCTGTTGAAATAAATCTTGTTTGTTGTAAAAAAAAACGAATGGAGATCTTCAAACCAGAAGCCTGGCTGGGCGCCATGTGCAGCCTCTCTCTGTTCCTCTATTCTATAGAGCAGACCTTCCATGGGTTTCTGCATGCATAGGAACAAGACAACAGAATGGCATTAACAAACAGGGTTCAGACAGATAATCACTACATGAACTCTCCAGCTTTCAAGGACTACAGATATAATATGAAACTACAAGTGGTCGCTCAATCATGCATGTTGCTCCTCTTTGTTTAATTTAAATGCATAAGCATGGGGCACGAGCACAATACTTTGCGGCAGAAGTGATCTGCAGGGACAGCTAGATTGATTCTGAGTTTGCAAGTTGATGCTCCTCTCTTTATTGCCCAGAATTGGAGATCACGTAGAAGAATCAATAATGGCAGATCCCAACAATCTGGCCCATGCACATGTAGGAGTATATACGATGATATGATTACTATATGCGTGTGTATCAATGGATCTGTAGTAGCGCTGGTGTAGGTGGTCAACTAGAGGGCATCGCGTCGCATCTGTAATGTAAAGTAAACGCCTCGTGTTGCATTCCAGCAGGGTACTTCTGCTATGCCGTTAGCTAAAGAAATGGTGTGGCGCTCCAAGCTGCATGCAGCACACGATGAACCCTGGGGTACGCCAGTCACGCATGTTGCATTTTTGTACTCTAGTTGAGAAAACTAATCTGAAGAAAGAGGTGATTGAATTACACGATGATAAGTTTATAATAAGACTTAAAAAGAAGAACATATCTGTCTGCGCAGCACAGTACTCTTGTGTTCTGATGAGGGGTGAAAAAACTGATTTTCTTTATCGTAGATCTTTGATCAAATGCCTCCACATGCTCTTCTTTCTTGGTACAAGAACCTCTTTCCATCTTATAAAAAAACTTTTCAGATCTGCTCTCGTCCGGTGAGCTCGCCCTAGGTCACGATGGAGCGCCCCCACCCCCACCCCCACCCCTCCTGGTGCGCTTGCCTCCTCTGTCTCCAATGTACCTCGTCAGTCATCACCATTGCCCGCTACCATGCTAATCTAACTGTATTGTGATGCCCCACACTAGCAACGTCCCAACCAATGTCCTCTTGCTTCCCTTTGCACATCGGTTTTCTTGCTTGGGGCACAACCAAAAAATCTATATTTACCTTGCGGGAACTACTTTTAAGATTCAAGTTTCTAGTCCAGCCAAGGGCAAAAGAAATAAAGTCTATTTTGCCTTAACAAGTTCGTTTTCAAACGGAACATTTTAAGCCAGCCTATAGCAAAAGCGCTACTTTCTCCCCGTATGCCACCTCCATCTTGCCTCATTGTGCGCCCCTACACTCACCACCACCACCGGTTCATCTTCCCACCTCTAGATTCACCTTTTTTTTTCTAAGCCCGCTAGAATCCTAACCGGAGACTAAACCCCTAAACCTCGAACCCTAGCCTCATCAAAGCAGTCATTGGGGTTGGAGGAGACAATCTCGCTGCCTGAATCGGATGAATTAAAGATTGATTTAGACATGAACTAGACAAGAGAGAAATCGAGTATTGGATGTGTCATCATAACATTCGAGTGCTCTTGGGCCGCCTTGTCGGTCCATGGACAGCCAAAACCTCTAACAATGGTTTCCTTTCAACTTATGAAGTATTTTATATAGTACAGGATATATGAGACGGTCCATCCGAACTCCATTTTACCTGGATGGATGTGGATGGAGCAAAAACCCATGAGAATACCCGCTCGGTTTCAAGTATTGGTAGCTAAAGGATCTATCCAAGTATCCATGACAAAAACAAATAACATGTCATTGTGATCGCAACAATAAGTATAATAACAATTTGACACCCATATGCATATTTCTATCTAAGTAATAGGCAATGACCAAACTAGCAAATAATTAGGTAAAATCCCGCTACTTTCATGGTTCATAACTCACCACAATAGTGATGACATATGAGAGATGAATTTACGAGCATGAGTTGAGTAAATGTACCTCAGTGCTGACAATATCATCACAGTCCACACAACTAGTACAAAACAAGGACTCTAGTACATCACCATTTGCCCAAAAAAAACAAAAACAGGAGGTACCCCGAAAAATAAAATTTGATATCCACATCCTACCTGCCTCTTTGCGATTATGCGAGTGACATAGACTGATAAGCAAGATTTTTGTACTTGAAACCTGTTGGCACCCGTACTCACGGGTCATCCCTTATCTTAGATGTGCCGTCCAGTCATTTCCTGCAATTTATCGAACGGTTTTTGCATGTAAAACCTGTGTTGTATTATCAGATCAAGCTACCAAAGATTAGGGAGCTAGCTTGACGCATATTGAGACCCTAATTTATAAGGTGCAGCATTTTCAACTACTCATCAGCTAGCTAGCTAGCATAGTAAAGTAAATACTACACAATTGGTTTGGCGGCATGCCGTGTTGTTGCCTATTATAAGAATCTGCATTCGACGGCGAGAGTACGTGTCAAGTGTGTGAACAGGGCGGCCGGTGTTGGTCACGAAGAGCTCGTTAACTACATGGATCACTCGTGTACGTAACGTACGTGTGCCGGGCCGGTGGTGGGGACGGGACGCATACATACGAGCTACGGTGCAGTGCGCAGGAAATGCAGGACACTCGCCGCGTGATTGCTGCGGATCGGAACCAGGCCCTTGTTTAGTTTCCAAATTCTACTCCCAAATTTTACTATGAAAAAGAAGATTCCCATCACATCAAAATATCGACACATGTATGGAGTATTAAATGTAGATGGAATTAAAAACTAATTATACAGTTTTGTTGTACTTTACGAGACGAACATTTTAAGCCTAATTAGTCAAAGTTTGAACAATTTTTATCAAATACAAACAAAATGCTACAGTGCGTATTTAATAGTCACTGTTCCAACTTTGGTCGCCTGAATCGGCAACTAAACACGGGCCAGGCCCGCAGGCCGCCTCCCGAATCTTGGTGGCTGTGGACTTGTGGTGTGGACCGGCCGTACCGTACTTACACGTGGTGCGCGCGTCTGCGTCCCCACGGCGCGCAGTGGCCGGTGCGCCGCGACGCCGACGCCGATCCGTTTGGCGCTGTCGCGTGAAAGTGCCCACCTTGCCCGCCAGCTGCCTGCGTGCGCGCAAAGCGAGAGGAGATCGACGACTATCGAACATGTACACCCGTCGACCCTCTGAATTCCGCCATGCAAATTTCAGAGCGAACGGGGTCAATTCAATCAGTAGGAGAGGAAAACTGAGGCGGCAGGGCCTGGACCTCGAGCGAGCGTGTTTCGCCTCCATGGAGCGCCCACCCACAACAACACGCGCCGCCCTCTGCAGCCGTGACCTGTACGTACACCCACTGGTTACGTTATGTGGCGACCGCCCGTAGCTGATGCTGATGGAACGAAAGGCGCACGTGTCCAGCGCAAGTGTGGGGGCCCAGTGTGATTGATGGGCCCTTGACCCAGATTTTGCATGTGGGCTCGGCTTTTAACGCGCACAGGGAACGGCTGTGCTGGGCTTCTGTCCCAAAAGGAAAATGACTTCATTCTTTTTTAGATTTATAATTAACTAAACAAACATATATAATGTTAATATTTATGATGCATAATAGACATCATTATTTGATTAATAGTGAACTATACAAATATTGACATGATCTTTTATAAATCTAATTAAATTTATAAAAGTATAACCACTCAAAAATCAACATGTGTATTTCTTCTTGGATGAAGGGAGTACAACAGGGTTATATTAACAATTAAGTGATCAACCCATAGGCGTCTAGGACCTGAATTATTATAATCTAGATTATGTATAAGATTATTATAATTATGATTATAGATTATAATAATCGAAGTGCTTGGACTAATGGATTATGGTTGATTAAAGTGAGAAATTCTTATCTTAACCTTTATAGTTTGGCAAGTTGGACAATCGGTGTGGGGACAAGTTGGACTTTCAGCACCCGTAATCTCCTATAACCTAGTCTCATATGGATTATAGAATTAAAATCTTTGATCATAACAATCCATTGTATAATCAATCTTGTTTTATATACCTGATTGATTATAATCGGATGGGTATCTAAACATGTCCTTAGAGCAACTATAAAAGACTCTATATATCCTTCCTAATTATTAGGAATAGAGATTTTAATAGAAAAATACCCTTCAACAACTTTTTAAATTGGTTATCTAAACATAGTCATCCTCTATTTCGGATTTCTCACTAGCCAATGATAGACAACGAGAATAGCTCTTAAGAGTGCACACAAGATATAAAAGCTGTTGGAGAGAAGAAATATATATAAATGATTTTTTATGCAAATAACTCTCTAAATGATGATTTATAAAGTGAGTTTTATAAAGAGAAAATTAGTTCCTTGGCCTAAAAAAAGTTGTGTTTAGTTTCTTGCCCCTTTTTCGATTGAACTTGCTTATTTGGTCATAAAACGAATTTCGTTTTAGTTCTTGGCCCTTCCGTTAGTTTGACAAGGTAACGGTGTTAAAAGCAACGCGAAATGACTCTTTTATCCCTGGCACCGAATGCAAACACCATAGCAGCCTACAATAGAGTCATACATGCCTTTCAGGCTGCCTACTATCAATAATTTCCCAAAATAAGATACAATATTTTTTCAAGCATGAAATTATTATTATATATATTTTTATATATATAATTTTCCAAAAAATATATAAAAAACTAAGCATGAAATTATTTTTTTATATAATATGTCCCAATAATTATTATTTTAAAATAATAATAATTCCATGTTTGAAAAAATATATTGTACCTTATTTTGAAAAATTATTGATAGTAGGCAACCTCTGAAAGGTCTGTATGGCTCTAGTTGCATTCAGTGCCAGGGGTAAAATAGTCATTCCGCGTTGTTTTTAACACCGTTGCTCTATCTAACTAACGGAAGGGCCAAGAACCAAAAAAAAAAAATCGTTTTGGAGCCAAATAAGAAGTTCAATCGAAAAAGGGCCAAAAAAAACTAAGCACAAATTTTGTTAAGGCCAAGAAACGATTTTTCTCTTTTACAAATGCTCTTACTCGCGGAGGTGCTCCACTTGCTGGTTGCCGGCGTGATAAATACGGGCAGGTACGATACGACCTAGGCTAGCCCAGTGTGGAGTGGGGCCGGTGAATGATGCCGGCCCATGATTCCTTCTTGGAACATTTGGACCCAATGAACACGATGATATTTCTAGAGATGGCTTATTATATGAATCGTCCCCTAGAGATGAAATCATATAACTGTAACAATTATATGTGTTAGTAGTGGTGTAATATGATTTCATCTCTAATACAATAATCATCTTCACATTGAAAAAAGACATGTGTCTTGTTGAAAAAGGCGGTTCCCGCTATGATTAAGGGCCTGGCGTAGACGTGGCCCGGCGCACTATTCGTCCTCCACACATTTGGTAAGCCCGTGGGGCGATGAACTGCGTGTGCATGGCGAGCGCTGGCGACGCAAACACGCGACGCACGTTGCGCGGAACCTATGGCGCGGTGCGGTGACTTCTAGCTGCGAAGCAAACGCTCCCTTACACGCCTCTGTGCAGTCTGCCCTCGTGTTCAGATGCGGCGACCAGCGTACAAGTATATACGGAGAGTCTGCATCCACCTCTGCCTCGTCGGGCGATGTCACACGTTTGACGTTTTGTGCTAGGCTTCTAGCGATCCACCTTCCACAAGAACAGGCAACAACGACGTTGACCGGCGGCCGGCCAGCCAGCCAGCCGTGGCCGTGACGGCAGCCCAGAATTCTGGCCAAAGACAGCAACGCGCGCCCTTTCCTATTTTCCTCGCCACAACGTACGGATAAAAACACTATCTGAGTAGCAAAGTTGAATTCGACAATGACTTAATTTAGTATCAGAAGAGGTAGCAGCAGCAATTCGTAGCCTCCTGTCCTGCCTGAGAGAGAGAATTAGATTATTACATCAGGCTGACACTCACACGGTGTCATAAATCTGGTGTGGTTAACTGTAGTTTTCATGAGAGTGGTTGGTGCCAGCTAATTAATTAGTACGGTATTTGTCAATACGATAGCTAAAAAGGCGTGTTTGATTTTGCCATAGATAGGAAAAAGTCTACTTAACCCCTGAACTATTAGCTAGTGTCTAACCTACACCTCTAACTATAAAACCGTCTGTTTTACATCATGAACTTTTTAAAACTGTTCAAAGTACACCCTGGAGCGGGTGCGGGTTTGTACGACGGTTTTGCCACAGTAACTATGGTTTTGCTACAGTAACATCGTTTTTGACTTTTCTTTTTCTGTTTATTTCCGCTGAATCTTTGAAAAATCATAGTAAATCACAGAAAAATCATAAAATAGAAAATCTAATTTTGTTGGACTCCACATGAGTAGCAAAACCATAGTTACTGTAGCAACCCGCCGTCCAAAACCACTCCAGGGTGTAATTTGAATGTTTTTGAAAAGTTCAGGGTAAAACAGACGGTTTTATAGCTGGGGTGTAGGTTAGACACTAGCTGATAGGTTAGGGGTTAAGTAGACTTTTTTCGCCATAGATATATATGGTACGGATTTGGGCCGGAATGAGAGGGCAAAACCCTATGAAAATTGTACTGCAGCCTCCATGGAAAATGGGGATGGCCGTGTTAGGTCACAGCAAATCTCCACTGGTACTGGTAAAATCTACGTGTGCCATCTACTCGTGATGATGCAGATATGTAATGTCGCCGTGTTGCTCTGTTGGAATTAAGCGCGAATTAACCATGATAAGTCATGTTAGTATTGTTGCTGTAAATCCTATCTCTTCTCCTTAAAAGAAGCTTTTCCACTCATGTGAAAATAAGGTATATATCCTGCCAAACATTTCTTTTCCAATTTAGCGCGAAGTATCAATCAGCGTTTGCAACACGATAATTAAGATATTTTAATTAGTACTCCCTCCATTTCAAATTGCAAAATGTTTTGTTTTTTTAACACATAGATTTTACTATGTACCTAGACATAACAATATCTAGGTACATAACAAAACTTATTCTAAATTAGATATTTTGGTTTTCTTAATATATATTTTACTATGTACCTAGACATAAAGCATGTCCAGATACATAATAAAGCTTAATTCACATTATATCTAGTTACATAATCTGCATCTCAATTATACCACCTGTTCCATTATGAAACCTAATTTAAATTAACACCTTAATTTACATTTAAATTCCCATCATGTCATTATGATAGATAATCTAAGCAACCTCTAATATTTGCATCTAAATTACAACCTTTTCCATTTCAAAAATAAATAAAACTATCTTTCTAAATATACATCTAAATCACCAAAATCTTCTATTGTGAAAATTATTTATGTAACCACAAATATATACTCCCTTCATTTCAAATTATAAGATATTTTGGCTTTTTAGATATGTAGCTTTCGCTATGTATTTGGATATATACATCTAGATACATAGTAAAAGCAATGTATCTTAAAAAAACTAAAACGTCATATTTTGGAACGGAGGGAGTAATAAGTTACCCATCTTTATTACTATTATTGTATAAAAATCTTACTTAAATAAAGTAAACATACATGTTCTTCCTTAGAAAAATATCCTTTAATGACTAAAATTATTACTAAAATTATATTAATAATGCCTATGAAAATAACTTAGGTAAGTTGTTAGTTTAGATAAATTTATACATTTTAGTATAACATATCCACATCAATAACTAGAAGCATACATCGCGTGTTGCTGTGGGAATTACAGTTGATTTAGAATGAAATTCAACTACGTATAATTACTTATATCAAGGAATAAACTATTTTAATGCTAGTGGATGGTGTGACACACTGATGTGCACAACTAAATACATTTTAGTGGATGATGTGTCCTATATATATCATAATTGCATATTCTAGAGGGCTGTATGTAATTGCAGTGGACTTGCTGAGGTGGACAGTTTGCACGTCAAGAAAGAGCTCTAATGGGGTTTAGGATTATAAAAGATATATGATTCTATACATTAAATATCTCCTTAATTTGTAGAATATCCTATTGGATCTTATCTCCTTTTGTATTGAAATAAATATCTTCTATTTTTCATTATATTATATTTATTTTATATGAGTTTCAATTTTAAAAGTAATTAATTAATTGGGTCCAATACGGCATACGTACTATGTAGGTTGCTTTACGTAGTACTCCCGCACGTACGATGAATATGACCCTGTTTAGTTCAAAAAGACAAAAAAAAATTGCACAACACCCGTCACATCGAATCTTTGACGTATGTATGGAGTATTAAATGTAGGTAAAAAATAATTAATTGTACAGTTTGTCTGTAAATGTCGAGACGAATCTTTTAAACCTATTTAGTCAATGGTTGAACAAATTTTATCAAAAAACAACGAAACTGTTACAGGAATTTTTCTTAAAAAGATTTTAGGGGTGATAACAGATAGAAGCAACAATCGCTGCCATTTTCCGGTCATAGCACGCAACAAACTCACCGTTTACTTTATTTGCTCACCGACTCCCACAGATCGGCACGTCACTGGCAGCGACGGTATACACGCGAGGAGAAAATCCTGAAAGGGAAAGGAGCGATCCTCCCCGGGCATCCACGCGTCCCGTCCGCATTTCTTTTTTAGTTTTAGCCCCCGGAGCGGAAGACGGAACCGCATCGGATGCAAATGCAGGTCGCATCGCAGCAGCAGCAGCAGGCAGCCGGACACATACCTAAGACCTAACGAAATCCCAAGGCCGATACCGCTGACGCGCGGCGGCGCCCCACCACGGCATCGTGACCGCTTCGCGGGAGGCGTCGCTTTCGCCAGCCACCGGCCGCGCATACGGCTCCGGGCTCCGGCAGCAGCAGACGCCGCCGGCTCCCGGCCTGGACCCTGTCGTCTAACTGTGTAAGGCGTATTTTTTCAAGGTCCCGTCGCCGTCTCGCTCTCCTCTTCCGGCGCCCCACACACACCCCCACCCTGATTTTCTCATGCCGGCCACTGGATCAACGACGGGTTCTCACCAGCTGTTCTGTGTAAGTGTAACAGGCAACCTTTGGAGAGCGACGTACGGCCGTTCCCAGCTGTTCTGTGTAAGTGTAACAGGCAACCTTTGGAGCGACGTACGGCCGTTCCGATCAGATCAGATATTCAGACATCAGACCACAGGTGTCGACCCATTCCCGATCCCGGCTCGGATCTTCCTATCTTCTTGGACTTTCGAAACTGCTCGTGAATTACCGCGACGACTTTCTGATAACCGTGTCTCGTCGCCTTTCCAAATGAAACGAGGGCCATGTTTAGTTTCCCAAATTGGGGTCCAAAATTCACTATGCAAAAAGAAGATTCTTCGTCACATCAAAATGTCGGCACATGCATAGAGTACTAAATGTAGATGAAATTAAAAACTAATTACACAGTTTTATTGTACTTTGCGAAATGAATATTTTGAGCCTAATTAATCAATGTTTGGATAATTATTACCAAATAAAAACAAAAATACTACAGTGCATAACAGTAATTTGGCACTCCCCAATTTGGGGAACTAAACAAGGCCGAGGGCGAGATGGAATTGTGTGCGAGAAGCAGCATATCTTTGGCAGTGATAGTCACAGCCAGCGATCCCACCCACGGCGGCACAGGTCTAAAAGGAGCAACCGCATATCAATTTCGCCTGTGATACGGTCATAGGAATACCTGAAAATACTCCTACCTGCTGATACCTCGCCCACTCACTCCCCGAACAAAGTTTTAAACTTTTCCCAAGAACATCATTATTGGCCGTGTTTAGATTCCCAAATCGGGGACACCCGAAACACTGTGCAACACTGTAGCAATTTTGTTTTTATTTGGTAAAAATTGTCCAAACATTGATTACTTAGATTCAAAATGTTCGTCTCGCAAAGTATAATAAAACTGTGCAATTAGTTTTTGATTTCATCCATTTAGTACTTCATATATGTGCCGGTATTTTGATGTGACGGAGAATTCTTTTTGTATAGTGGAATTTGAGGATGAATTTAGGTAAAGGCCATTGTCTCCACCGGCTGACCCCGCAACTGCAGCTATAAGTACCCGCGGAGGTCTCGCGATTGTAAAAGATTAAGGGTTAGGACTTAGGAGGAACAGGGTTGCAGTAGAAGCCAGTTTTTGCCTTTTCCATTCCCCTGTTCTTGCTTGTCCTTCTCCTTGTCCTGGCCCGCTTCTTGGGCTTTGGATTTCGATTTCTTCCTGCCCATGAGTGGCAACTGCCAAGTGAGAAGCTGCGAGGATTGAAGCGAGCACGGCAAGATCTGTGGTTGTTGCAGGAAGCTTGCTATAGTAGGACGGAACGGAAGTGTGGCTTGCTGATTGTCCTGCTGTCCTCTCACAAGACAAGTCCAAGCCGAGAGAAATCTTCGCCCAAATTCTCGCTTCTCCGCTCTCAATTAGGCAACGCTGCGTGCATGGGCGCAGGAAAGGCGGCGCCTTGAGCTGCTGCGTGAGGGGGCGCGAATGGATGCAGAGAGCAGCCGCGGCGCCGCGAGTGCGCGCAAGAAGGTGAGTGAGCCCGGCCGGTCGCCTTTCTCTCTGTCGGATTCCGTCTGAAAGATTCGATTTCTTTTTCTTCTTTTTTTGGTTTGTTCGGTGGTTCGAGAGGCATGGTGGTGATGGAAGTTTTTTTTTTGTTTCTTGGTGGGGTTGCAGTCGTGGCGGTCGGAGCTGGTGCTGGCCTACCAGAGCCTCGGCGTGGTGTACGGTGAGGTGGCGACGTCGCCGCTCTACGTGTACAAGAGCGCCTTCGCCGGCGGCGACATCGACCACTCCGAGGGCAACGAGGAGATCTACGGGGTGCTCTCGCTCGTGTTCTGGACGCTCACCCTCATCACGCTCCTCAAGTACGTGCTCCTCGTCCTGCGCGCCGACGACGACGGCGAGGGCGGCACATTCGCGCTCTACTCCCTCATATGCCGCCGGGTCCGTGTGGGGCTCCTCCCTGGCGTCGGCGACAGTAGCGCTGCCGACGAGCTCAAGGAGCAGCGCGACGGCGCGCTGCTGCCGCCGCCGGCGTCGAGCGTGCGCACGGCGCTGCAGCAGCGCAGGGAGCTGCAGTGGCTGCTGCTGCTGTTCGCTCTGCTCGGGACGTCCATGGTCATCGGCGACGGCGTCCTCACCCCGGCTGTCTCCGGTCGCACCTCCCCTCCATGCCTCAACCGTCGTTGTTAATGTCCATTGGTTGGTGTTGGTGACAAGAATCTGACCTGTGCTTCCGTTTCTCTTTTCAGTAGTCTCAGCGGTTTCGGGGCTCAAGCTGTCAATGGTCAATGAACAGCACCAATGTAGGTTGATTCATTTGTTGCTCACGTTTCGTTCACTGTTGCTTGATGACGATGTGGTACCTGCTGGTTCTGCTCTGATTGCTGCATGGAATGAGACCATTCTGTTGTGTCTCTGAAAACTGGATTCTTCTGTTGTGTCATGTTGATTTGCAGATGTTCTGCTTCCAGTAACATGTGTGATCCTGGTAGGCTTGTTCGCCTTGCAACACTTCGGCACACACAGGGTCGGATTTCTCTTCGCGCCTATTGTTTGCCTGTGGCTTCTCTGCATCAGCACCATAGGGGTGTATAACATCATCGTTTGGAATCCCCATATCTATAAAGCCCTTTCGCCATACTACATGTACAGTTTTATCCAGAAGACACAGGTTGGAGGCTGGATGTCACTGGGTGGGATCCTTTTATGTGTAACTGGTAAGCAAAGAAGATAGGCGATTGCATTGCATGCCACAGTTTAGCTCTGCCACTTTGCATAAATGATGACCATGAGTTGACCCTTCAAAACTGTTGAAACTCTTAGGTTCTGAAGCTATGTATGCGGACCTTGGACATTTCTCGCAGACTTCAATCAAGGTATGCAATGGAATGAGTTGATGTGCAAAAAATAATAATCATGTACAATATCAACAATATAGGCCCTGTTCGGCAGGCTGTTTTTTTGGCTTATAAGCCGGCTGTGGCTGATTTGCTGTGAGAGAAAAACACTGTTCCATGGCTGATAAGCCGTGCTGATAAGCTCAGCCGAACAGGGGGATAAAGACATAGTTACTGACTCTCTGTACGCAAATAGTTTAGTGTCATAACTCACGGGAAGTAAATCCATAGGAATTGTGTTAGAAAACAGATGAAATGAAAAAAGTGGATATTGGATTGTATCTGAGACTGTGACTAGAAAACTACTGAAACCATATGGCCTATTCAGAAGGAAGAAGAGTCTAGAGCTTCCGACCTGTCTCTGAAGGGCAGCATGTAGAACATTCCATTGTAGTTCTGAGTTACAAGCACATAAAAGTGGCTTACGAATGTAGACTGCAGTATAGCAGGTTATAGAGGAAAGGATGGCATGCCAATAAGAAATGAAATCAGAACATCGCCCAAAAAAATCGCATTTTGTTACATCAGTTGAAGTTGAACATTAATTTCTTGTAAGTGGTTAACAGATACAGAGTGCTAAACATATCTGGAATACTCAAAATCGAGATGGGAAGGTTGGATCTGGAACTTCCCTATTGGTTTAAGTACACATGTTTTAGTTTTTTGGTTGTAAAATAACTGATGAAACTATTATCTGCTCATCTTCTCATTAAGAAAGAATTGCTTAAATACATTTATATGAAAACTAGGACTAAGGATGGAGTGTGTGGGAGGTACAAATCGTACATGATGGCTACAATTCCTTTCCTATGTTAGAAAAGAAACATCCTTTCCTCTATGGGAAGGTTTCCTCTGAAACATCCTTTCCTATGGGAAGGTTGTGTAAGTCTAAAATTCTGTACCACTCCTTTTTGCTTCTAACAGATCGCTTTCACAACGGTGGTTTATCCATCACTCGTACTTGCCTATATGGGACAAGCTGCTTACATTTCACAGCATCACAATTTTGAGAGGAACCACCATATTGGATTCTACATATCAGTACCTGGTACACTCTCTTCCTTTTTATGTTCGTAGACAAATATTCAGTAACTAAAAGTCTTTGGTGCTTACTGACACGATAATCTCTTTATAGAAAAAATCAGATGGCCTGTTCTGGGGATTGCAATCCTTGCAGCTGTAGTTGGGAGCCAAGCAGTTATCACTGGCACATTCTCAGTTATCAAACAGTGTTGTTCCTTAAATTGCTTTCCAAGGGTGAAGATTGTGCATACATCCTCCACGGTACATGGCCAAATATACATACCAGAGATCAATTGGATCTTAATGATACTGTGCTTGGCTGTTACTATAGGCTTCAGAAACACGAAACAGATGGCAAATGCACAAGGTAGTACACAAATTCGCTAGCAATTTTTTTTTTTGATTTCTCAAAATAACAAAGTCATGAGATATGAACATTTTCAGTTAGGTATATAACTTCAACTTCATATGGATTGAAGGTTAACTCCACTAGTTTAACTATTTTTTGGTTTCAGGGTTGGCGGTTATAACAGTTATGATTGTCACAACTTGCTTTATGTCACTCGTCATTGTCCTTTGCTGGAACAAGAATGTTGTATTTGCTCTTGCCTTCCTTCTTTTCTTTGGTGCAATCGAAGCTGTCTACTTCTCAGCTTCCCTCGTGAAGTTCCATGAAGGAGCTTGGGTACCTATAATTCTTTCCTTCACTTTCTTGACTGTGATGTGCGTTTGGCACTATGGCACAACAAAGAAGTATGAGTTTGATGTGGATAACAAGGTCTCAATAAGCTGGCTTTTGAATTTAGGCCCTTCATTGGGTATTGTTCGTGTCAGAGGCATTGGTCTCATACACACAGAGCTTGTGTCTGGGATTCCTGTCATTTTCTCCCACTTCGTCACCAACCTCCCTGCATTTCATCAGGTATCTTGTCATGCCTTTTGTGTTCTTTTGATGGTCATTGATGTAAATGCTAATGTTCGTTTATGCTCACATCTGAACACACTAGTGAAGGAATGGTTTACCTGACCAGTGCATGAATGTGTTTTTCGTCAGGTTCTGGTCTTCCTATGCATTAAATCCGTTTCTGTACCACATGTCCAACCTGAAGAGCGATTTTTGGTCGGACGCATTGGCTTGAAACAATACAGGTTATACAGGGTAGTTGTCCGATACGGGTACCGGGATGTTCAGCAGGACAGCCTGGAGTTTGAGAAGGCCCTAGTGAGCAGCATTGCAGAGTTCATCCGCTCTGGGGACTCTGACAAAAATGGTTATCCGGATGATTCAGAGAGTCCCTATGAGAGGTTGTCTATTATCAGCAAAGGACTGCCATTTCATGAGGCCGATGGTGAGGTTGAGGGATCACCTGAATCATCTGTTCGGAAGGATACAAACCCAAATTTAGTATCTTCCAAGTCGAGGAGGGTGAGGTTTGTGCTCCCAGAAAATGCACAGATCAACAGTGAAGTGCGCAACGAGCTGCAAGAGCTGACTGAGGCAAGAGAGGCAGGCATGTCCTTCATCATGGGGCGCTCGTATATGAAGGCGAAAAGTGGGTCTAGCCTAATGAAGCGGATTGCCATAAACTTCATCTACGAGTTCCTGATGAGGAATAGCCGAGGCCCCGCCTATGCGGCTAACGTGCCACATGTTTCCACCCTTGAGGTAGGAATGGTTTGCCAAGTCTGATAGATATAATATCACTGTGGCCATGTCAAGTTGTATAGAGGTAAAAACAGTTCATCTTCGTATACTTGTGATATATATAGATCCTAACAAAAGGGTTAGATTGTTGATGAAGCAGGACATCATTGTGGCCTGCGAGTGCTGATGGATAGATGAAGTGTGCATAGTTTTCTGTTTTCTCTGTATATTCTTTTGTGTTAGGCTCTTTCTTGCTCTGCTTTTTCAATCTGCCAATGCCGATGTTGCTATGTGCTATAGTTACAGAGTAGGAGGGAGACCATTTTTGTGTTCATGAATTGGTTTGTGACCAATTAATTCTATGTACTGTATCAGAATCTGAATAAGTTTATGCGGAAATTGTTTCATC
This sequence comes from Saccharum spontaneum, assembly GCA_022457205.1. Classification (NCBI taxonomy): domain Eukaryota; kingdom Viridiplantae; phylum Streptophyta; class Magnoliopsida; order Poales; family Poaceae; genus Saccharum; species Saccharum spontaneum. Next base: position 20,509,395 of record CM039618.1, on the reverse strand, counting down.
CGAGTTCTGAGAGGGGACTGAAAATTGCTACTCGTCACCATCACAGTGGTTTACCAGATAACAGATATGCAGGGCGGGAACTCTGGCAAGCTCAATGAAGTGATCTAGAGATGACACTATGACAGTGATCATAACAGTCACCATAACAGTGATCTAGTCTAGAGATGAATCTATTTTTCTATAGTATAACAAGATAAAAAAAATCTGGAAAACAAATCTCATGGTTAAAGTTGTACATTCTAGTTTGCTTTATAACTAAAAATGTTTCTATTATTTTTCAAGAAGAAAACACAGAAAAATTACTAACAGAGATAATAAGTTTTGTGTCTACAATTAGTTCATCATTTCTTTCTCTTTTATGCAGCATAAATTTGTTGCTGGCAGGCTTGTATCATATCCGTTCAAAGGTAGATCTTGAAGATGCATTATCTTGTACTAGAACTCTGCACCGTCTAATTGCAAATGTGAAAAATACTCTCCCATACTAACCAGATACCACCTTTTAGGTCTTTATCATTTCGCTCCTACCTTTTTTGTGTATTTTAACCATCCCTCTGTTATCCCTTCCCTTGTTCCAAGCAAGCCCGAAAACATGTGATAGAGAGAGTAAACTATATTGGTTGAAGCAAACTCCGGTAGTAAATCGAGCTGCTCATTGGAAACTTCAGGTTGTTTTTGAAAATAACTCTTTTGTAGGCGCGTTATAGTTTAGTTAACAGAATTGTATGATTGATACATTTTTTTTTGGTGAGAGGAGGGATCTGATTGAAAATTGGTTTATAGCACTGCTTGTATCTGTAAGCATTACAAAATAGCACATGAATCTGAGCATTAGATGGTTGTTTTGTTTGTCCGTTAACTTTATACTCCTGCACAAGAGGTGTTCAATGGCAAATTGTTATGGCATCCAAGGTGGTTAATTTTTCTTTAATTTAATCTTAGACGCTAATAAGCACAAAGCATCTGTGTGCTACTTCTTTCTTCTATCAAATCTATTCTTTATCTTAAAAAAAATCGATCTGCAGTGGCTAGACAGCCCTGGGTATCCCGGCTTAAAAAGAAGATCTTCTCACGCAGATCGAGAAAACCTCCGAACCCCTGCTCCACCCATACAGAGCGGTCCCGCGTTCCATGAGATGAGCTAGCCACAAACCTGTGCTTTGGATGTGGGGTAGACGAGGGAGTCCCCCTGGTCACTGTGGCTAAAGCCACAAATAAAGAGTGAGTCCCTTGGGACTCGAACTTTGACAACCCCAAGGAGGTTTTTTTTTATCTAAGTGGTATGTTGTAACAAGAGTGGGCTTACTCGAACAAATTTTCCTAAGCAGAGTTACAACTCCACACCCCCCAACCCACCCACCCACCCACCCTAGTGTTTCAAAGGGGAATTTTCTTAATCTGTCCGATTCCTAGAACAAATCATCTTGGGGAATTAAAACCCATGGAAGAAATAAGGCAAGTATATTGGTATAAACAGTCTTATATAGTGCCATGTAATTTTGAGGCTGTGAAACCCTATGGAAGAAACAGAGCAAGTATATTATTCAGACAATGGGCTGTCTTTTAACTTGTCTCAAAGTAATTCCATCATCATTGTTTTATGCAATAATTTATTAGTTATATGGCAACATCTCGTAGAATAGTGAAAAAATTATCTCATAGTTTAAAATTTTTACTTATTATTATGAGGTGGTTGCTTTACAAATAAAAAAGAATAATATCTTTCTCTTATTCTTCTCTCCTTCCTTTTATCCTGTTTCAAATTGTAAATTATTCTGATTTTTTTAGTAATATACTCACTCTATTCCAAATTATATGTCATTTCGACTTTTTTGGTACATCCATTTTACTATGTATTTAGATATAATATATGTCTAGATACATAGCAAAATAGATGTACCAAGTTAAAACAACTTATAATTTAGAACGGAAGGAGTAATTTTAACTTAGTTTTTACTGTATATAGTGTATATATATATCTAGATATGTAACAAAATCTATGTACCTAGATAATCCAACTTACAATTTACAACTGAGAGACTACTCGACAATTTTACTCGAGACTGTACAAGATGAATTCTAACCAATTATGACTGCTGAGACCATCACCCGATATAATAACAGAGTAATTAAGTACTTTGCTGCCCTAGTATCATCATCCTTTGGACCCGCATGCCAAAGGAGCCGGCACCCTTCAAGGCTTCAACAAGCAATCACGTCGTCCCCGCGCATAGTGATCCACAGCTGGAGCCCTTTGCTGTTGTTGGCTCGATGCTTGGCGCCCTTTTTGGCAAGCTTTTGTCCGGTCGGGGTCGGGCTGATGACTGATGTGAATGTGATCTGATCCTCTCAGTCGTGCTCCTCCTATCATTGCATATCTAGGCCACCAAAAGGCAAGAGAAACAAGACAATTACTAGGTGCATATATAGTGCACTCCAATGCGCAATTATATATATAGTTAAATTAGAGCTGCGTGAGCTTAGGCGTTCACTAATAAACCTGGAATCCAATTTAGTTTTGTTCTACGGTAGAATTAAAAATTTATGGTGAGAAGATTAAAATAAAGCTCTCGCCTGACGCGGTCCATGTGAGGACGCTTCTAACACGCTTTAGAAAAACATGCCTACAAATTTTATAGAGACGAAATAAAACATGACTAACATATAAATAAAGGGGTTATTTCTAGTAGTGTCAGCTCCAACGACAACAATGGAGCATTCAGAAGTTTCATTGTAAGCAGGTTTCCAATGAACAATTTTCGAATTTAATTTGTCAGTAAACTTGATTTTTGGAGAAGAAAGGATTGAACGAGTAGTAAACTAGTACATAATAGTAGCAGTAATTAAGGATTGAGCTACCTGGGACAGTCAATTTGCATCTGGAATTGACAACAGTGCATGCCTTTGTGAAAAGAAAAGAAATAAAAACTACCGACACGGTATCTTTGGATCTTTGAAGGAGCAATTGGTTGGTTGGTTGGTCAAGATCTGAACAATGCAAGGTTAGGGCATCCCAAACACTTTCAGTAAAGAAGGATTGTGCCAAGCCTAAATTAATCACACTAGAGGAATTATATAGCAGTAGAAGCATGGATACATCAATGACCTTTGAGCTTTCTTCTTTACTGATCTCAAAAACTACTCTCGAGTTGGTGTGATGGTGAAGACACAAGAAAAGATGTCCATGCAGAAAGAGAAGAACCTAGATTGCGTGTCACACATGCAAGCGAGAGTGAGTGAGAGCGTATAGGATGTGTCATGAGAGACGCAGGAATATATATATATATATGTGATATATGTCGCTCAATGAGACGAACAACCAAATGTGGTATGGGTGCCGATTGCGCTACTGCTCTCTCTCTCTCTCTATATATATATATATATATATATATATATATATATATATATATATATATATATATATATAGTTGTTTAGTCGTCTCTAGTAGTGTGTCCAGTGGCTGACCCAGGACCCGGCAACCTGGGCGCTCACCTAGGCCCTAGCACCGGTGAACTCTAAACTATTGATCAAATCACGCTCGGTAGTGAACTTAAAATTAAAATTGTGTAATCTTATCGGTGTCTCAAGCTTCGCCCGAACTCCATTCGAGCACTGGGTCCACTACTGGGCGTGCTTGCTCATTACTTCGTACTACATGTACATACGCAATCGATTCATGACGTCATATCAGTGCTAGAACCTATTTGGTACAACTTCTCTAGTAAGCCCGTTTGGTATAGTTTTTTGTAAAATGGGTGAAAAAAGAACATCTCCTCACAGTGGAGCAGCAAAAAAAAAACCCCAGTTTCACAAGGGATGGATGCCACATAGAGGGGAAAAAAATACTACTTTCTTCTAGGTTCCTCTTGCTCCAATGGGGCCTAACATGGCCATGGTTGGATTTTCTTCGAGGCACGTAGCCGCAAGTACAACTGGCATAGGTAAGGCTAGCATGGGAAGGGACGACGATGCAGCCGTGCGGGGAGGGGCATAGGCGAGGCCGGCAAAGGAAAGGCAAAGGCGGTGCGCCATACAAGGAGGAGCCGAGGTGGCATGCTAGTGCTGGGAGGGGATGGGCGGATGAGTCCGATTGTGGGGTGGGCGAGGCAGATAAGAGCAAGGCTAATTATACAGTCGGCTGCTGGCTGTAAGGTTTCTTTGCAGTCTTTTCTTAGCCCACTCATATAGTAGTTAGCTTACCACTAATAATACATGGCCCATTTGTCTCTCTCATAAACTTTCTTTGTTCTTGTGCGTAAGCTGGCTATAAGCTTACAGCCCGCTTCTGCTCACTTTCCTCTCCTCTCTCCTCTACCTTAGCATTTAGTCAGCTTACAGGCTGCTATTATACTTGCTCTAAGGAGAGAGCAAGGAGAAGAATGAAGAATTAAGAGAGAGACGAAAATACAGGAAAAAAAGAAAAAAATAGCGATGAGAAATTTAAGACCACTACTACTGAAGTGGTTTTCCTTGTGGCAGTTTTGCGTTAACACAGGTGGACAGAGCGTCCGTCGTTAATAGTGCTTTATGGAGGTGGGCACCCAGCCTTTGTTACGCAGACGGTCCACTTAAGGCGCCCTGACCGCCTTCGTTGATTCATCTATTTTCTCACCATCTTCATGAATTCGTTAGCACGTTGTAGCTGATGTTGTTTTTCTCAGATTCTCTGAGGTACTCATAGGTGTAGAGAATCCACATAGCAGTGACCCTTGTGGTTGTTTAGCACACTGAATGATATAATACAGTATCAATTAAAACATTCTACATATGTAGAGAGCATGTATATTGTTAATTCATACCACATATGACTTGATACGTGCCGGGAAGTTGCGCCTGATGGCTATATTGTAGCCAAACTTTGCCTTGTTCTTCTTGCTTCTTAGGTCGGTGGATTCGGGATCCTTGGTACATCCTGTATGCGTTGTATGAAAACAGTAGTAGTCAACGACAAATTTAATTCGGCTGTTGAAAGCCCTAGTTTATTTGGTTTTGGATAATTGATGAAACCTAAGTGAACTAACCCTTTACTCTAAGTGATGAAAGAGATAGGTTGGTTCACAACAAAGGTGGAGCTAGATGACACTCATGTGATGGAGATGGCGAAAAGATGTGATCAAGTGCTCCAACTAAGAAAAGAAGAAAGAGGAAAATAAAATGGGCTTAAGGCAAAGGTATAAGAGCTAGGACCATTTTGTTTTGCCGGTCAAGACACAACAGAGTGTATGATCGGATTTATGATAGATAGCCGTATTATGAAGAGGGAAGAATTCATGGTTGATGCGGTTATTAAGTGCTACTAGGTGATCTAACTCATTGCATGTGCATTTGGAATCTAGTGAGCTAACATACCCTTGAAAAATGCTTTGGAAAATGCTAATACACGTGCACAAGTGTTTGTGATACTTTTGTGTTGGCACATGAGAGCAAGGGTGAAGAGATCGCGCTTGAGAGAGGAAACATGGGCGTCAGACTAGTTCTGGACTGGGTCGGACTAGTCCGACGCCTCCCCTAACCGCGTGTGCGAGATGGAGAGCAAGAGTTTCCTATCAGACCTCTCGGCTAGGAGTCAGACTGGTTGGGTCGGACCAATCCGACCTGTGTTTGGTTGGTGCAGGCAAGGGGTCGGACAAGTTTAGGGCCCTGGTCGGACCGAACAGGATCACTATTCACTGGTCCAACCGGTGGCTGACGGAGACAGCGAGCAAGGCAGCGACATGTGGTGCTTTTCTTATGAGGGTCGGACCATGACCGGTCCGATGGGTCCCGACTGATTTTCCCGCTCTAGATGCTCTCTAGACGCGGTCGGATTAAGCGATCAGACTAGTCCGACCGATGCATTAGCATGGTCTGACAGTGCGGGTGAGCGCGCGATCAGAGAGCCGTTGGGGCTCCAACAGCTATAACCTTTTGAACAAGATGCGTGGTAGCACCGCAATGGGCGTGAACGGGGTCAGACCGGACCCCAACCGGTCCGACGTCTTGCACAAAGTAGTCTGATGCCCGCTTCAAGTGCCTAACAGCTCTGTGAGCTCTTATCCGCCTATATATGTGTGTTGGCTGGCTTGGGGGAGTCTCTCTTGGCCATTTCAACTGTGATACACCCCCTAGAGCTGAGAAACATGTCTCCCACTCATCTCTCTTGGTTTGATCACCATCTAAGTAAGTTGGGAGTGATCCAAAGTGCATTTGCATCGTGTTGGCGCATCTAGTGGCACGTGATCATATTGGCTATGGATTATCTTGTTACTCTCTGGTGGTTCCACCACCTAAATGGCTTGGAGCAGCGGTGATCGTTGAGTGGAGGGTGGTGCTTATCTCCGACTCCGATTGGTGATTTATGAGAGGTTTTTGTGCCTATTCCTCGTGAGAGATCGCGAAAGGCAACTCTAGTGGATTGTTCGCGACTTGTGGATTCTCTCTTGTGTTGGTTCTTACGGCGCCCAAGTGGTGGGCTAGGATGTGGCGGAACCGCCTGATTTAACCCACTTTCGGAGGCACTTGTCTTCCACTAGACACTAAGTACCCTGAAAGTGAGCTGAACCGAGCAGTTCCGTCGAGCACACCCAACAGGAGAACTCGAACAATCCATATTTTATACCTGAGATCCAATAATGAGTACAAGCTTATAATACTTAGTCCATTTTATATAACATAGTGTCTCAGAAAGCATTTATTACAATACCAGGGTTCAGAGTGCGACAAAATACACAGCGGAAATAAAATAGACATCTAGCGAAACGATATGAGAATCCGCCTGTGCCCACCAGAAGAATCCTCCACACAAGGCCTAACTGCACAAGGTGCACCTGCAACAAGGGTAAAATAAACCCTGAGTACACAATGTACTCGTAAGACTTACCCGACTAGAAAATATATTTCCTGACTCTCAAGGAATATGACAAGCTTTATGGCTTGTGGGTTTCTTGTTTGCGGAAAGCAATATTAAGAGTGTGTCCTTAGATTATTAGCAGCCAGGTTTTAATTCATTACCCTACAATTCTAGGTAAGCACCTGTTCTATTTTCAAGCAAAGGTTGAGCAATCAGAGCCATTTTTTCATCTTCCATATGCCAGTTCTTACTACGGTGCCAGAGCATAGTCAAGCCATACCGTCACGTAGAAACGGCGATTCGCGAATCAATGTGCCCAGCTAGGTACCTAAAAAACACACTTCTCGCTTGCACCCCAAGCACAAGCGAGACCAACTCGTTCTACTCCTGTCACGGGTTCCAAGTCCCCGTCCAAAATTGGACTCCAAGCCCCCACACTTGAGGCCCGCCCTCAATGCGGTGCTTAGACCTCCACCTATCCCCGCCTCCAATCAGTCGGTCCGGAAAGAGCCAGAGCTCATGACAAGAGAGTAACAAGCCTTCCCGCTCCTATAAGCAAGTATGTGCTTGGGATAATAAATCTGTGACTTGACTAGGGTCCATGCAACGGACGGTCCTTAATCGACACAGACAGGGAAAACAGTGCAACCAAGCTATGCCCTGTGGCGGCGGGACACAACCTATTACACCCACCAATACCCATACCACATCTCTGCCCGGTCACCAATTCCTTTCCACCATTTCATTTTTAGTTTTATGATAATAATAATCACCTGTTGTGAGCAACGACAGGTTACCCACATTACCGGCAAACCTAAGCAAAGCAACTACGCGATCCTGCACTAGTATGACTCATAGGTAGATATATATATGCATGTGGGTATCATAAAATCCCTGTCACGTAAATGCACCACATATAGGTATCATAAAATCCCTGTCACGTAAATGCACCACATATATATAATGATTATAAAAAATATAGGTTATGCACCGGGGCTTACCTTGGGCAGGTGCAAGGTCAGTGGCGTCAGTCACGGGCGGCTCCTAGAACTCCTCCGGCACGAAGACCTCCTCCTCGTACTCTTCGATGATCTCGTATTCCTGCTCCTCTGTGGCACGTACTCAACTATCTCATGATCTACATGCATGAAATGATAATGCAGCACTTAATAAGGTGACAACAGCAGCTCTTAAAAAATGACAACTACTAAGCCATTTAGTTCATTTTGATGACTAATATGCTAAGTTGCCCATTACCTCTACTAAGCAAGAATTAGCTGATCTAGCTATCTTCTAGCAACTAAAATGCATGTCACCTTTTTATTACCGATTTAATGCACTCCTAGGGAAACTTAGCTACCCTATCTAACAGGCTATTCAAAGGCTACAAAAATTACAGTAAGCACCTAATAATGTCATGCAACTACTGTAAAATTTTCAAAGCTAAAGCTATCCTAGATTTTCCACAAAATTTTTTATAAGATTGGGTGTATTAATATTCATTGTCTTTTGCATTGATTTAATAGATCTAGCATCATCACAGCTAAGCACGAATGGACATCACCAACTGATAGGGCGTGAATTTAGGGACTCAACTAAAGTGGTTTCACAATTTTTGGACAACTACACGAGTCGTTATAAATTATCAAAGTTTAGCTCAGAACTAAATTACAAAAGCATTACTACATTACTAGAAAAGGAAAATCCATTCCCTCGGCGCGGCCTGCACCAGACGGCCCACCTAGGCTCACACGCAACCCAAACACGCGAGGCGGCCCAAGATGCCATGGCCCATGCGTGCGCAGCGCGCACCTGTGGCCAGCGCAGCTTGGCCTGTGAACGCGAGGCGGCCCACGCGGGGAAGGCCGCGCGTGCTGGTACGTTTTGCATAAACGCCCTCGCTTCAGTCGGTAATCCCACGACCCCAAAATCTTCTATTTCTTTAGTCAGCACTTAAGCACTCTAGCCCCCGCAATCGCTCTCCTTCGCAACGGGGAGGTCCTCCAAGCTCCCCGCGCTCGCCGGTGCCGCACGGCCGGCACAGAGCCGCTACACCGGGCAACAAAGGATCCCAACGCATACCTTAGGAGCCGACGCCCACCTACGGGTCCTCGCGCGCGCACGGGTGACGGTTGGAATGTCGGAGACGCCCCAGAACAGCTCCCCCGCGACGACGGCAATCCTGCACGGTGGTGGCGGCGTTCCGGTGAAACTCAACACCAACGAGGCGGTAGCGTCAAAGTGCGAGCAACAGCAACTCACCCTAGACGTGGCCCTGGCGACGGCTTGGTCAGGGGCGCCCCAAGCACGCCTAGCTGCGTGCGCGCGGCGAGCTTGACGGCGGGCCGCGGTGGCATGACCACGTTAGCGCCGCGAAGACAAAGGCAAGGGTGCAACTTATGTGCACCTGGTGAGGAGGGGTGCTCGGTGGTTCAAGCGATACAACCAAAATGGTAAGGGGTGGTGAGCTAAGTGACGACTACGGCGTTAGCGGTCGGGTCTTAATAGCGCCGTGGCGGAAACGAGACTCCAAAATTGGAGCTAGGCCTGGCCACAATCAAAGCGAGGTGGGGGCAGCTGGTGGGTGGTTGAGGAGCGAAGACGTGGGTACACAGAATTGGGGGAAGGTGGACCCGCGCGGCAGCGGTGCGACTCGCCATGGTGGTTGCGCCATGAAGGAAATAGAGGGGAACGAGGGCGAGACAGCGGTGGGGTGCGGCTAGGGCGACCCACTCCCGGGCGTTGGCCGATAGATGTGCACGCACGCGACCGGCGTGGCCCGCGCGCCGCAGTGCCATCAAAGTGAGGCGACGGCGGTACGACCTCGTGCGCACGGCTTCAAGGATGGCCAGTGGCGTAGCGCGGTAGTGGGACGGGACACCCGCGCCTAGGGCGGCACGATGGCCAGGCATCGGGCCCGCGAAGCAGCGGCACCGCGCAGCCTAGCCGAGCGGCCCACGGTGACCAACCGAGCACGGTGAAAGCATCTAGGCCCCAAGGTTTGGTTTCGGCAATTGATGACAACGCTTTATTACCATGACTAACGTGTGTTTTGCAGGAACTTTGGTAAGTTAGGTCATGGAGGTTATAACTGCTTTGGGCACCATGGTATTCGTGTCCCTTGATGGAAATCGTTTCGGTTTTCAAAAGAGTGACGTCAAGATTAAGGACGGTTAGTTCCGGATGTCGAGGTGTTGAGACACATTCGGAATAGTCGTTAGGATCTTCGTTTTTCTCTTTTGGCCGTACTATAAAGGGGGGGCATGAACGGGTAGCTTGACCTAGGCGAGTCCTATGTTTAGGTGTGGTGCACACTTGTTAAACTTGGCGCTAGGCAACCCTAGAATAGCTCAAAGTTCAGTTGGAAGCAACTTGGTTGAAGTTGCGACGCGTTTCGGAAAGTTTCGGGCCGTTTCCCACTGACCGGATGCGGTCTTCGGCATGACCGGACGCGTCCGGTCAGTACGTAACCGCGACTAGGGTTTCGGCCCTGACGACCGGACGCGGTCCTCGCGAGGACCGGACGCGGTGGTCAGTGGCCGACACGTGTCACTTGAGGGAAACACCCGTCGGACGCGACCTGGGTGTGATCGGCGCGTCCGGTCACAGTCCAGTAAGGTCCAGAGACGACCGGACGTGTCCGGTCATCACCGATCGGACGCGGCCTCGCGTCTGGTGCACTTACAGTAAGCTCCTTTGCACGATCGGACGCGTCCGGTCACCCCTGACCGGCGCGTCCGGTCACTCAGTTGAAAATCGGGTTTTGACCGTTACGGGCGACCGGCGCGTCCGGTCAGCCCGTGTCAGAACATAACGGTTCGTTTTGTCTCGGGGGTGTATAAATACATCCTCTCCACCTCTTTTAGAGGTCTCTTGCTCATTTGAACATCTGAGAAAACCCTTTAGAGTGCAAGGGAGTGCAAGAGCTCTAGTGAGGATAGAGATTTGAGAATCAAAGTTTGAGAGTTCCTCACTAGTGATTAGAGAGTAGCAAGTGTGCATCCATCTCCTCATTTGGGCTCGTTGTGGTCAAGTGAGAGTTCTAGCTTGTTACTCTTGGTGATCGCCATCACCTAGACGGCTTGGTGGTGATTGGGAGTTTGGTGATCATCCGGCGGAGCTTGTGGATGACCCAACTCATGTTGTGAGCGGTTTTGGGTGATTCACCGCGACGGAGTGTCGAAGAATCAACCCGTAGAGAGCACTTGATCCTTGCGCGGATCAAGGGGGAGCTACACCCTTGCGCGGGTGCTCCAACGAGGACTAGTGGGGAGTGGCGACTCTCCGATACCTCGGAAAAACATCGCCGTGTTCCTTGCCCTTTACATTCAAGCATTTACATTCTCGTATTTACTTTCATTGCTTGATTTACTTTCCTAGAATTGCTATGCTAGACTAGGATTGGAAACTAGGGTGCAAAACTTTTATCGGTAGACTCTCTAGGAACACAAGTAGGCACTAGGGGTGAATTCCGGCTTGTAGGATTTAATTCTAGCAATTAATTTTTAGAAAAGCCCAATTCACCCCCCTCTTGGGCATCTTGATCCTTTCAATTGGTATCGGAGCCGTGTTGCTCCTAATTTAGGCTTTACCGCCTAGAGCAAGATGTCTAACGGGGAAGGACCACCTCCCACCTTTGAGGGGGATGATTTTCCATATTGGAAAATCCGCATGGAGGCGTATCTCGAAGCCATAGATGTCGGGTGCCTTAGAGCCGCAACCCAAGGGCTTCCCGCTATCAAGGATCCCGCAAACCCCATTGGTGACAAGGAGAAGTACGACCGGTGGAATGCAAAGGCCAAAAATGCGCTCTACCGGGGCTTAGGCAAAGATATCTTCAATCGTGTGCGTAATGCTAAGAACGCTCATGATTTGTGGGAAAATCTTTGTTCTCTCCATGAGGGAACTAAGAGTGATCGTGAGGAACGCTATCATATTGCTTTAAAGAAAATTAATTCTTTTGAGATGCTTCCCAAAGAAAGTGCTAATGACATGTACACTCGCTTGAATGTTCTTGTAGAGGACCTCAATGCTCTTGGGCTCACTCAAATGAGCCAATCGGATGTTGCAAGGAGGATCTTGAGTGTTCTTCCCGTTGAGAAGTATGGTCACATTGTCACCGTGCTTCATCAAAGTGATCTCTCCACCGCAACACCGACACAAGTATTGGGGAAGATCAATGCTCATGAGATGTACATGCACATCACTCCGGAAGAGGGCTCATCATCTTCCAAGAAGAAAGACTTGGCCTTCAAAGCTAACCATGACAAGAAGAAGAAGAAGGGCCAAGCCATGATGGTGCAAGAAAGCTCAAGTGAAAGTGATGTCGATGATGAATCACTTGTACTCATGGTGAGAAAGACCACCAAGATGCTAAAGAAGCTCAACAAGAGTGGCATCAAGTTCGATGGCAAGAAAAAGAAATTCTTCACAAGTAGCAAGAGAAAGCCCATCTCGGAGATGGATTGCTACAATTGTGGTGAACTTGGCCACCTAGCTCATCAATGCCCTAGACCACCAAAAGACAAGTTTAAGAACAAGAACAAGGGCAAGAAAAATGATTCAAGTGATGAAAAAGATGAGAAGAAGAAGAACAAGCCATACAAGAAGAAGGATGGCAAGAAGAAGGAGTTCTACAAGAAGAAGAAGGGAGGAAAGGCATACATTGTTGGTGATTGGCTCACCGACATTGAATCATCTTGTGAGTCCTCCGAAGATGAGAGCAATGATGAGAAAGAGAAGGTTGCCGCTTTTGTGATGGGGCCATCATCTTCACCAACATCTTCACCACCACCTTCACCGCCTCCTTCACCATCATCGTCCACTACTCACCTATGCCTTATGGCCAAGGGTGAACGAAAGGTACAAAATCATGATAGTGATGATGATGATGATAGTGATAGTGATGATGAATATGACGCACCTTCTTATGATGAACTTGTAAAATTGCTAAATAAATACACTAAAATCATAAGAAGGACAAGAAATGAAAATGATGAACTTCAAAATGAAAATGAATCACTCTCATCAAAGCTTGAAAATGCTCAAAAGACTAGTGGTGAGCTTAGAGATCAAAATGAAGTTATGTCTTCCACTCTCAAGGAGCTCAAAACCTCAAATAAAGAGCTTAAAGATCAACATGATAAACTTGAGAAGAAGCATGATGAGCTCATCACTAGACATAACTCTTTGAAAGACAAATACACCACATTAAAAATTGACTATGATAGTCTTGTGGTTGCTAATGAACTTGCTCTTGAGACACATGATGCTACTAACAATATTGTTAAGTGTGATATAGCTACATCATGTGATGATTTGATCATTGAAAGCATTGAGCAAGGTTCTAGTAGCAAAGGCAAGAGTGTGGTTGAGTCAAACAACTATGATGATTATGCCAAGATCAAGTGTGAGAATGAGAAGCTTGCAAATGAGAACAAGAAGCTTAAAGGTTTGATGGCTCTTGAGAAGCAAACAATAAATGAGTCACTCATTGAAGAGAACAAGAAGCTCAAGCAAGAAAAAGAGCATCTCAAGACCGGTCTAAGCAAGTTCACAAGAGGTCAATATTTGCAAAGTGAGCTCCTCATGAACACCGTAATGAAGATGGATAGAAGTGGTATTGGGTACTTGGCAAATCAAGAGAAGAAGGCAAAAGCTCAACAACAAAGCAAGTCAAAGCCCAAGCCAAAGAGATGTGTTGAGTGTGGTCAAGAAGGTCACTTTGCTCATGAATGCAAAACTCCACCACCACAACCCTTGCCCAAGCATGCTAGACCCTTTGCCTTCAATGCTCATTACATGCTAAGAAAAGATTCAAATGGAAAGATGAAAGTCATGTTCTTGGGTCCCCCAAACAAGAATAGGCCAAAGAAAATATGGGTTGCCAAGTCACTAGTTGAGAAAGTCAAGGGCCCCTCTCAAGTTTGGGTCCCTAAACAAAAAGCTTGATCTCTTGTGTGTAGGTGAACTACAAGACCGGTGGATCTCATTGGGTTATTGATAGTGGTTGCACTCAACATATGACCGGTGATCCTCGTATGTTCACCTCCATTGAAGAGAATGGGATATGTCAAGAGAAGATCACATTTGGGGATAATTCAAAGAGCAAAGTAAAGGGTATAGGCAAGATTGCAATATCAAATGATCACTCACTCTCAAATGTGCTCTATGTTGCCTCATTGAGTTTCAACTTATTATCCGTCGGGCAACTTTGTGATCTTGGCTTCCAATGCTTGTTCACACCAAATGAAGTGGAAGTTTCAAAGATAGATGACAAGCAAGTGATATTCAAAGGCTTTAGATATAACAATCTTTATCTTGTTGACTTCACCTCCGAAGATGCAAATTTGATGACATGTTTGTTCACCAAGACCTCACTTGGTTGGCTTTGGCATAGGAGGCTTGCACATGTTGGAATGAGCACTCTCAACAAGCTATTGAAGAAAGAACTAGTGAGAGGATTGAAGGATGTGAAGTTTGAAAAGGACAAACCTTGTAGTGCTTGTCAAGCGGGCAAACAAGTTGCAAACACTCATCCAACCAAAGCTTTCATGTCAACTTCAAGAGTGCTAGAACTTCTACACATGGATTTGTTTGGGCCGACAACATACAAGAGCTTGGGTGGTAATCTCTATTGTCTTGTGATAGTGGATGACTACTCAAGATATACATGGACTTTCTTCCTTCATGACAAATCTGAAGTGGCAAGTTGCTTCAAGAAGTTTGCAAAGAGAGCTCAAAATGAATTTGAAGTCAAGATAAAGAAAATTAGAAGTGACAATGGCAAAGAGTTTGAAAACACCAACATTGAAGCTTATTGTGATGAAATTGGAATCAAGCATGAGGTCTCTTCAACCTACACTCCTCAACAAAATGGTGTAGTTAAGAGAAAGAACCGGACTTTGATCACCCTTGCAAGAACAATGCTAGATGAGTACAACACTCCAGAAAAGTTTTGGGCTGAGGCAATCAACACCGCATGCTATGCTTCAAATCGCCTCTTCCTCCAAAAGTTTCTCGGCAAGACCCCCTATGAGTTGCTTAATGGGAAGAAGCCGGACGTCTCATTCTTCCGGGTGTTTGGTTGCAAATGCTACATCTACAAGAAGCGTCAACACCTAGGGAAGTTTCAAAGACGTTGTGATATTGGTTTTCTTGTTGGTTACTCATCAAAGTCCAAAGCATATAGAGTATTTAACCATACCACCGGTTTGGTTGAAGAAACATATGATGTGGAATTTGATGAATCTAACGGCTCCCAAGGAGCAATTGAGAATTGTGATGATGTAGGTGATGAACCCTTGAGGGAGGCCATGAAGAACATGCCCGTGGGAGACATCAAGCCAAAAGACGATGAAGACGATGTGCAAATCATTGATCCACCATCTTCATCACGTGTGCCTCAAGATGATGACAAGAATGAGAGAGTTGAAAATGAAGACACCTATATCTCTCATGAACAAGCCGAGGCACAAGCTCAAGATGTTGATGCTCCCCCTCCACCTCCTCAAGTGGTTGATAGAAGAAATTCACCTCTACTTCAAGCACATCCACAAGAACTCATCATAGGGAGTCCTACTAAGGGAGTGATGACTCGATCTCAAAAGCTTGCTTCTTTTGTTGAACATCACTCTTTTGTCTCTTGTGTTGAACCTAAGAATGTAGAAGAAGCTCTTCAAGATCCGGATTGGGTGAATGCCATGCATGAAGAATTGAACAACTTCACCCGCAATCAAGTATGGACACTTGAAGAGCATCCTAAAGGTGCAAGAGTCATTGGAACCAAGTGGGTGTTCCGAAACAAGCAAGATGACCAAGGCATAGTAGTGAGGAACAAGGCAAGACTAGTTGCAAAGGGGTTCTCTCAAGTTGAAGGTCTTGATTTTGGAGAGACTTTTGCACCCATTGCAAGACTTGAAGCCATTCGTATCCTCCTTGCATATGCATCACATCATGATATGAAACTATATCAAATGGATATGAAAAGTGCATTCTTAAATGGCTTTATAAATGAACTAGTCTATGTCAATCAACCTCCCGGGTTTGAAGACCCTAGATATCCTAATCATGTTTATAGGTTGTCCAAGGCGCTATATGGGCTCAAGCAAGCCCCTAGAGCGTGGTATGAGCGCCTCCGAGACTTCCTCATTGAGAAAGGCTTCACCATTGGGAAGGTCGACATCACACTATTCACCAAGAAGCTTAATAGGGAGATCTTCATTTGTCAAGTGTATGTTGATGATATCATCTTCGGGTCAACAAATGAAGATTATTGCAAGGAATTTGGTGAATTGATGTCGAAGGAGTTCGAGATGTCAATGATTGGTGAGCTCACATTCTTCCTTGGTTTTCAAGTCAAGCAAATGAGAGAAGGGATTTTCATCTCTCAAGAAAAGTATACCAAGGATCTTCTCAAAAGATTCAAGATGGAAGAATACAAACCAATCAAGACCCCAATGCCATCAAATGGACATCTCGACCTAGATGAGGGAGGTAAACCGGTTGATCAAACTCTCTACCGTTCTATGATTGGTAGCTTGTTGTACCTTACCGCATCTAGGCCCGATATCATGTTTAGTGTGTGCATGTGTGCTCGCTTTCAAGCGTGCCCTAAAGAACCTCACTTAAGTGCCGTAAAAAGAATCCTAAGATATCTTAAGCACACCCCAAGCATTGGTCTTTGGTATCCCAAAGGAGCTAGATTCCAACTAGTTGGCTATTCCGATTCGGATTATGCCGGTTGCAAGATTGATAGAAAAAGCACATCCGGAGGGTGCCATTTGCTTGGGAGATCCTTAGTATCTTGGTCATCTAAAAAGCAAAATAGTGTGGCTTTGTCCACCGCCGAGGCGGAATACATTGCCGCGGGGGCTTGTTGTGCACAAATCTTATATATGAAACAAACCCTCCTAGACTATAGAATTGTTCTTGAAAAGGTGCCACTTTTATGTGACAATGAAAGTGCCGTTAAAATTTCTAACAATCCGGTACAACACTCTCGCACCAAGCACATTGATATCCGCCATCACTTTCTAAGAGATCACGTTGCTAAAAATGACATATCACTAGAAGGTGTACGAAGTGAAAATCAATTAGCGGATATCTTCACTAAACCTTTGGATGAGGCCACTTTTTGTAGGCTAAGAAGTGAACTCAATGTGCTTGATTCAAGTAACTTTAAAAGATGAGCGTGTGTTGTCCCTTGCATTGCATTGTATTATATGTCACGTTTATTTTATCGCAATGCATTTAGGACTTGGCTAACACGGTTACGATAACCCTCCTTTGGAGGAGTGAAGAAGCCTAACCGTGGATCAAACTTGACAAGCAACCTAGCTTTACTTTCTTGTTTTGCATTGCATATGCATGGTTGTTTGTTTGTCGTTTCTTTTCGGTTTAGCTTTGAGCAACCTCTGTGTTCGTCCATGGATAGAGAGAGCTTTTTGACACTCCTAAAGGTCCAAAAACTCTATTGCATGGCCATACGTTGCTCCTCGGGTGTTTATTGCCTATTTTCTTAAAAATAATCCTAGCCTAAGGCAAACTATTTTAAAAAATTTGAGGGTTTGAATGAGGTCACTCATATCAGGTTCCAATTGGTGTTTATTTGTGTCTCTTTGAATTGGAACTTGATTAGGAGAAGTCGCGTCAGAGTTTGGAACGAAGAAGGGTGAAGAACAGCGACCGGACGCTGAACCGGACGCTGCATCGGACGCAGTGATGCTTCACCACCGCGTCCGGTCCCGGCGTCCACCAGCGCGTCCGGTCATCCAGAAGACCAACTCCAGACCTAGTGACCGGACGCTGCACCGGACGCGCCTGTGTTGACCACCGCGTCCGGTCCCAGTTACCACCACCGCGTCCGGTCATCCGCGATGAATTCCTGAGCTCCCATCGACCGGACTCTGACCGCGTCCGGTCAGTCCTCACCGGACGCGTCCGGTCACTCCAGGAGCTTACTGGAGTGTGACCGGACGCTGCACCACCGCGTCCGGTCATAATGACCACCGCGTCCGGTCATCGCGCGTCGAGCGGATCTGAGCCCCTCATAAAACCGTTCGGTCTTGTCCGTTTTTTTCTTCACCGTACGCCATCCGCCGCCGCCAAACCCTAAGTCGCCGGTTCGCTGTCCTCCGCGCCGCGCCCTCGCCATCTGCTCGCCGCCGGCGACCCCCTTGCCGTGCTCCAGCCGCGCCCTCCACGCCCTGCTTGCCTGCGCGTGCCCGCTGCCGCTAGCCTGCAGCCACGCCCGCGAAATCCACAGCCGCGCGCCACCGCCGCCGCAACCGCCGCTCTTCCTCGCCGCCGGCAAGCACCTCCACCACCGTGGGCATCTCCTGCAGTAGCCGCAGCTTCCCGTGCCCACCCGAACTCCTCCAATCTTCGGCCGAGGCTTCACCTAGGGTTTAGCCCAAACCCTACCCTAGGGTTTGCCCTAACCCGTTCTTAAGGTGACGAAATCGTTCGTTCTCGTTCAATTTCGTTTCGTTTCGTTGTTAGGGCTAACCTTGACCGTTTTCATCCGTTGATTATCTCGACTCGGTCCTTTCAGAGCTCGATCGTCGAATTCGGGGATTCTCGCGACCTAGGTCACCGTATCTTGTCACCGTCGTCTCGCCGATCCGAGGTAGCTTCGCGTCTCGATTCACTTCGTATCTCATATGCTTGCTATCTCTAGGGTGCAGTGGTGCTTATAGTATATCTTTCTATTCCATCGGTGCAGCGAGTCAGTCCGTGTGTCAGGGTCAGATCTGTTCGCTGAATCCGAGGCCAAGCCTGCGGATACGGATTGAGGCCAAGCCTCTCGAGTGTCAGTTCACCATCTTACAGAGGTTCTCAGTCAGTTGGTCAGCATGGTGCGTTGCAAGAACGCCGGTGGTGCTCCTGGTGACGGGGACGACAGTCCTCCTCGTCGTGCTGAGATTGCGCGTGAAAAGCGCATCAAGATGATGGCCAGAAAGAAGAAGACGCTTACAGAGGCAGAGGTTGCTCAGGCCGTGGCAGATGCTGCAGAGCAGGCAGAGAGAGGTGGCAGGCGCAGTGGTATACACATAGGCGAGCGTCGCTTTCACCTTGAAGGTCGACAGCTCGGCACTGAGGCCACTGAGGGTACCGAGGATACTGGAGCTACAGAGCAGATGTCAGTTGATCCACCTGCAGAGCCGACAGAGGCTACAGAGGCTCCACAGGCTACAGAGGATACAGAGGAGCAGCCAGCTCAGTCTCCACCACGTCGCCGCTCCACACGTGCTCGTACTCAGGTGACACCTAGGCCAGAGGGCCAGCGTCGTGGAGCACGTCCTCCTCCCAGAGCTAGAGGTTCACCCCCGGTCGAGCACTTTGACCTGAGGGGTGCTACAGCACGTCAGGTGCAGGGGTTGAGGTTCGTGGAGGTCAGCCGTTGGTTTCCACCTGTCAGAGATCACAGAGCTTCAGAGGGTTTCTATACCCCACTTCAGGAGGATTTCTACAGGGCTTTAGTTGACAGTGGTATTGCTTTCAGACCACAGAGGGTGTGTCGGCTTGAGGCACTGGTTGATGTTGTGGGAGAGCAGCTTCGTCCGCACCTGTTCTATATGCCTGGTTTGTCGGATCTTCTTGGACGGACAGGTGCATACTGCGGCACATGGGTCAGAGAGTTTTATGCTTCACTTTGGATTGATCCTGCCCATGAGTTCATTCACTTTGCTTTCAGAGGCCGCGATCACAGACTTTACAGCTCCAGAGCTCGAGAGATCCTTAGACTACCAGCTTCTGACACGAGGATCCATCAGTTGTGTTACGGTCAGACTCCTCCACCCAGACGCCCTCACGGTGGAGCAGTGCCACCTACAGACCTAGTTCGACCCTGCTTTCGTGAGCCTTTTGGTGAAGGGTCTCGTCGTACGCCTGCTAGTCTGACACCACTTGCCAGAGTTTTGGATGCTATTCTCAGACGCACTCTACTTCCCAGACTTGGCTACAGAGAGGGACTGACGAGGATGCAGCTTTGGGTTGTTCACCACCTTCTCTCACAGACACAGTTTGACATCTGGGATCTTATACTCAGTGAGATGGAGGACACCATTGCTGAGGGCTTCAAGGGTAATCGTCAGCTGCCCTATGCACACTGGATCTGCTTTATTATTAGATCTTCTATTCAGATGCCACCAGAGATCAGGGCTGAGATATCAGACACTACCACTGCTTTCCCTGATTACGATATCCGTCAGCTTTGGGCCTCAGTCACCAGAGATCAGGCCCTAGTGTCAGGACAGCGTGAGCGCCCAGAGGTTCCTGAGACAGCAGCTGAGCAGGATGCCAGAGTGGACGAGCTTGCTGAGGCAGAGCTTGCGGACCTTGAGGCTCAGACTGTTGATATACCTGAGGATGTGACTTCTGACAACACCGATGAGGACTACCAGCCCATCCCCAGGTACCGGTCTCCTCGGTCTCACGACCACGAGGCCGGTGGCTCTAGTTCAGCCTCCCGCTCAGACCCAGCCATAGTGGCTATACTTGAGAGGCTGACCCAGGCTCAGGAGCAGCAGCAGCAGCAGATTCAGCGACAGGCACAGGACACAGCTGCAGCATTTGCATAGATTCAGGCTCGTCAGGACGAGTTTTAGCGACAGCAGCTTGAGATCCAGAGGCAGCAAGTTGAGATGCAGCGACAGAACCATCAGCAGTATCTGGACCTTCTGCGCCATCTAGTCACGGTTGGGGTTCCTCCTCCTGCTTCCGTCCTGACTCCTGCTTTTCAGTCGAGTGGTCCGTCGAGTCAGGGACAGCTGAGCTTCCAGTTCACATCTCCACAGCAGCAGGTCCCCCAGTCGTTCCAGTCCCCGAGTTTCACTCCTATTCATACGGGGTTTACACCGTCAGACCAGCCTCGCCCGCACCTCTTGACAGGCACACCTATTGGTGATTTCAGTGCTACCTACAGCGAGTTGACTGGTCAGCCGACACCCTCGCACACTACTACGTTTCATACTTCGTCAGGGTTGTCAGCTCCCGAGGCAGCTATTCCTCCAGTGACAGGGACCGGGACTACAGAGACCATCCCTTCTTCGGTTGCCTCGACAGATCCCCCTGCTATTGGCTCACTACAGGCTTAGGTTACTCAGACGGATCCTATTGTTGCTACTCAGTCAGTACCTGTTCCTGCTCAGACCCAGACCGCTTCGCAGCCACGTGCTTCTTTAGAGGGTCAGCCAGATAGCTCAGACTCCGAGGGTGATTCGCTACACTTCGTGATTACTCCGCGCACCTCGGCACCCGACACGACTCCATCTGTCCCCCCCGTCAGATCATTAGATTAGTTTTTTGGCGCTTGATGCCAAAGGGGGAGAGAGAGTAGTTTCAGGGGGAGTTTTGTTAGTGGGTTTTCGTTCTTTGTGTGCTACATTCATGCATCATGTTTACTTTTCAGTATTGCATTCGTGTGACATTGTCGTCGTGTGATAAACTTTGAGTCTCAATGTGTTATCTCGTCACAGCGTTAATATATGTCACTGTTTTTGTTATAGCTCTAAGGTTGTGCTTCCGTGCCTTACTCCGATTTCTTATGAGCTATAATCTTTTTGTGTACTAACGCTTTTTGTCTTATCTTATGAAGTACTCTTTTGGCTTGGGGCACATAAGCAATTCCTAACCCTTTGTGCTTATTGCTTTTTGCTTATGTGAACCAAGCATGCTCGAAAACCTCTACTAAAATCTTTTGAACCTTAGTGTTTTCATCAATCACCAAAAAGGAGGAGATTGAAAGCATCTAGGCCCCAAGGTTTGGTTTCGGCAATTGATGACAACGCTTTATTACCATGACTAACGTGTGTTTTGCAGGAACTTTGGTAAGTTAGGTCATGGAGGTTATAACTGCTTTGGGCACCATGGTATTCGTGTCCCTTGATGGAAATCGTTTCGGTTTTCAAAAGAGTGACGTCAAGATTAAGGACGGTTAGTTCCGGATGTCGAGGTGTTGAGACACATTCGGAATAGTCGTTAGGATCTTCGTTTTTCTCTTTTGGCCGTACTATAAAGGGGGGCATGAACGGGTAGCTTGACCTAGGCGAGTCCTATGTTTAGGTGTGGTGCACACTTGTTAAACTTGGCGCTAGGCAACCCTAGAATAGCTCAAAGTTCAGTTGGAAGCAACTTGGTTGAAGTTGCGACGCGTTTCGGAAAGTTTCGGGCCGTTTCCCACTGACCGGACGCGGTCTTCGGCATGACCAGACGCGTCCGGTCAGTACGTAACCGCGACTAGGGTTTCGGCCCTGACGACCGGACGCGGTCCTCGCGAGGACCGGACACGGTGGTTAGTGGCCGACACGTGTCACTTGAGGAAAACACCCGTCGGACGCGACCTGGGTGTGATCGGCGCGTCCGGTCACAGTCCAGTAAGGTCCAGAGACGACCGGACGCGTCCGGTCATCACCGATCGGACGCGGCCTCGCGTCCGGTGCACTTACAGTAAGCTCCTTTGCACGATCGGACGCGTCCGGTCACCCCTGACCGGCGCGTCTGGTCACTCAGTTGAAAATCGGGTTTTGACCGTTACGGGCGACCGGCGCGTCCGGTCAGCCCGTGTCAGAATATAACGGTTCGTTTTGTCTCGGGGGTGTATAAATACATCCTCTCCACCTCTTTTAGAGGTCTCTTGCTCATTTGAACATCTGAGAAAACCCTTTAGAGTGCAAGGGAGTGCAAGAGCTCTAGTGAGGATAGAGATTTGAGAATCAAAGTTTGAGAGTTCCTCACTAGTGATTAGAGAGTAGCAAGTGTGCATCCATCTCCTCATTTGGGCTTGTTGTGGTCAAGTGAGAGTTCTAGCTTGTTACTCTTGGTGATCGCCATCACCTAGACGGCTTGGTGGTGATTGGGAGTTTGGTGATCATCCGGCGGAGCTTGTGGATGACCCAACTCATGTTGTGAGCGGTTTTGGGTGATTCACCGCGACGGAGTGTCGAAGAATCAACCCGTAGAGAGCACTTGATCCTTGCGCGGATCAAGGGGGAGCTACACCCTTGCGCGGGTGCTCCAACGAGGACTAGTGGGCAGTGGCGACTCTCCGATACCTCGGAAAAACATCGCCGTGTTCCTTGCCCTTTACATTCAAGCATTTACATTCTCGTATTTACTTTCATTGCTTGATTTACTTTCCTAGAATTGCTATGCTAGACTAGGATTGGAAACTAGGGAGCAAAACTTTTATCGGTAGACTTA